>JANAVB010013000.1:3570470-3612970 GCA_029216955.1 Iris pallida | reverse complement strand
CTGTAGCTCTCCTTCCCGAAAATTTTTGAAATATTTTATATTATTTATTTGATTTAAATCTGATTTTTAGATTTTTTTATAAATAATTAATTAGTTAATTATTACGGTAGATGACCTGAGCCATGGTTGAGTTTTGGAGTACAAGACGACTAGAAATCATGGCTTGGATAGTACAGCAGTGTGCCTTGACTAGTGTATTAGCCATAGTAGGAATGGCCGAGCCATAAGTGGGTCCATCTAAGAAAACCAGGCCAAGTTGCGACTTGACCTCTATAAAGAATTTAATTAAGTTATTTATTAATTTAATGACTTGTAGGAGACCCGGTGATGTCGATTTAGCTCGGACTAGACCGAACTGAAACCGAGCCCATGTAACCTTATAGTGAGACAAAAGACGTCCATGTAGGTGCTCTTTATGTAAATTTTATATTATAGATGGGATAATAAATATGTTGCGATACAACTTTTACATATATGAAAAATGTGTTATTGATATTAAGTTAGTATTTTATTTCATAATATGAGGAACATTCTTCTTGTGATATATTTCTAGCTTTCTAGGATTTTATACTATATATAATTATTACTTGTGCATGTGTATAAATATCATCTTAGATATGTGTATATAGAAATACATGAGATTATGTTCTAATATATAAATAGAATTATATATGGATTTAGTTTATATAATTATAAAAAAATATTTTCTTAAATAGCTAAGGTATAAATTATTTTATACACATGAATGTTAGATTCACTGTAGTGTATGTATGTATGTATTTATATATTAAATATTATATATATATATATATATATATATATATATATATATATATATATATATATATGCATTGTGTGCATATATAAGTATGGTTATTATTGTAAATATATAATTTTAAGCTGTATGATAGCAATAAATATCATTTCAAATATATTTTATATTATATTGAGCACTTAATATATTTAGATCGATGACTTGACAAAATATGGAATATGCATTTTAAAGTATTTCGATGGTTAGTAAATATTATTTAGATGTAGACATTATTAGCTTTTAGTAGATTATGATTAGGTTAAGTTGTATTTAGTTTTACGTGATTTAAATTTGTGAATATCTATTAGGATTCATATATAAAGGATTTTTAAAGGATTTATATATAAACTATATATATATATATATATATATATATATATATATATATATATATATATATATATATATATATATATATATATATATATATATATATTTATATATAAACTATATATAATATATATATATATATATATATATATATATATATATATATATATATATATTTATATATAAACAAAGAAAGAAGAATATATAAAACCAAACCCAGAGCAAAGGATTGAACTAATTTTCCACGGCCCAAAGGCCCGACCTCCCCCCCATCGGTTCTGTTAATAATAGAACCTAATATATATATATATATATATATATATATATATATATATATATATATATATATATATATATATATATATATATATATATATATATATCCGAACGCGTCGAGAGGAGAAATAATCGAGAACCCTAACCCGAGCAGCTCCGCCCCGGCACACCGCGCGCGTGCGCGCGCCGCCGCAGGGTCTCCGGCCGACCAGGCGCGGCGGCGAGGCGGCAACAGCCGCTGCAGAACAGCAGTTCTTGGCGACAGCAGCAGTAGCTTTCGTGGGGGACTTCGCGACGGGATTTCTCGACGCGTGGTCAACCAACTTCGGAGCTGTCTTCTCAGGTATGCTCACAACCTATAGGCCTATAAATCTATTTATTTAGTTTAAATTTGTACGATCTAGACCGCCCACAAAGTCGACGAAAATTCGATGAAAAATACCCCGGAACAGGATAACATATAGCAGTCTGAACCCTGAATTGGAAGGTGACAAATCGCCAATCGTTTGACTGTCTCAAAATTGTGTTTGAATAGATTTATAGACAACCTATAGGCCTTCACAAACGTTTTTACAGAAGCCAAAATCATCAACGATGTGTCGAGAAATCGAATCCCAAAGATTACTAAAAATCGGTTTTAAAAACTAGATATCCCTTCGATACGACGTGCGTCCCGCCAATCCGGGCGACATGGTCGCAAACTGAAAGTGTAAAAAGGTGCGTAATGGCTTCGAGGACGTCTAGGCTTTGACGGAATTCAAATTGGTCGCGTGTGTGCGACGAATTTGATGCGTAACCGCCAAAATTCACCGTATCGGCCTCTGTGCAAATTTCTCAATTACTTTGTGCACGTTCGTCAGATCGAGGCAAAACTTATGCCAACTGGACCGTATCATTTTTTTGGTCCTGTATGCCAAGTTTGGTTCAATTCTGAAATAGTTGATCGAATCACCGTTTTATGGGCCCCACGGTCGGACTTAACGAGCGATTTTGTGCACGGCCCGTCGGAATCCAACTTTGGACATACAGTTGGGTTCATATCAAAAAATTAGACTTGTAGACATATAGTTTGATGAATTTAGAGACCATAGACTTTGGCACACTTTTCGGTGCAAAGCGGGTCTAACGGCGGACACCGTTTTGACCCAAAATTACCGTTTTACTCCTGTGTCCAGATTTGGACTTAAGGACAGGCAATTCTAGCTAATTTGACTATTCTAAAAACATTAGTAATATTTATTTCAGCATTCGAAGGCTTCTGCATGTGTTGACTGTTGTGGCTCATTGAGTGGTATGGTATTATCGGTTTTACCAGCGTAGGACCTCAGGCGAGTACATCTCTGATAGTTTTTATATTTGATTATCTCTATGACTCATGTACATAGTAGTGTTTTATATTGATATTCCATTGGTTCTTGACACGATGTTACACGAGATAGTAGTTGTGGATTCTTTACATGTTGTTCGTAACCAATTTATTATCGTGTTCGTGACCTGTTTGGATCCATGAGTACTGGTCGGGCGGAAAAATACTCTTGACATGTAAACAAACCCAAATTATTCATGCCTAATAGTCGTCGCACACCTCACGTGCGGCATGGCGGATCTTATTCTTGCCTAATAGCAGTCGCACATTTTATGTGCGGGGTGCCGGATTTAGTCTTAGCCGTTTACATGTCGAAGTGGTATTTCAACTCACTAGATAGGTACAGTGTCTAGTTCTACAATATATATTGTTGGCTACAGGTCTTCTCTGTATTTTAGTAATCACTTGCCTTGTTCACCATGCTCAGTTTGCCATGATTCCATGTTTATCCTTTTGTCGTATATTTCATTATTATTTACTAATTTATGGATTTCTTCATTTATTGATTCTGTTATGAGATTGTACTCGTTCCATTCCTGACTGTAAACCAATATTTTTTAGGTTTAACCATGACCACTCTTAGCACTAGGAAGGCATGGGTATGCTGAAGTCAACCTAGATAGTTGAATTAGCTATCTTTTCTATTTTGTGAGACAATGTATCTTCTAGCAAATGTAAATCTTGTAATAATTTATAAATTTGATTTAATAATGTGAATGAGCAATAAATGTATATTTTGTGATTTTGAGCATCTTGGCCGTGATAGCGTTCTACCGTCGACTCTGCGGCGTAGGCTGGCTTGGACACGTCTTGTATCCGAAAAGCGGGTGCGGGTCGTGACAAGTTTTTGTGGTGGCCCATGCAGGTCAGTCTTCGCAAATTATGCGAACTCGTGGTAGTACCATATTAGTCGTACTACTGCGAGCCTGCGACTAGAAAATGCTCATTAACAACTAGGTGTAAATCAATTTTTAGAGAATGGTTAGGACTAGGAGTCCCTAATTTAAATTAACATTTGGGTAGTTAAGGTTGCTACATAGGCCTCATCAAATTCTCAATTCTATTAGATGGTTTTATAGAAGGATACCCTATTGTATTCTAATTCGATAGTATCTCTAAAGTGGGTAGATTCGTAACCCCTCTTTCCAAAAGTTTGGAAATATCCTTTTATTTATTTATTTGATTTAAATGTGATTTTTATAATTTTATAAATATTTGCTATATACGGCCTTAGTCACGGTTAAGTTTCGGAGCGCAAGATAACCAAGAATTTTGGCACTGAGAGTGTGGTCGAGTACCTTGACTAGTGTTCTAGCCATGGTAGAGAAGGCCGAGTCATAGATGTATTCTAACTAGAAAAACTAGGCCAAATCGTGACATAACCCTAGGAATAAATTAATTATTTATTATTAATATTATTGGCTTTTAGAAGACCTGGTTGTACCAAACTAGTCCGAACTCAACCCAAGTCCTGGTGGTCATGTAGTGCGACCAACGTCGTCCATGTAGATATATAGATGTGTATATATATTTTGGTAGTCCATTTCTAGTATTGGGAATAATTTCTATAAATTATATATTGAATATAATATATGTATTATTGCTATTTAAATTTACATTTTCTTGGAAATAGGATAACCTTCTCTTAGAATGATACTTTGGGAATTTTAGGATTCACTTAGGCTATACATAAATACTTGTGTATAAGTATATTCATAATAGGTAGACATAGTGCCTTATACATATTTTCCCTCGATCTTGAATATTAGAGAAATACAAATTTAAGTTTATATTACTTTTTGCCTTCGGTCATTTTCTTCCTAATAATGATCATTTGTACAACTTTATTTTGTCTTTTCTAAACGCCACCATATCATAAGTTCGTATCACTTATATTCTTTTCCTTGGACCTAAGGTATTATTTTTAAAATAACTTCTCCCTCATTTGTCTACTGATCTCGAGTTAAGTTTTTAGATTCAAAAGTTTTTCTCTCAATCGTTGAATATTGAATATCCGTGAAATAAGGATTAAAATTTTTTTTACTTATTTCGACTTCGATTATCATCCTTCCTAATCAATTGTTTTTCTTTTCAAAAAGCTGAATCTTATACTTGAAGAACGGATGCTTGTACTTTTCTATCTATATCAATTTGGATGATATTTTTAAATTCCTTTGATATTCTTGGAGGATATAGTTGGAATAATTTTGATGACTTATGATGGCAGACAGCTGCGCACTGTCACCACTTATTTGACTTACGGAGACTGTGGGTGCACTGCAGCCAGCAGCGCACAGGCGAGGCATGATCCCTATGTTGAAGTAATCTCGAGTAAGTATAAGTTATCGAATGTTGTCAAAACTATATCTTGGTCGTCCTATCTTCGTATTTAAGTTGTTATATCCAGATTGGATAGAGTTGATAGGGTATTCGTTACTGTATCCTTGCTTGAGTCATGAAATCAAGAGTTTATTACAGCTAGCTGTACACTGGCAAGGCATAAATTCTCGGTAAAATAACTTCGATCATGTTTATGAGTTTCGAATACCATAGAGACTACGTCTTATTGGCATATAACTATTAAGTTTTCAAATTGATTTGTGCTTATTCCTAGTCACAAATCTTCTCAATAAATTGGTAATTCTTCATTCCTTTCTTATCTTTCTATTTTTCAGATGGTCATCTTTTAATATAATTTCGACTGGATTCCAAAACTTATCTAGATTTTGATTCTAAACTCGTAGCTAAATAATTATGGATAAATATTTTAAGTATTTTTGGATTTGATCATCCTTGGACAATTTCGATCATGACTAGACTCTTTTTATTATATTTCGATCGAGTCACATTCGTATCCTTTCCTAGGTTTGATTCTATGATCATGCCTACACAATCGATCGTGCTAGAACGATTTCGATTTGGAACATCCTTAAATACCTTTTGATCATGATCAAACTATTTGATTCTATTTCGATCGTGCCAATTCGCCTGTCATCCTAGAATTCAATTCCATGATCGTGCCTAACTAATTTTGTTTAACTAGTTGATCGTACCAAGATGGTTTCAATTTTGATCGATCTTACACCATTTTATCAAGACTAAATCATAATCATGTCTATAATTTCAACTAAATCATAGTTAAGGTTATACCTTCATTCCAACTATAATCATGACTATTTTGATCATGATCATAATCGTGTCAACTTCCTATTTTCACCCTGCTTGGATGACTCGCACGATTAGTCTTGATCGTGACTGTCTCTTAAATGTGACTAAAATCCTGTTTAGATTTTATCGAGAACTTTGGTCATTCCTTAAAAGGCTGGTAATGACTCAACCAGGCTGACCATAGATTGGTCGTGCCCAACCATTTCACTCTTGATTGTTCTTAAAAATACTTGGTTGTCAACTTGACCATTTGACCAAATACTGGTCGTACCAAATCACACTCTCCTTTTGTTTAGTATCTTTGTCATTTTACGCTTGACTAATTAGATCATGAATAATATCACTCCCTTGATTATACCATTCGTCGTTTTATTCATATCAATTAAAAATTTGGTTCCTTGATTATTCTTCATAGTTGTGCCTAATCGTGTCCTTTGAAGTTTGGAGACAAAATATTTTTAAGGTGGGTAGAATTGTAAACCCACATCCTTACTTTCAAATTTTTTATTTTGTTTTATTTTAATAAGTTTTAGTTGGAAAGTGGATTTTAATTGTAACCACTATCGAATATATTTTGATGACAACATAACTTTTGTCAAACTATTTTGGATTTAGAATTTATAAAATATCATTTAAATTATTTGCTAATATTAATTATCAATTAAATTCATTTTGTTATATCATAATTAGTTTGATTCAGTCTTGGACTAACAAGATATGTACTTTTTAAATAATATATACCATATTTTCCAAGTTATTAGATAAACATATTATTCATTTAAATTATTATTGTATTATATTTAGATTCGATCAAATACGATTTTTATATTTTAATAAAAACTTAAATTATTTTTAAAATCACTATGGATTGATTTTGACTTGTTAAATCCAATATTTATTTAAATCTTAGAAAGATTTGACCATCCCAGTCCTTAAATTGAGGATGAATCATTCTAAGGTGGGTAGGTCGTAAGCCCACCTTCTGTTTTCTTACATTCTCCATTTAGTTTATTTTAATTAATTATTTTTCCAATTCGGAAAATAATTTTATTATAATTCTATTTTTATATTTTGGGAAAAAGTGAGGATAGGTTTGCAAAACTTTAGAAGAGATTTTATTATAGGATTATTGGAATTACTATTTTATCAAGAGTTATATTAAATTCAAATTACTACTATATTATTTTAGAAGATAGTGTATTTGTGGAAAATATACAACTATAAGTATCTGAATTGTCCTTAACAATATTTTGACAATTGATTTTAATACAAGGATTATTTAAAGTAAATGTGTATTATTTTGGATAAAATTTTTATGAAAGATTTGGGGCAAGATTGGGTCAAATCCCTAGATTTTCTTTTTCGGAGTTTCAGAAATTTTTATTAATTTTATTCATTTAATCATATATTTTTGTCGGGATTGAAGGCAGATTTCGTCGATACTTTGTTTATGATTATTTTCCTTAGCAAACTTGTTTCAAAATTGAAGATGAGAGCATTTTTAGAGCTTCAAACCTTTTCTTCCTATTTCATTTATTTATTTGATCAAATTCCTTTATCATAAATTTTTACTACCTCTTACCAACCTACCAAGTCTGAATACCCTGGTAGTCCTTAAATTCGAGAACGAATTTATTTTTAAGGTGGGTAGATTTGTAGCTCCCCTTCATAGAAATTTTTAAAATATTTTATATTATTTATTTAATTTAAATCTGATTTTTAGATTTTTATAAATAATTAATTAGTTAATTATTACGGTAGATGACCTTATCCATGGTTGAGTTTTGGAGTACAAGACGACAAGGAATCATGGCATGGATAGTGCAGCAGCGTGCCTTGACTAGTGTATTAGCCATAATAGGGATGGTCGAGCCATAAGTGGGTCCCAACTAGGAAAACCAGGCCAAGTTGCGACTTGACCTCTATAAATAATTTAATTAAGTTATTTATTAATTTAATGACTTGTAGGAGACCCGGTGGTGTCGATTTAGCTCGGACTAGACCGAACTGAAACAGAGCCCATGTAACCTTGTAGTGAGACCAAAGACGTCCATATAGGTGCTCTTTATGTAAATTTTATATTATAGACGGGATAATAAATATGTTGCGATACAACTGTTACATACATAAAAAATGTGTTATTGATATTAAATTAGTATTTTATTTCATAATACGAGGAACATCATTCTTGTGATATATTTCTAGCTTTCTAGGATTTTATACTATATATAATTATTACTTGTGCATGTGTATAAATATCATCCTAGATATGTGTATATAGAAATACATGAGATTATGTTCTAATATACAAATAGAATTATATATGGATTTAATTTATATAATTATAAAAAAATATTTTCTTAAATAGCTAAGGTATAAATTATTTTATACACATGAATGTTAGATTCACTGTAGTGTATGTATATATATATATATATATATATATATATATATATATATATATATATATATATATCAGGATTAGGGCTACGCGGTTTGCGAAGCTTTCCCGGCCGATTGTTTTGAAGCAGATGTCTTCTCCGGCGGGGGTCTTCGTCCTCCCCTGGCGTTGGCTCCTCGGCGGGAGGCTGCGTCCGTCCTGGCACGGTCTCGTCGGCGGGAGGCTCCGCCTCCCTTGTCCTTTGCGAGGCAGGCGGAGTCGGCCAAGTGGGCGACCTGGCTGCGGGGGGAGGGACCTCATTCTCCCTGGTACGTCGACGGGAGGCTTTGTCTTCCCTCGGATTTCTGGTTCGGCGGGGGGCTCCTGGCCCCTCTGGTGGCACGTCGGCGGGAGGATCCACGGGCTCGTCGGCGGGAGGGTCCGCTCCTCCTGGCCTTCGTACGTCGGAGGGAGACGGCCAAGGGGGCGACCCGGCTGTGGGAGGGTCTCATCCATCCTGGAACTGGCGGGAGACTCCGTCCGACGCCGGCGGGAGGCTCCGCCCTCCCTGGCATTGGCGCGCCTGCGAGAGGATTCGCCCCTCATGCCTTTCCGAGGGCGGACGACGGGCTAGGGGCCAACCCGGCTGCGGGGAGGGGCGTCGTCCCTGTCCAAAGCGATGTCCGCTCTCCGACAACGGTGGCGACTCAGGCGAAGGTAGTAGGCGGAGGGACGGGTGTTACGACGCGGTCCTTTGCTGCGATGGTGGGCGGACCCGCGTCGGCATCGATGGATGGTGTGTCGAGAGTGGATTTTCGACCAGCCATTATGTCTGATGGCCGGAAGGTGGCCATCTTCTCGCCGACGGATACGGAGGCTCTCACGATGCCATGTGGGTTGGACCTTATTGGAAAGTTTGCTCGACGGAGACTCCCGGTTGAGGCCATTAGGAAGGTATTTGATTCGAAGAGTTTCAGGGGGTTGATTGAAGTGAAGGCCATTGATGATCTTCATGTTCTTATACGGCCTCATGTCGAGAGTGACTTTCTTCGGCTTCGATCTAAGGACTGTTGGTTCGTTGGTCGGGTTCCGATGGTGCTATTCAGGTCGTCGGTGGACTTTTCGCCGATGAGAGAGGATCCTCGTGTTCCTATCTGGGTTGCCTTCCCTGGGCTTCTCCACTGCATGTTTGATACAAATGCGGTTCTCTCAATCGCATCTAGTCTCGACACTCCGCTCTTTACGGACCAGGCTACGACTTCATTCTCTAGGCCGGGGGTAGCCAGGGTCTTGGTCGAAGTGGACATCAGTAAACCTCTTGAACATGAGGTTTTCTTCCAACTTCTTGATGGCGTTCGCTCGCAGCCGGTTGTTTATGAGAGGACTCCTCTATACTGTATTTCTTGCGGCCATCATGGTCACGTTGAGAGTGCTTGTGGTCAGTCCCCAGTTGGAGATGCCTTCTGTGGATGTAGCAGACGGACCGCCCAACCCCGTCGCTTCTTCTCCAGGCGTAGCGCGAGTGGACGACGGCTCGGTGGATGGCCGTGGGATTAGCAGGGGTCGTCGAAGGCGGAGATCGAGGCGTGAGAAAGGGGAAGAGGACACGGCAGGTGTGGAGGTGCGTCCAGGGGCGTGATGATAGCAGGGGGACCACACAGCCCAGATTGTGTGGGAGTGATGATATTCGCAGCGAGTTCCGTTCTGCCTTCTGGCACGTGGGGGAGTCTTCTTCGGGCCAGCTGGCTTTATGGTCGGATGACGGACGGCCCATGCAGGGGGGACGTAGCGTTCCGGGCTCTAGTTTGGATGGGCAGATGGGGCCTGAGTGGGGTGTTGGTCCTATTGTTTTACCGGACCTACCTATTATTATTCACAGTCAGCTGGGACAGGGAGTTATAGCAAGCTGACTCTGACACTGAAGATCGCAGCTTAGGTGGTGTAGGGAGGAGCTCGCCCCCGGCTCTATCTCCGATTGGGGTTATGACCCTTCTCCGGGAGATGATATTATTTCATTGCCTGAGGCGAGATCTTCTACCTTATTTTTTGAGGGTCAAGAAGATGGCTGGCAGATGGTACCCTTCAAAAAGGCGGCCGGTAAGCGAAGGAAGTCGATGGCACCTTAGTCGGATCGACTTCTTCGATCACATGCTTTCCGGGTTAGGCGGGACCCCCAGAGGGTCCATGGTTAAATTTCTTATTTGGAATGTTCGGGAGGACGGCGAACAGATCTACTATATGTCGTCTCAGGTCCTTGTGTCGGACCAACTCTATTCTGGTTCTTGCTATTATTGACCCCAAGGTGATATCCTCTAAGCTTCTTTCTTATCAACTGAGGTTGGGTTTTGATGCTAGCTTTTGCAATAATAAGGGCAATATTTGGTTACTATGCAAGTCGGGTCTTGGGACCCAATGTATTAATTCTTGTGATCAGGCTATCACGATACAGCTTTCTCTGAGCTGTTTTCGGATCCAGCTGCGGTTGTCTAGTTGTTCATGGTGCAGGGACATGACAGGGAAGGAGGCGTATGTGGCGGCACCTTTTGGACGACCAAACCAGGGACATCGGTATGCCCTGGGCGGTGGGCGGGGATTTCAATATTATTGCTTCTCCGGATGAGAAATTTGGTGGTCGGCCTCCTGACACGAGGGCCATCGCGGACTTTCTCGACTTTCGGTTGGCTGCCGGGCTCTCCGATGTTGGTTTCAGAGGTAGCATTTATACTTGGGTGAATGGTCAGTCGGGGGCTAATCGGCAGGGATCCCGCCTTGATAGGGTACTCGCGACGGGTAGTTGGCTGGATGGTGTCCAGGTCTCTTGCGAGCATCTTAATCGGGCAGAATCTGATCATTCTCCTCTATTGATATCCTGCCAGCCAGCTTCCTCCCCTCAGCGTCGAGGCTTCCGTTTTCTCGACTTTTGGATGTCCCATCCGAATTTTCTTACGGTTGTTGCTCGGGCGTGGAATTCATGCTGGCATTATGATGCGCTTGAGCGGTTGGGCATGCGTTTGCGGACGACGGGACATGTTCTGGCTGAATGGAGTAGAGCTACTTTCGGAGACAGTTTTCAGGAGGTCCGTCAGGCCGAGGATGCTGCCTTGGCGGCGGAGCAGGATTATGAGCTTCATCCTTCGGAGAGGGAAAGGGCTTCCTGGATGGAGATCGTAGCCAGATTAAAACAAAAGGTCCAAGTCGAGGAGTCTTTCTGGAAACAAAAATCCAGATTGAGATGGGACCTGGAAGGGGATAAGAATACTCGATTTTTCCATGAGTGTACCAGAAGCAGGCAAAAAAAGGCGGGTATTCAGAAAATTATTTGAGCTGATGGATCAAAAACTGGTTCTATTGCAGAGGTGGCGACGGAGCTTCAGTATTCTTCTCTAAGTTGTTCAGGGCTGAGCCTATTTCAGCCGAGGACGCCTTTCTCGATGTCATCCCTAGTCTCATTTCTGTGGAGGACAACTCTGAGCTTGTTCGTAGTCCGGATAGAGCGGAGTTGTTAGAGATTGTTCGGGGAATGGACCCGGCTAGTGGCGTCGGACCGGATGGATTTTTTGGGAGATTTTTCTTATTTTGTTGGGATATTATCGCTGATGACGTGGAGGAAGCCATTGGCTCTTTTTTCTTGGGTGCACGCCTTCCGGTTTCTATTTCTGATACTTTCTTATTTCTTATCCCCCAAAGTCGAGCACCCGAGGAATCTATCAAATTTTCGTCCTATTAGTCTTTGCAATTTCTGTAATAAGATAATTTCCAAGATTATTGCTTGCAGGTTGCGGGAATTTCTTCCCAAAAATTATTTCTCCAGAGCAAAGTGCTTTTGTTAAGGGGAGAGAGATTGTTGACAATATCATCATTGCTCAGGACATGGTGGCCTCTATGAGGGAATCGAATCATGGTAGAAATGTTGCAATAAAGCTTGACATGCAGAAGGCCTATGACAGAGTCAATTGGCACTTCTTCCTGCAGGTTCTTCGGAAGATTTGGCTTTAATGAGGTTTTCTGTGATCTTATTTATCGTCTCCTGGCGGACACCCGGTATGCGGTTCTTCTTAATGGAGCCCCTACTGATTTTTTTTCTGGCGTCTAGAGGGATCTGTCAGGGGGACCCTCTCTCCCCGGCTCTCTTCATTATTGCTGCAGAGGTGCTTTCTCGGAACCTCAAGCTTCTTCAAGACTCAAATCGGAGAACTTCATTTCATACTCCTATTGGGGGACCGCGTATCTCGCACTTGGCATATGCGGATGATGTTCTTATATTTACTTCGGAGGATATTGCTGGATTGCGTGCTCTCCAGCAGGTATTGCATCGTTATGAGGCTGTATCTGGTCAGAAGATTAATTATTCCAAATCCGCCTTTTATACTGCGACCCCATTGGCTGAGGATCGTGCTCACTATTTCTACTCTTTTTTATTTTGTACCGGTTCTTTGTCGTTTACTTATTTGGGCTGCCCGTTAACATGCGGGAGACGGAATGCGGGGATGTTTAGCTATTTGTTGGATAAAATCCGTTCGAAGCTGACGGGATGGCAGAACAAGATACTCTCTCCTGGGGGTAAGCTGGTCCTTATTAAGAATGTTCTTTCATCTATCCCTATGTATACATTGGTAGCATGTTGCCCACCCCGGGCCATTCTCAGGGCGATTGAGAGAATGTTTGCGGCTTTCTTCTGGGGTAGCAAGGATGGGGTTGCTAAGAGAAGTTGGCTGGCGTGGCGGTTCGTTACTCGACTAAGTCCGAAGGAGGCCTTGGCATCAAGTGTCTGAATGATATTATGGATGCCTTTTCCATGAAGTTATGGTGGAAGTTGCGGCATGGGAAGGGCCTTTGGATGGAGCTCCTTAAATCGAAATATTTTCCTAAGGGTCATCCATTATGCGTTTATGACTTCCAAGTGCTCCCATATTTGGTGACGAATTTTGCGGGAGAGGAAATTGGCGGAACCGTATATCTCTTTCAGACTTGGGCGTGGTGATGGCTCAGCGAGGTGCGAAGCTTGGCTCCCGGGGGGCCCTCGGTTGGGTAGCGTTGCTATTCCGTCGATGAGGGTGGCGACTGGGACCAGGCGCGGAACGGGAGACGGACTCGGGTGCGACGGCGAACCCAGGAGATGGAGGCATCTGTCTCGGGGCGGGTTCCGCTGGATGGTGGCACCGGGGAGCTTCGGAGGTCGGCCAGATTGGCCGGGGAGGGTGTTTCTTCTCTCATCGAACGGTGACTGTGAGGGCTCTATCGAAGGGAAAGGAAGATCCGAGATCTAGGGCAAGGAACTCTGACAATGGTGGTCCGGGTATCCGTTCGTTTTGGACTGACATTGGGTGGGATTTGCCTATGTTTATGGAGCAGTTTGAGGTAGAGGCAGCGAGGCGGCTCAGAGTGGCAAATCTGTCTTGTTCTTCGGCTCCTGATTCATTGGTCTGGGGTGAGCAGAAAGGATCTTTCTCGCTGGCCTCGGCTTGGAGGTGTTGTCGGATCTCCCATCCTACATCTTCTTTATTTTCTAATATATGGGGCAAGTATTCCGGCGAAGTGGAGCATTCTGATGTGGCGGGTTTGTCACAACCGGCTATCCACTGATGACAACATTCAAAAGATTGGCTTCCATCTGGCTTCAGGTGTCATTGCTGTCAGGATGGGAATTGGGAGACCCTTCAGCATATTTTCTTCCACGGGGATCTTGCTATGATATGGTTTGGTCTGTCTTTCGGGATTTCTTCAAGGCACGGATGCTTAGAGATTTTCTAGCCTTTCTTCAAAGGTGGTGGCGGGGCCAGGGCAGTCATCATCGAGATCATTGGCCGGGGCGATCATTTGGGTGCTTTGGAAGAACCGGAATAAGCATCGCTACGAGGGGCGTAGTGCTGGGTTTGATTTCTTGGTTCGGGAGGTGAAGCAATTTTGGAAGTCGCTTTCGGGCTGCCATCATCTTTCGACTATTCCGTATTGGTCTTTAGAGTAGTGTTTTTCTTGTATTTCCTTTCTTTATTTTTGTTACCATGAGGTTGGATGTACTCATTACCCTCTTTTTTCAATAAAGGTAACGGTTTTTCAAATATATATATAATATATATATATATATATAATATATATATAATATATTATTTAATATATATATATATTATAATATTATATTATATTTATATTTATTTATATATATGTATTGCGCATATATAAGTATGGTTATTGTTGTAAATATATAATTTAAGCTGTATGATAGCAATAATTATCATTTCAAATATTTTTTTATATTATATTGAGCACTTAATCTTTTTAGATCGATGACTTGATAAAATATGGAATATGCATTTTAAAGTATTTCGATGGTTAGTAAATATTATTTAGAAGTAGACATTATTAGCTGTTAGTAGATTATTAGGTTAAGTTGTATTTAATTTTCCGTGATTTAATTTTGTGAATATCTATTAGGATTCATATATAAAGGATTTGTAAAGGATTTATATAAACTATATATATAATACTATATATATATATATATATTATATATATATATATATATATATATAATATATATGATAATATATATATAATATTATATATATATATATATATATATATTTATATATTATATATATTATATATATAAACTATATATATATTATATTATATTATTATATTATATATATATATTATATATAATATTATATTTATATATATTATATATATATATATATATATATATATATTATATATATATATATATAAACAAACAAAGAAGAATATATAAAACCAAACCCAGAGCAAAGGACTGAACTAATTCCCCACGGACCAAAGGCCCGAACCCCCCCCCCCCCCCCCCCCCCCCCATCGGTTCTGTTAATACAGAACCTAATATATATATAAATCCGAACGCGTCGAGAGCAGAAATAATCGAGAACCAAACCCAAACCCGAGCAGCTCCGCCCCGGCACCCCACGCGCGTGCGTGCACCACCGCAGGGCCTCCGGCCGACCAGGCACGGCGGCGAGGCGGTAACAGCCGTTGCAGAACAGCAGTTCTTAGCGATAGCAGCAGTAGCTTTCGCGGGGGACTTCGCGACTGGATTTCTCGACGCGTGGTCAACCAACTTCGGAGTTGTCTTCTTAGGTATGCTCACAACCTATAGGCCTACAAGTCTGTTCATTTAGTTTAAATTTGTACGATCTAGATCGCCCATAAAGTCGACGAAAAACACCCCGGAACTGGACAGCATATAGCAGTCCAAACCCCTGAATTGGAAGGCGACAAATCGCCAATCCATTGAATGTCTCAAAATTGTGTTTGAGTAGCTTTATAGACAACCTATAGGCCTTCAAAAATGTTTTTACAGAAGCCAAAATCATCGACGACTTGTCTAGAAATCGAATCCCAAAGATTACCAAAAATCTGTTTTAAAACTAGAAATTCCTTCGATACGACGTGCGTCCCGCCAATCCAGGCGACGTAGTCGCTAACCGAAAGCATTGAAAGGTGCGTAATGTCTTCATGGACGTGTAGGCTTTGACGGAATTCAAATTGGTCGCGTGTGCGCGACGAATTTGATGCGTATCCGCCGAAATTCACCGTATCGGCCTCTGTACAAATTTCTTAATTACTTTGTGCACGTTCATCAGATCGAAGCAAAACTTGTGCCAACATGACCGTATCATTTTTATGGTCCTGTATGCCAAGTTTGGTCCAATTCTGAGATAGTTTATCGGATCGCCGTTTTGCGAGCCCCACGATCCGACTCAACGGGTGATTTTGTGCACGGTCCGTCGAAATCCAACTTTGGACATACGGTTGGGTTCATATCGAAAAACCGGACCTATAGACATATAGTTTGATGACTTTAGAGACCATAGACTTTGGCACGCTTTTCGGTACAAAACGGATCCAACGGCGGACACCGTTATGACCCAAAATTACCGTTTTGCCCCTGTGTCCAGAATTGGACTTAAGGACAGAAAATTCTAGCTAATTTGACTATTCTGAAAATATTGGTAATGTTTATTTCAGCATTCAAAGACTTTTGCATGTGTTGACTGTTGTGGCTCATTGAGTGGTATGGTATTATTGGTTTTACCAGCGCAGGACCTCAGGCGAATACATCTCTGATAGTTTTTATATCTGATTATCTCTATGAATCATATACGTAGTATTGTTTTACATTGATATTCTATTGGTTCTTGACACGATGTTATACGAGATAGTAGTTGTGGATTCTTTACATGTTGTTCGTGACCAATTTATTATCATGTTCGTGACCTGTTTGGATCCATGAGTACTGGTCGGGGCGGGAAAAATAATCTAGACATGTAAACAAACCCTAATTATTCATGCCTAATAGCCATTGCACACCTCATGTGCGGCATGCCGGATCTTATTTTGCCTAATAGTAGTCGCACGTTTATGTGCGGGGTGCCGGATTTAGCCTTAGCCGTTTACATGTCGAAGTGGTATTTCAACTCACTAAATAGGTACAGTATCTGGTTCTACAGTATATATTGCTGGCTACAGGTCTTCTCTATTTTTAGTACTCACTTGCCTTGTTCACCATGCTCAGTTTGCCATGATTCCATGTTTATCCTTTTGTCGTGTATTTTATTATTATTTACTGATTTATGGATTTCGTCATTTATTGATTCTGTTGTGAGATTGTACTCGTTCCATCCCTGACTGGAAACCAACATTTTTCAGGTTTAGCCGCGACCACTCTTAGCACTGGGAAGGCATGGGTATGCTGAAGTCAACCTAAATAGTTGAATTAGCTGTCTTTTCTATTTTATGAGACAATGTATCTTCTAGCAAATGTAAATCTTGTAATAATTTATAGATTTGATTTAATAATGTGAATGAGGAAATAAATGTATATTTTGTGATTTTAAGCATCTTGGCCGTAACAGCGTTCTACCGTCGACTCTGCGGCGTAGGCTAGCTTCGACACGTCTCGTATCCGAAAAGCGGGTGCGGGTCTTGACTCAGCCCATCTTGAATACGTAAACGCTATCAAGTGCATGGTAAACGGCCAAATCATGGCAAACCAATCTTGTCACCCCTAGTTTCAGAAATAGGGGTATTTTTGTCATTTCGCATTTTTGAATATTTTTAAAATTTATTTTATTATTTATGATATTATTTTGGGGTTGAAATTTATTTTATTATTTATGATATTTATTGGGATTATTTGAGTCGGGTTCGAATTCAACTCAATCCGACTTGAAACGGGGATCCGGGGGGGTAGTTTGACTCTAGTGGGACCCACACACTAGTTAGACATGGCCCACATGATATTAATTTTAGTCTACATGATATTAATTTTAGTTAGTAGTTAGACTAATTATTTATGGATAGGTTTAGTTTAATTAGAGACTTAAAACTAGACTAAATTGACCTCTACCTTTAACCCATTCTTAATTTAAATCAAATAGATTAGTGGAGGGCATTTTGGACATTCAAAATGGGGACACCTCACCCTTTTTGGGCAGCCACCTATGGGGGGATAAGGAGAGAGTCACCATCTCTTCCATTTCATTTTATCCATCCATTTCTCTCTCTTATTCTTCCCCAAATTTCTAGATAATAACTCCATTGATTTCATCCCCAAATCCACCATTTCTTCTACCAAATCTTCTTCTCTTCTCCTCTACTCCATAGTTTGAGGGTGCTAGCCAAGTTTGGAAGGATTCGGAGCTCGTTCGTGTCCTTTTGGAATCTCTACGTGTCGGTGTCGAGTCGGAAGGCTTTTTCCTTTGAAACTCTCTCCCGAAGGTATAATCTCTTCTCTAATCCATCCCTACTTTCATATAGGAATATTTTGAACCCATAGGAATGATCCCATGGTTGTATCTCCATTTGTGTCCATTTCGTGTCCATTTGGAGGTCATAGGAGTGTCCTTTTGTTGTGGTTGTCCTAGTGGAAAAAACCCCTATTTTGGACACTTGTATGCATATATATATTGTAGGAATGATTAATTAGTGTTTTAATCTCAGATTTATATTTTTAGAAGTGGATTGATCTTATTTAGGATGGTTAGAATATGTTTTATTTAGATAGCTATGTTGGTATCCAAGTATTTTGGCCTACATGTGTTTTTTGTCCAAACAACCCAAATTCGTCATAATTTTTATCCACATTTTTAGTAGCTAGAGCAACTTAGAAATGTCATAACTTTTAGTTCATAACTCCAATTAATCTCCCATTTTTTTATAAGAAGTGTATCGAAGTTAGCTTTCCAAATATATATTTTAATAAGCCAAATTCGTTCTATAACTTTCTGTAGAATTGTTTGAGTGTCAGATGTACGAAAGATAAACGCGTTTCGGTGTTTTCGCGATTCCGGGAGCTTCCGGACACGAAAATACGATCCGTTTCAAGTTTCGGAAAGCTAACACGAAGAGATATAACATACTTTAATCCTAGAATTTTGTGAAGGCCCAATTGGTACAGTATTAGTTTTAAGTAGAAGAGTGACTATGCGACATAGGCATTTTGTGTAACCTATGAGCCTAGTATGGATATCATGTGAATGTAGGTATCATAGATTGGCGAGAATATGTATGATATAGTACATATATATATATATATATAATATATATATATATATATATATATATATATATATATATATATATATATTATTGTTGTATAATATATGTTAGTATAGTGTGTGTTTGAATGAGATAAGGATGTGTGTGGTTAGTGGAGAGAAGTGAGATTGATAGAGGATATGTGCTAGTGTGTGTTTGATGTTGTATAGATGGTAGTGTAGTGTGTGTGTTGTGAAGGTTAGAGAGTTGGAAGGATCATGCCATCCTATTTGACTTGAGGCTAGTGTAGTTTGTTGAGTGATTTGTGTTTTGATTGAGTGGTAGTGTGTTTGTATATATATAGATGTGTGTAGGTGTGTTAGAAGAGAAGGGTGGTGGATTTGGTATATGTGTTTGTGTGTGTGGTTAGATGGTTGGAGAGTGAGAGAATGAGCAGGAAAGCAGCAGAAAAAAGCAGTAAGCAGTAAGCAATAAGCAGTAAGCAGAAAAAAGCAGTAAGCAGAAGCAGTGCATGATGGTTTTTTAGGGGTTTTTGTGGTCTCGAAACATCCCCTCTTGACCCACCTTAGCCCCAAATACCTACCCACACTTATCAACCACAGTTAGTACTACGAAACCCCTAAGTTAGAGAGTGTTTTTAGTGTGTTAGGCGGTTAGAAGGGTAGCTTTTATAGTGGTAGAAAATAAGGTTTATCAATGTTAGAAAGTATGCCATGTTATGTTATCTTGAGGGTAGTGGTAGATGTTTGAGTTAGTTTTTGAGAAGTTATTTTAGAAGTAGCATTCTAAGTAAGATGGGGGTTAGATAGATGATATTTATGAGGGAGAGTGAGTGTGGTTTAGAAGAATGAGTTATGTTAGATGTGGTATCTTGATATCTCAATATTATCTTAAGGTAATGTGTAGGAGAGTAACATATTAGAAAAAATAGTTTTGATGTCCAAGAACCCTAGATTTCTTGGTTGGTAAACCCTAGATAGGATAGTATCTAGCTACCCTAAGGAGCCTAGGCTAGTATCTTGAGTATTAGCGGGGTTTCCTTTGTAATGGGCAAGGTATCGGGATTACCTTGGTAAGGGTAAATGTAGGTAATAGGGTATAGTTAAGATATTGAGTTTAACTTCTAAGATATAGTTAGAATTAGGTTCTCTTGGTTGGTAATGGTTAGGATTAGTGTCCTTAGAATAGTTTTGACCTCGGTTGACCATTTTGACCAAAAGTCAATAAAAGTCAACCGAAAGTCAAACTATAAGTGACTAGAATTGACCGAAACCAAACCAGAGTTGACCAGTTGACTGAAAGTCAACAGTTAGTCAACATTTGACTAGTTTGACCTAGGGTTTACCCAGGGTTGACTAGAGTTGACTAGAGTTGATCAGGGTTGACCAGTTGACCAAAAGTCAACTGTAAGTCAACCTTTGACCCCGTTTGACCTAGTTTGACTTGGATTAACTCCCCGTGACCTGGTATGACCTAGTATGAACCAGTATGATCCAGTATGACCTAGTTTGACCTAGTACAACTCAATTTGACCTAGATTGACCTAGTTTTGACTTAGACTTGCATTCATGACTTAAATTAGTTTTTTTTTTAGTATAAAACCTGTTTAACTCATAGTATCTCATTTTAGGTCTGTAATTTACTCTGAGCGTCTGTTCACCTTATCAGCTCAGGACCACAGGCGAGTACATTTACTGATAGTTTTTATTGTCTTGATATCTGCTATATCCGATTCAGTTGTAGTGTCTTACTTGATTTCCAGACACGATATTTCACGGACTAGTATATGTCGGATCCTGTCATGAGATATTGTTCTCGGGTTACTTGGTATATTGGTACATGACTCGATTTGTTACTTGTACTTGTATAGACATGGACTTGGGAGTGGGCTGATCACCTGCTTTTGAATCCCGTGTCATAACGTGTTATGTCCGGATCCTTTATACTATTCAGGGATGGGGAATTATTAGTAGTTGTGTGATCAAATACCCACTTGTTCTTCACACTTGTACTCGACACTTGTCCATAGCTACTTGTTCACAACTTTCCATGGTGACCGGGCTTATCTTCACACTTGTTGCTTCACATTTGTTATTTGTTCGTAGTCGGTCAGATGGAAAGCATGAACATGTTTTCCCAAGCTGATCACATAACGCACTAATAATTCAAGGCACCTTTTATATTTATTATCGGGGAGGCTATGTTCTGTTCGGGAGAAGGGTTACAACCTCGGTCCTTGTTTGGTTAAGGGTTGTAACCGGCTTCCGAATAGTCCCCAAGTCGCCCTATATATATACATATTGTCGTCCTTTTTAGTACTCACATCTTGATAATATTTCCAGTTGATTTGTCTTGTATTTCATTACACTGTCTCTTATAGAATTTGTCAATTCATATGGAACTGCTGTTGTTGTTTGTACTTGCTCATTTTTCTGACAGGATACCGTTGACATATTACAGATGATTCTGAGGTAGATTGCCCGACCTATTATGGGGTCGAGTCTGATGGAGTAGACCCGGGCTATGGTTTGTTAGTAGAGCCGCTAGACTTTGCTCATCCTGAGTAGTATAGCATAGTTAGGTTTGCCTGGCCTACGAGGCAGCTAGTACTTTTTAGACTGTAGTAGTTTTTATATATTATGTGATTCTCTGGGTTGTTTGTGTATAGCTCTGGACTTGTGTGGATCTTGGACTTATTTCATGTTCTCATCATTCGTATTTTCCTTTCCATACTATCTACCTTAGTTTTACATTTGTGATTGAGACTGTATTGCTATGTCACCTCCATTCGGAGTGTATATACTGTACAGGTACATTTATCTGTTTAGTTGTAGTATATATAGATGACCTAGACAGCGTTCTACCGTCGATGCTGCGGCGTAGGCTGGACGTAACCACGTACTCGTGCCCCTAATCAGGGTGCGGGTCGTGACACGTTTTTGTGGTGGCCCATGCAGGTCAGAGTCGCAATTAGTACGATCTCGTAATGGTGCTCGACTTAGAGTACTAATTACGAGCCTGCGACTAGGATATAGGATATGAAAGGAGTTATTCAATCATATTTTAGGAAAATTCTGATCTTTTGATTACCATGACAACTCTTCTTGCATTTGAATTCAATTGTCCTTCTTTGATAATATCTTATCTTGTGCCATATTGATCTCTTGGGTTCAATTCGTCTTCAGGATGACAGTGACTTGTTTTCAGGCAGTAGCAGAGCAGATAGCAGGTTCCAATCTTTTGATCTCATTTTCGTATTTGCTTTCTTATAAACTGTCTTGAAATTCAATTCCATCTGTTCCTTGATCGTTGGATAAAATTTTGTTCTTGTGATGTAATATTCTTCTGAGATAAGTCGTATGGGCTAGGTCGTCTTGATTATGAGATTTTAGAATCCTCTAGGGTCATGCTAGCAGGCATAGTGAGGACATATAGTCGGATTATAGTCGTATTTCTCGGGTGTGGAAATTTAAAGTTTTCGCTGCAAAGCATGCGGCAATACGAAAATTTTAAATACCATAATTCTATAGATATGTACCATAGTCAAGGACTCTGTGATTATCGTAGCCTTGCTCACTGGCATGACGGAGATTCTGAGTATCATGATTTTGGACAGACGCATACAATTATCGAATTGCATGATTTTTTCTGTGGTTACTTTGTTTTAATTTTTGAGGATGATTCCTTTAAGGTGGATAGACTTGTAGCACCTAGTTTCTATTTGAGTATAATTTTAAAATGCTATAATTTTAGTCATTTAATTCATGCTTTGATTTTGGAGATTTTAATCATTTTAAATTTTTAAGCCATGACTTGTGATTTTGATGTTTTACTAGTAAAACCCTTGGAATTGTTTGACCTGGAGCCTAACCATGTGATTAGGATACTTTCAGTATTATTTATGGCCCAAGGGTATTTTGGTCATTGGACCTCTTTAATTTATTTTGATATTTTGCATTGGTGATTGCTTGGTTTTAATTTCGAGGACGAATTTTTTTTAAGGTGGATAGATTTGTCACCCCTAGTTTTCAGAAATAGGGGTATTTTTGTCATTTTGTATTTTTGAATATTTTTAAAATTTATTTTATTATTTATGATATTATTTTGGGGTTGAAATTATTTTATTATTTATGATATTGTTTTGGGGTTATTTGAGTCGGGTTCGAATTTTAACTCAATCCGACTTGAAACGGGGACCCGGGGGGGTAGTTTGACTCTAGTGAGACCCACACACTAGTTAGACATGGCCCACATGATATTAATTTTAGTCTACATGATATTAATTTTAGTTAGTAGTTATACTAATTATTTACGGATAGGTTTAGTTTTAATTAGAGACTTAAAAATAGACTAAATTGACCTCAACCTTTAACCCATTCTTAATTTAAATCAAATAGATTAGTGGAGGGCATTTTGGATATTCAAAATGGGGACATCTTACCCTTTTTGGGCAGCCACCTATGGGGGGGATAAGGAGTGAGTCACCATCTCTTCCATTTCATTTTATCCATCCATTTTATATCTCTTGTTCTTTCCCAAATTTCTAGAGAACAACTCCATTGATTTCATCTCCAAATCCACCATTTCTTCCACCAAATCTTCTTCTCTTCTCCTCTACTCCATAGTTTGAGGGTGGTAGCCAAGTTTGGGAGAATTCGGATCTCGTTCGTGTCCTTTTGGAATCTCTACGTGTCGGTGTCGAGTCGGAAGGCTTTTTCCTTTGAAACTCTCTCCCGGAATGTATAATCTCTTCTCTAATCCATTCCTACTTTCATATAGGAATATTTTGAACCCACAGGAATGACCCCATGGTTGTATCTCCATTTGTGTCCATTTCGTGTCCATTTGGAGGTCATAGGAGTGTCCTTTTGTTGTGGTTGTGTCATCGTGGGAAAAACCCCTATTTTGGACACTTGTATGCATATATATTGTAGGAATAATTAATTAGTGTTTTAATCTCAGATTTATATTTTTAGAAGTGGATTGATCTTATTTAGGATGGTTAGAATATGTTTTATTTAGATAGCTATGTTGGTATCCAAGTATTTTGGCCTACTTGTGTTTTTTGTCCAAACAACCCAAATTCGTCATAATTTTTATCCACATTTTTAGTAGCTAGAGCAACTTAGAAATGTCATAACTTTTAGCTCATAACTCCAATTAATCTTCCATTTTTTTAAAAGAAGCGTATCGAAGTTAGCTTTCCAAATATATATTTTAATAAGCCAAATTCGTTCTATAACTTTCTGTAGAATTGTTTGAGTGTCAGCTGTACGAAAGATGAACGCATTTCGGTGTTTTCGCGATTCCGGGAGCTTCCGGACACGAAAATACGATCCGTTTAAAGTTTCGGAAAGCTAACACGAAGAGCTATAACATACTTTAATCCTAGAATTTTGTGAAGGCCCAATTGGTACAGTATTAATTTTAAGTAGAAGAGTGACTATGCGACGTAGGCATTTTGTGTAACTTATGAGCCTAGTATGGATATCATGTGAATGTAGGCATCATAGATTGTCAAGAATATGTATAATATAGTACATATATATATATAGATATATATATATATATATATATATATATATATATATATATATATATATATATATATATATATTATTGTTGTGTAATATATGCTAGTATAGTGTGTGTGTGTTTGAATAAGATAAGGATGTGTGTGGTTAGTGGAGAGAAGTGAGATTGATAGAGGATATGTGCTAGTGTGTGTTTGATGTTGTATAGATGGTAGTGTAGTATGTGTGTTGTGAAGGTGAGAGAGTTGGGAGGATCATGCCATCCTATTTGACTTGAGGCTAGTGTAGTTTGTTGAGTGATTTGTGTTTTGATTGAGTGGTAGTGTGTTTGTATATAGATGTGTGTAGGTGTGTTAGAAGAGAAGGGTGGTGGATTTGGTATATGTGTTTGTGTGTGTGGTTAGATGGTTAGAGAGTGAGAGAATGAGCAGGAAAGCAGCAGAAAAAAGCAGTAAGCAGTAAGCAATAAGCAGTAAGCAGAAAAAAGCAGTAAGCAGAAGCAGTGCAGGATGGTTTTTTTGGGGTTTTTGTGGTCTCGAAACATCCCCTTTTGACCCACCTTAGCCCCAAATACCTACCCACACTTATCAACCACATTTAGTACTACGAAACTCCTAAGTTAGAGAGTGTTTTTAGTGTGTTAGTCGGTTAGTAGCGTAGTGTTTATAGTGGTAGAAAATAAGGTTTGTCAATGTTAGAAAGTATGTCATGTTATGTTATCTTGAGGGTAGTGGTAGATGTTTGAGTTAGTTTTTGAGAAGTTATTTTATAAGTAGCATTCTAAGTTAGATGGAGGTTAGATAGATGATGTTTGTGAGGGAGAGTGAGTGTGGTTTAGAAGAATGAGTTATGTTAGATGTGGTATCTTGATATCTCAATATTATCTTAAGGTAATGTGTAGGAGAGTAACATATTAGAAAAAATAGCTTTGATGCCCTAGAACCCTAGATTTCTTGGTTGGTAAACCCTAGATAGGATAGTATCTAGCTACCCTAAGGAGCCTAGGCTAGTATCTTGAGTATTAGCGGGGTTTCCTTTGTAATGGGCAAGGTATCGGGATTACCTTGGTAAGGGTAAATGTAGGTAATAGGGTATAGTTAAGATATTGAGTTTAACTTCTAAGATATAGTTAGAATTAGGTTCTCTTGGTTGGTAATGGTTAGGATTAGTGTCCTTAGACTAGTTTTGACCTCGGTTGACCATTTTGACCAAAAGTCAACCAAAAGTCAAACTTAGCCTATAAGTGACTAGAATTGACCGAAACCAAACCAGAGTTGACCAGTTGACTGAAAGTCAACAGTTAGTCAACATTTGACTAGTTTGACCTAGGGTTGACCCAGGGTTGACTAGAGTTGACCTGAGTTGACCAGGATTGACCAGTTGACCAAAAGTCAACTGTAAGTCAACCTTTGACCCCGTTTGACCTAGTTTGACTTGGATTGACTCCTCGTGACCTGGTATGACCTAGTATGAACCAGTATGACCCAGTATGATCTAGTTTGACCTAGTACAACTCAGTTTGACCTAGATTGACCTAGTTTTGACTTAGACTTGCATTCATGACTTAAATTAGTTTTCTTTTTCAGTATAAAAGCCTGTTTAACTCATAGTATCTCATTTTAGGTCTGTGATTTACTCTGAGCGTCTGTTCACCTTATCAGCTCAGGACCACAGGCGAGTACATTCACTAATAGTTTTCATTGTCTTGATATCTGCTATATCCGATTCAGTTGTAGTGTCTTACTTGATTTCAAGACACGATATTTCACGGACTAGTATATGTCGGATCCTTTCATGAGATGTTGTTCCCGGATTACTTGGTATATTGGTACATGACTCGATTTGTTACTTGTACTTGTATAGACATGGACTTGGGAGTGGGCTGATCACCTGCTTTTGAATCCCGTGTCATAACGTGTTATGTCCGGATCCTTTATACTATTCGGGGATGGGGAGTTATTAGTGGTTGTGTAATCAAAATACCCACTTGTTCTTCACACTTGTACTCGACACTTGTCCATAGCTACTTGTTCGCAACTTTCCATGGTGACCGGGCTTATCTTCACACTTGTTGCTTCACACTTGTTATTTGTTCGTAGTCGGTCAGATGGAAAGCCAGAACATGTTTTCCCAAGCCGATCACATAACGCACTAATAATTTAAGGCACCTTTTATATTTATTATCGGTAAGGCTAACTTCTGTTCGGAAGAAGGGTTACAACCCCGGTCCTTGTTTGGTTAAGGGTTGTAACTCGGCTTCCGAATAGTCCCCAAGTCGCCCTATATATATACATATTGTCGTCCTTTTCAGTACTCACATCTTGATATATATTTCCAGTTGATTTTGTCTTATATTTCATTACACTGTCTCTTATAGAATTTGTCAATTCATATGGAACTGCTGTTGGTGTTTGTAATTGCTCATTTTCCTGACAGGATACTATTGACATATTACAGATGATTCTGAGGCAGATTGCCCGACCTATTATGGGGTCGAGTCTGATGGAGTAGACCCGGGCTGTGGTTTGTTAGTAGAGCCACTAGACTTTGCTCACCCTGAGTAGTGTAGCTTAGTTAGGTTTGCCTGGCCTACGAGCCAGCTAGTACTTTTTAGACTGTAGTAGTTTTTATATATTATGTGATTCTCTGGGTTATTTGTGTATAGCTCTGGACTTGTGTGGATCTTGGACTTATTTTCTGTTCTCATCATTCGTATTTTCCTTTCCATACTATCTACCTTAGTTTTACATTTGTGATTGAGACTGTATTGCTATGTCGCCTCCATTCGGAGTGTATATACTGTACAGGTACATTTATCTGTTTAGTTGTAGTATTTATAGATGACCTAGATAGCGTTCTACCGCCGATGTTGCGGCGTAGGCTGGACATAACCACGTACTCGTGCCCCTAAACAGGGTGCGGGTCGTGATAAATCTATATCTCAAATCCACAATAAGTGTACAAAACATGAATGAACACTATGGATCGTGGTCCGTAGCCCACTAGCATATATGTCCGATAAGACTCCAAAGAATATAACAAGAGTCTCTAAAGTAAATCAATAAGCAGGATATCTCATGATAAGGAATGTAAAGCACGGAAGGATAACAATATAATATCACTGATGAATACCTGAATTATGTATCACAATCATCTACCATCCCGCTCTGCTAACTAACTCCATACAATCGCTAACCTGAAGAGATCATCAGGTCCTCAGGAGACATAGTAAGATACATAAAAATATGCCTATCTAGCAGTTTAATTATGCATAAACTATAAACGAGATATAAGCAAAGAATGAGACATACACAAGGCAAGAGACTACGACCAACACTGCTAACAAGTGACTAACGACAAGCGACTACTGACAGGTGACTATAAATTGGAATACAAGAACAACTATACGTAACTGAACTGTTGGATGAACAAGTGAACACGAGAACAATAGAATACCAAACCCTCGCCCCGGGTAGACTCGCAGGTTTGAACTAATCACTAACCCTCGCCCCGGGTGTGGACTCGCTGGTTAGTTCACGGCAAGACACCCTCGTCCTGAGTGTGGACTCTCTGGTGCAAGTACAACATCCTCGTCCCGAGTGTGGATTCACGGATGTAAACAAATCAAGACAAACACCGTTGTCCCGCATGTAGACTATTTGGTGCCAAGAAAACAAACACCCTCGTCCCGAGTGTGGACTCTCTGGTGCAAGTACAACATCCTCGTCCCGAGTATAGACTCACGGATGTAAACAGATCAAGACAAACACCCTCTGTCATGACCCGCTCCCGAATAACCGGACACGAGTCGGACACGCCCAGCCTTTGTCGTTAGACACGACAAAGTAAGCTGTACCAATCTAGGAAAATCTAACCAGATAATCATGAACAAGTATGAAAACACAGCATCTATAAACGTATCCCAGGATAGAAGTACATGTCTCAGAATTTATTACATTCCAGCAAATGAAAGTAAGTCTACTAGTCTCAATACAAGGAAAATAATATGGAAATACTAAGGTAAGCTCTAGGCTTCTGCAACCTCTAAGTCAAGAGCAACTCCAGCTAGCTCTCCTGTATCTAATGGCCCTCCGCCATAATACGTGTCGCACAGTGCCTCCAACTCGCCTACAACATATCATAGTCAGGAGCGGAGCTAAGTATATCCAAGGAAATGAACATGAACATCATGGTATGAACAAGAAACAGAAAATATATATAAAGTACGAGAAATGAGACAAGACATGAAACTGAACAAGAAATACTGAAAGTGAATACAGGGAACATGGTAAGAATCCTGAACATGAAATACAACCTGAACATGAAGTACAACCTGATCATGAAATACAACCTGAACATAAAATACAACCATGAATCCTGAAATACAACCATAAATCCTGAAATACAACCTGAATCCTGACATGTGCAATATTGAAATACTTCTAGATTGTGTGATCGACTTGGGTAGATGCAATGAACATGAAATGGTACGACTTTGGTCCCGCGTGCACGATGCGGGGCCTAAGTTATTCACATGAATAGTAACAGGGTTTAATCACATATCTATAGTATTTCCCCTCCCAAACACAAGTAATAAATAAAACATGAAACCAGACAATACCGTGATATCTCGTGTCAACAAGGAGATACAAGAATGAATGTACAAGACATGAGAAATGAACAAGTCCGAGGAGTATGCTTGCCTTGCTCAGGGTGATCAAGTGTGGGTAGTAAAGCTGGAAGTCCTCCTGAAACCATGGGTACAGTTGTTTTTAAAATTGAACAAGTATGAATTTTATTACTCTTTATCTATCAACTAAATTCCTTTTATGATTAACATAATAATACACTAATATGGAATAATTAGTAATTAAATTATCCTTCAAGGTCTACTCTAGCTGACATAAGACACTTCTAACTCATCAAGTATTTAACTAGCCTAGCCATTTAGACAAGATACAATGATGTATCTGACATAGGTAAATCTCAATTTGAGTCTTGAGAAGCTCCTGCAATTGCATACAGTTCCCCCTAACTGTGCTAATCAGCACTCTCCTTAACAGCATCCAGCTGTACTACGCTCTGTTTTGGTGCATTATACTATTTCCCAGTGCCTGACATTCCACTCAGGAAAACAGGGCTAACTGATATCACAATTCAGTCAAGTCTAAACTCAGATTTTTCCTAGAAATGCTGTCATCTAATTTCAGGTCAGTTCCCTGAATGGGTCAGCCTTGGATTTGAATTGATATCACCATTCTAAGGAAAACTGTCATACGTAAACCTGTATTCCTATTAGGTAACCAAAATTCTGAATTCTAGGCTAAGAAAGATAGAAAAAACTAAACTCATGCTCCTCAGGAAATCAAAATGCTGCAGGTTCAACTATGTAACCATATTATATTAATCCTTTGATTGAAAGGAGAAATAAACCAATACATTTCAGGATTAACTCGGCAGTCATACAATACTAGGATTTCAGGCTTGGATACCAACAGTATCATTCATACAGCCTTAGTAGGACTATTATTCACAGTCCCGACAGTTGTACCGTCCAAATCGGCCTATTACCAGTCCCTACTATCCATAACCTGACATCATTCCTAAATAGGATAGAGTCTAACACTTCAAAATGGATTTACTTAGAGTGAACTAACCCTGTAACCAATTCTTGATAACAGGAAACAGCCCAATAAATCACAAAAGAGTGAATCCATTCATACTCAAATCAGTGATCAGTTAACAACACCAATCCTATATTAAGTTGACACATCTCAGTCCAACACAACCTGTGATTTAAATCCCCAGGTTTCAGAAGAGTCAAACCTAACTTAGGAATTCCTGCTACATGATAACTCTATATGACAGTACTTCCCTCAATGCAGCAGGTAGTAACAATCAAGGAATTGAATGTCTCCTACCAAGTACTACCATACTCAAGGAACCATTCCCAGGCTAAACCACCAAAAAACGTAAATCAACAACTGATATCAATTTGTTTCAGGAACTTATGCAATCTAAGAGCTGATCACAACAACAACCACTCAATCAGCTCTTAGTGTCTAAACCGAGACCACAGTGGACTATGGTATCAAAATCAATTGCTACAAAGCTCATGTATCTCCCATATTGAAATTACTTCATGAAACAGGTATCACATTATAAAATCAACCTGTTAATCCACTATACTACCTGGAATTTAACCAATTCAGAAATCACTACCAATGGATATCTGAATCCTGAAGGTAGGATACTGATATCCATTGATATTCAAGTCTGATTTAATCAAATGGTCAGGATATCTCAACCGAGATTTAAATCCAAATAGGTATCAATGTCAAGGATGCCCTAAACCTAAGATTTCATCAAGATAGGATGTCAGTATTAAGACTGACATCCACTGTTCGATCCAAATCCATATCAACACATTGATCCTATAAACATTAATCAACAGTACAAAATCACCCTATAAATAGTAAATTACCTGGTGAAATCAGTTCTTCGATACTAAGCCTCAAACCAATCACAAATTGCCTGGTTAAATCCTGATGTTGAATCAATCAAACAGATGTAATGTTATGCAATTATCTACTGTACAAGAAAACAACAAGTTTCCCCCAAAATCCTAGGAGTATCATTTGAAAAATCACCTGCCTCAGTTCAAAACCATAATCAATCTCCTAATACTTGAGTCTATATTCGAATTGATGCAAGAAGAATATATCCAAAAATAGGGAGAGGCAAAGTTTGAGACAAAATTAAGAGAATCAAAATGTTCGCTGTGAATTTCACAAAATGAAAGAGCATCAGAGCATAGATTACTTACGATCTCAATCTCCTCAATACAAAACTCGATCACAACGTTCCTCTTAGATCTACCAGTTGATTTCACAGATCTGTGAAGAATTAAATGGTCTGAACGTTAAATCAAACAAGTTCAGAATAAGGTGAGTCATTCAGATCGAGCTCTTACCAAATCGAAGTGTCGAACTGAAGATCACCACAGATTCTTCAAAGGATCTACTCGATCTCACTGTAAATTCTAAAGAGAACGTATCAATTTGAATAATCAAGGGGTAGGTCAATGAAGTTTGAATTCGATGGATGAAATTACCTAGGTTGAATCAAACGACGAAGAAGGGGTTGCTGCACTTCAGATCTCGTATGTCCACTAAAATGGTCGTCGCCCCGCCATGGTTGATCGACGAACAGCTTCGAGGAAATGGACCACCAAGGAGAGATTGCTCTATGGTTGCTAAAGAACTTCCACCATTGCCATGCCACAGAGCTCAGAAAAGAAAATTGGAGTGGAAGAATATGTCAGAAAGGAGAAGGATCGTGACTGTTATATAGACGGTTAGAGAATTGGAATAAGAAGAATTTGGAGGAAAAATGGAACTTGAGTCTGTTACTGCACATGGCTTATCTGGCCGAGCATGGAAGGAGAAGAATTTATTGAAATTTTGAAATTTTATTACAACCCAGGTTTAGGAGGAAATAGGAATGAACTTGTGCTAAGCACATGCTCTCCTCCCTATTTCTAGTAAAAATCTAAGTGAACAAAATAAACTCAAGTAATGGGCTAGCTAATGAAGGCCCATGGTTGAAATAAAGGAAACCCATTAATTTAAAACAAAATATAATAGCTTTACATAATTTAAAGTATATAAAACAATTTCTAAATTGTCAAATCAATATTATTATATTAAAACTTTTTTTTCAATTTTCATGAAGATGGAGTTACACCCTCGTCCTGAGTGTGGACTCTCTGGTGCCAAGGAAACAAACACCCTCGTCCTAAGTGTGGACTCTCTGGTGCAACTGATCAACCCTCGTCCCGAGTGTGGACTCTTTGGTTGAGGAAAAATGATACATGAAAATAGCAGTTCAACTACACGTACTCGTTCCAAGACACGACTCAGTCAGGGTACAGGTGAGACCAGCTATAACTCGATCAAGACACGGGTAAGGACTTCTCTAGCATGGACTATAATATGAACAAGCTGGTATACTACACTATTAAGTCAAGCAAGATAATAAACAGGTGAACATGGTATGAAGAAAACATATCAAGTCAATTTAACTAGAGAACTAAAGATAACATATAAATCCATAGCAACTAGAGAAACTGAAAGATAATATGATAACAACAGGATATCTATAAGCATGATAATAGACTGTAGAGGTAGGCAAGGTATCTTACCTGGTGGTTGCACGTAGATCCAACAAAATATAGTCAACTACTAAGCCATAAAGTCCAAATTATCACAACTGTCTACGAAAGCTGAAATAAATATTACCAACGTTCTCAGAATAGTCAAATGTAAGACCCCTAAATTTCTACTGACTTTTATTTTATTTTATTTTGGTACTGATTTAAAATTTGGTATTGTACGTCGCGAGGTCGTATTTGACGTCGCGCACGAAATTTTATTTTCGAAATTTCTCTCCGAGTGCGAATATGTGCGAGGTACATATTTTGTAAAACATTTTATTTGAGATTTTATATATGTAAAAGAATTTAGTCTTTCAAAATAATATGTGATAAATATTTTTATTTCTAAAGAGAGTTATTTATTTCGTCATTTAAAAATAAATAGTGATTTGAAAAATTGTGCTTTATATGAAAAGTATTCCAACTATTTGGCAAAAATTAAAAGTTGCTATTTAATTCATTTGGTTATTTATAAAAGCTATTTTATAAAGTCGTATTTATGTATTTATAGTGATTTTTGAAATTAATTATTCCCATATTTATTTATCTATGAAAGTAATATTTGAGATTTTGTTTTATACAATATTTGATTAAATATGGTAATTTAAATTTTAAAAGATTTTTATTAACTGTATAAAAATTATTTTTAATTTAGTATAGAATTAATTTGGATTGGATATAATTTGAATTAGATTTTGATTTTTGTTGAATTGATTTTAAATCTATTTAATTAAAAGATGGAATTATCCATTGGGATTTAAACAAATCCTAATCCTATTCCAACTGGGAATTCCCACCTCCTATAAAAGGAGAGGTACTCCTCCAGCAATTTCCATTCACAACCAAACAGTGCATCGTGTCGGTGTCTCATCCACTATATTCTACTTTGTACAAATACATATTTCGACCGTCCGACAATTCCGGACGTTCACCCCGCCGTGTCGGACACCCTGACACGACATATCCAACCCGAAAAATCAAACCCTAATCTAGCCCTGTCGTCACCAGCCCTGCCGAGCCAAACCCCGGGCATCTACTACTCGACCATCTACCCCGACTGCAATACCGCTAACCACACCCGTGGCAGCCAACCACCCGCACCTATGACGTTCGACCAGCCGCCAGCAACCACCACCACCACAACCACCTTGGCCGTCCCCCACAACAACAGAACAAAAACCCGACGATACCAAACACCACCACCGATATCACCTCGGACTTCGTCAGCACACCACCATAGAAGAAGAAGAGAAGGAGAAACCCTTACCTCCACCGTGCCATACTGACGTTCTCTGTCTCCTCCAATTTCTGCCTTCACGAACGACCACGTCGCTTCCGATCCGTCGCGCAGGCGGTGACCGCTCGAGCCACCGGGAGCCGTCAAATCTGCCTTCCATGGAAACCGTCGTCCGCCGACGGAGCGTCGACCGTCCAAGCTCGAAAATCCCCCGCGACAGATATTCCACCGTTACTCCGCCTCCACCCGCTGCCCTTATTCCCGTGCTCGGCCGCCTCTCTCCGCCGAGACCTCCGCGGTCCCCTCCACCGATGGCACCGAAACCCTCGCCGCCATCATCCGCAGTCGGTCGGACCGAGGCCGCACCGCCAACCACCGGATCTGCCGCCCAAACCCTGGCACTGGACCGCCGGCGACTTCCCCCCGCCGTCTTCCCCGCACAGGATCCCTCTGTCGTCGTCTGTTGGCGAGCAGCCACCGCGTGAGACGCCACCCGACTCCGCCCATCCGCCTGTCGAATCTCCGTCCAGCTGCACCGACGCCGTACTCCTTCCGCGCCGCCGAGAGCTCGAAAACCCCCTTGAGTATTGCACACAAGGCGACCTACCAGGCAAGATACCTTGCCATTATACTGTTTATATTCAGTCTGCATTCTTATTACATATCACTGTTCATTTATTTTTAGTTCTTGATTACTGTCTGCTCAGTGATATTAGTAGTATCTTGTTATTTACCTTTGATTGCATATGGACTTAGAGTTAAAGGACTACCATTAGCTTAGTGCATTGCATAAAACCTTGACACAGTTGTACCATGAGGATGTGTGAGATGAGTATCATGTAGAGGTTCTTGCGTGTGGACTGATCCCCCATGTGCATGCGTTAGGGCTAACTGCTAATAGAGGCGTGTTAGGAGACTTAGCAGTTAGTAGAGGTACATGGTCGTGGATACGACTTGGTAGGGACATTTGGGCGGGGAGGACAATACCTAACGTATGGGCTTCGATTGCACTTCCCTTGTAACCCGGAAGCTCCGCTGGAGATACGGGTATGAGCCTCTCAGGTTGGCCACTGTCATTTTTCAACGTCATGCTCTCGGTCACCGGTGCCCAAGAGGGGACTATACCAGATCCTATTTACAGCCAGGGCTCATGCGTCGAAGGATTGTTTCTCAACTGCATGTTCACTTTAGTTCGGTTAGTTTACCTTATTTGTGTCTTGTCACTTTCTTTGATTGTGGCATGTTTTATATTCAGTATTTATATAGCATGTTGATGTATCTTATTACGTCCCTCTGAGGACCTGGTTATCTCGCCAGGTGTGTGTTTCATGATTTCTTGCAGGTGCTCTAGCTAAGGTCATTCCTTCCTTCGTGATGTTTGCTCTTGGACTCGCCATTGCTCTCGCTTGCTAAATTCTTTCCTGGTATATTTTTCCATATTTAATTTGGTTGGTAGTGGACTTTGTCTCCGCCCAACTATTGTGTACATGATCAAATTCAAAGTTGATTTTATATCATTATTTATCTTGTGGATGAGATTTAGTACCTTGGTTACTGCATTTTATAGCTTATGTATATATACGAGGGTCCATATACTTCGTATGTATACAGCTGGCATGATTGCGTTCTAGTCCTACGTATTTTGGGACTGGGGCGTTACATATTTTTGTGGTGGCCCATGCAGGTCTAGTTTGCCGTTTTGGTTACATGACTGTACCGAATGGGCCTGCAGTATAGGATTAGAGTTTAGAATCTCACCCACCTACTTGGCATCCTTCCTTGACTTCAAATTCCGAACTCTCGTTCGACTTCCTTGATTTGTATCTTGCTTGACTCCTTCTACCGTAAATTCTTAGTTCGTATTTAGTAAGATGACTAAACTAGTATATGCCCATAGGTTAAAACACATGGCTAGATGTATTGCCATTGGCAATTAATATGCATTGGAATTTTATTTGAGTTATAAAGGAATTTATTTTTCTAGAAAGTATGATTTTAAGGATTAGTAAATTTCAAGTTTGGTAGTAGCATATTACCGCCTTCAATGGATAGTTGAAATTTTATTTTGCCATTACAAGGTGGTGTACACAAGAGGACAGAAAATAATTTTTATTATGATTTTTGGAAATAGCGAAATAGTTTATGATTTATTTCGGATATGAAACTGAATTGAGTAACATCTTTAAATTGTGACCCATGATTACGATTTAGTTCAAGTTAGGATTGAATATGTTAAAGTTTATCTTGAATTTATTAAAGTGTTTTAAATTATAAGTTATGATTTTGTAACGACTAGAGAGTACGAAGGGTTTATGATTTACAGGTTATTAGAGGGCTTGAGGATTTAAATTGATTCTATGATTTACGAATTATAGGTATTTAATTTTGAGCTTGAAGAGATAATGGTAAAAATTTTGTTTGAAATAGTTTGGAAGATATGAAATCAACTTGAAGGAAAAATTCAAATTTCAAATTGTCTTATGATCTATGATTTATAAGGTTATCTAAAATTTGAGTTTAAAGGCCTTGATTTTGGATATTTAAATTTTGGTGAGAAAAAAATATATATAATAATATTTTGAAGAGTAGTGGTGACTTATTGAGAGCTAGATATGCACACTGGAAGGATATAGAATTAGATTCGAGAATTATTTAAATATTTCATTTTGTAGTATGAATTTCGACATATAAACTTATTAAATGTTGAGTTTAAGATTTGGAAAAAAAAGGGTTATTATTCGATTGCGATATACAAGGGTTGTTTTGAGATTTACTAGAGATTTAAAATTGTGATTAAAGTTGACAGTCTAAGATAATTGAAAATTTTGACGAAGTATCTTGGAATTTATTGAGAAAATTTTGAAGAACTTGAAATTTTAGATTAAATCATATATTGGTAGAGGACTAAGAAGCAAGTAAGGTCACCCTAGTGAGATAGAAGTATTCCACATTAGATTGCCATGCCACCTATGACTATAATATTGCATATACACAAGTGTAATTAGTCATCGACCAAACCAATGAACATATCTTTGACTCGCTCGACCTTCCCTCCAAGCTAGATCTTTATTCGTGACCATCTACTTGTTTGAAACTTAGAAATGATTAGAGTCGTTCCCTTGATCATACCCTTATCTATGAGATTATTTTCTCTCTAGAAATGGTGCTCTAACTTATTTTACCTTGATCTACGAGATTACCTAATCGTCTTTATTTCGTGCTTTAAACTTTTATTTTTGGTGCATTAATTAGTACCATATGAAAACCCACTTTCTATTTTGATCAGTTGGCGTTCCCTATCGTGACTTCAATACTTGGAGCACAACACTAGACTTTTCCTTCCAACAAATTTCACATACAAGACCTAGACGAGCTCACCTTCGTGTAGGTATATCATGTCCCACTAAAACATGTCCCCTTGTATTCTATTTTTATGGTACGACTTTCGGGCCATAAAGACTCAACTATAACCTATACCATGGTACCGATATATTTTTGACTATATATTTGGACTCAATCACGATTCAATTCTTCGGCCGATTGCGGTCTACTAGATCCATTAAATGCTTAACCTTGTGTTTTATCTGGACTGCCTAATTATTGTCATTTATTTTATCTTGACTTACTTAGACCCTATCATCCCTTACTTTTCGTGCAATAACTCACGACCCCTATTTATTATCCAACTCTTACCACGATCATTAAAACTAACCGCATCCCCTTTCCAAATTGTTTTGCTTCACTATGATTCGTGCAACCTTTTCCTTGGATACCCTTGTACGGAGATGAAGATTTGATCACAACGCCCTTTGATTAGATATGAGTTAGAAAAAAAATTTAAGGAGATTGATGGGTTAGTAAATAAAAATAATTCGGCGGTTACGAGTCATAAGTTAATTGTGCTATTGGATAAAGAGGTATGATATTATGTGATAAGATGATCCAATAAAAATATATATACTTGTGAGTGTTAAAAGGTTCGCGATTAACGAATGCGGAAAATAAATTTATGTTGCTGCCCAAAAGATAAAATTTTTCTAGAAGAGTTTGACTTTTGATTCAACTAAACTTAATTGAAGATTTTGAAATTTCGAATTTTGTGGGAATTAAAGCTAGAGGAAATTTTCATGGTAAGATATTGCGTTATGAAGGTATGATCAAACAAAAATTGAAGGTGATAGCTTATTTTGGGTACTTTAAGGATAAGTACAAATTTCCTACAAAGAATATTGATTTAACATTTGATTAAACATATTAAAGATCTATTTTGAGGAAAATGGATATAGATAGATATGTGAGAGAAGTTTATTAGATTTTGAATTCAACTTCGGGAACTATTTAAATTTCAAATATGGGATATTGAATTTAATATTTTTGAAGATGGTAAAATTTTGGGATTTTATGAAATTAAGAAAAAGGAAGAGGATATCTTAAGTGAACTTAAGTTTATTGGAATATGAATCTCAAGAAGAAATCAACTTTTGAAAAGAGTTATTATGAATAAAAAGATAGTGATGGATCAAGGAGTTTGACGATATTGAACACAACTCAAATATTGAGCTTTTGCTCTTAATTTTGTCGAGACAATATTAACCCATTTTGTGTTATACACTTAAAGATTAGGATAGTGTTGATTATTGAGATTGATAGGTGTCATATGATCATCGTCTACACTACGCCAAGAATCTATTCATTCTAGACATCTAAATTCCGATTTTTCAAAGATTGTCTATTGTATGCCTTTCCTTCACCCCGTTAGATAAATTGATCGGTTGCTTATCGATAAACTCTTTTCATCCTCTTTGCCCTACCTACCCTAATTTTTTCTAAATTTCGAGGACGAAATTATTTTAAGTTGGGTAGGATGTAAGACCCCTAAATTTCTACTGACTTTTATTTTATTTTATTTCGGTACTGATTTAAAATTTGGTATTGTACATCGCGTGGTCGTATTTTACGTCGCGCACGAAATTTTATTTTCGAAATTTCTCTCCGAGTGCGAATATGTGCGAGGTACATATTTTGTAAAACATTTTATTTGAGATTTTATATATGTAAAAGAATTTAGTCTTTCAAAATAATACGTGATAAATATTTTTATTTCTAAAGAGAGTTATTTATTTCGTCATTTAAAAATAAATAGTGATTTGAAAAATTATGCTTTATATGAAAAGTATTCCAACTATTTGGCAAAAATTAAACGTTGCTATTTAATTCATTTGGTTATTTATAAAAGCTATTTTATAAAGTCGTATTTATGTATTTATAGTGATTTTCGAAATTAATTATTCACATATTTATTTATCTATGAAAGTAATATTTGAGATCTTGTTTTATACAATATTTGATTAAATATGGTAATTTAAATTTTAAAAGATTTTGTTAACTGTATAAAAATTATTTATAATTTAGTATAGAATTAATTTGGATTGGATATATTTTGAATTGGATTTGGATTTTTGTTGAATTGATTTTAATTCTATTTAATTAAAAGATGAAATTATCCATTGGGATTTAAACAAATCCTAATCCTATTCCAACTGGGAATTCCCACCTCCTATAAAAGGAGAGGTACTCCTCCAGCAATTTCTATTCACAACCAAACTGTGCATCGTGTCGGTGTCTCATCCACTATATTCTACTTTGTACAAATACATATTTCGACCGTCCGACAATCCGGACGTTCACCCCGCCGTGTCGGACACCCCGACACGACATATCCAACCCGAAAAATCAAACCCTAATCTAGCCCTGTCGACACCAGCCCTGCCGAGCCAAACCCCGGGCATCTACTACTCGGCCATCTACCCCGACAGCAATACCGCTAACCACACCCGTGGCAGCCAACCACCCACACCTATGATGTTCGACTAGCCGCCAGCAACCACCACCACCACAACCACCTTGGCCGTCCCCCACAACAACAGAACAAAAACCCGACGATACCAAACACCACCACCGATATTACCTCGGACTTCGTCAGCACACCACCACAGAAGAAGAAGAGAAGGGGAAACCCTTATCTCCACCGCGCCGTACTGACGTTCTCCGTCTCCTCCGATTTCTGCCTTCACGAACGACCACGTCGCTTCCGATCCGCCGCGCAGGCGGTGACCGCTCGAGCCACCGGGAGCCGTCAAATCCGCCTCCCGTGGAAACCGTCGTCCGCCGACGGAGCGTCGACCGTCCAAGCTCAAAAATCCCCCTGACAGATCTTCCACCGTTACTCCGCCTCCACCCGCCGACCTTATTCCCGTGCTCGGCCGCCTCTCTCCGCCGAGACCTCCGCGGTCCCCTCCACCGATGGCACCGAAACCCTCGCCGCCATCATCCGCAATCGGTCGGACCGATGCCGCGCCGTCGACCACCGGATCTGCCACCCAAACCCCGGCGCTGGACCGCCGACGTCTTCCCCCCGCCGTCTTCCCCGCACGGGATCCCTCTGCCGCCGTCTGTTGGCGAGCAGCCACCGCGTGAGCCGCCACCCGACTCCGCCCATCCGCCTGCCGGATCTCCGTCCAGCTGCGCCGACGCCGTACTCCTTCCGCACCGCCGAGAGCTCGAAAACCCCCTTGAGTATTGCACACCGGGCGACCTACCAGGCAAGATACCTTGCCATTATACTGTTTATATTCAGTCTGCATTCTTATTACATATCACTGTTCATTTATTTTTAGTTCTTGATTACTGTCTGCTCAGTGACATTAGTAGTATCTTGTTATTTACCTTTGATTGCATATGGACTTAGAGTTAAAGGACTACCATTAGCTTAGTGCATTGCATAAAACTTTGACACAGTTGTACCACGAGGATGTGTGAGATGAGTATCATGTAGAGGTTCTTGCGTGTGGGCTGATCCCCCATGTGCATGCGTTAGGGCTAACTGCTAATAGAGGCGTATTAGGAGACTTAGCAGTTAGTAGAGGTACATGGTCGTGGATACGACTTGGTAGGAACATTTGGGCGGGAAGGACAATACCTAACGTATGGTCTTCGATTGCACTTCCCTTGTAACCCGGAAGCTCCGCTGGAGATACGGGTATGAGCCTCTCAGGTTGGCCATTGTCGTTTTTCAACGTCATGCTCTCGGTCACTGGTGCCCAAGAGGGGACTATACCAGATCCCATTTACATCCAGGGCTCATGCGTCGAAGGATTGTTTCTCAACTGCATGTTCACTTTAGTTCGGTTAGTTTACCTTATTTGTGTCTTGTCACTTTCTTTGATTGTGGCATGTTTTATATTCAGTATTTATATGGCATGTTGATGTATCTTGTTACGTCCCTCTGAGGACCTGGTTATCTCGCCAGGTGTGTGTTTCGTGATTTCTTGCAGGTGCTCTAGCTAAGGTCATTCCTTCCTTCGTGATGTTTGCTCTTGGACTCGCCATTGCTCTCGCTTGCTAAATTCTTTCCTGGTATATTTTTCCATATTTAATTTGGTTGGTAGTGGACTTTGTCTCCGCCCAACTATTGTGTACATGATCAAATTTAAAGTTGATTTTATATCATTATCTATCTTGTGGATGAGATTTAGTACCTTGGTTACTGTATTTTACAGCTTATGTACATATACGATGGTCCATATACTTCGTATGTATATAGCTGGCATGATTGCGTTCTAGTCCTACGTATTTTGGGACTGGAGCGTTACATCAAATTAGCTAAGATTGCCTGTCCTTAAGTCCAATACTGGGTACAGAGGCAAAACGATAATTTTGGATCAAAACGGTGTCCGTCGTCGGACCAGCTTTGCACCGAAAAGCGTGCCAGAGTCAATGGTCTCTAAAGTTGTCAAACTATATGTCTACGAATTCTTTTTTATGATACGAGTCCAACGTTATGTCCAGTTTTAGATTCCGGTGGGCCGTGCACAAAATCGCCCATTGAATCGGATCGTAGGGCCCGTAAAACGGTGATCCGACCAACTGTCTCAGAATCGGACCAAACTTGGCATACAGGACCATAAAAATGATATGGTCCTATTGGCGCAAGTTTCGTCTCGATCTGACGAACGTGCACAAAGTAATTAGAAAATTTACAAAGTGGCTGATACGGTGAATTTCGATGGAAACGCAACAAATTCGTCGTGCACACGCAACCAATTTAAATTCCGTCAAAGCCCACACGTCCGTGATCCATTACGCACCTTTCGATGCTTTTGGTTCGCGACCACGTCGTCCGGATTGGCGGGACGTACGTCGTATCGAAGGAATTTAAGGTTTTTCGAAACAGATTTCGTATATTTTCTGTGATTTTGCAAACAGTTTACTCCCTACACAACCAATAAACTTCGAAACTACGAACTGATTTTTGTATATATTACTGTTTAAGTGGTTCTGTGAAATCGTGTATGGTATGGAATAAAATTGGGTGCAAAGTGGTGTCCTTGGTTTGTTTCCAATGCACTATTTTTGACTGTTTTTCCTCGACTTTGAGTCGATATAACTGACAATCTAGGGCTGCATCCTACAAAATATTTAACGGGACTTAAAGCCCTATAGGTTGTGCTTCTATCGAACCAATTGGTTCGAGATTCGATGGCAGAACATGGAAGAATTTTACCTGTGAAGTTGGCCGTTCGTGCACTACTGCTACTGCTGACTGTTCCTGCTGTCTGGGCACTTTTCCAGCGAACGCCACCGTCGA
>JANAVB010013000.1:3202970-3567970 GCA_029216955.1 Iris pallida | reverse complement strand
AATGTGAAGTGTATATAGTGTGTATAATCATTATAAGTGTACAAGGTCATCTAATCATGTTAAGAATTCATTACAGTCGAAAAAAATATCAAAAACGGACAAAACCGGCAAAAACAGACAAAAACAGCCAAAATCAGCGTACCGGCGGTATACTGCGATATACCGGCAGAATTTCGGCCAAAGATAGAAAGTTTCTGTGAAGAAAATCGGTATTCCGTCGGTATACTTCGGAATTCCGTTGGAATTCCGTTTTTCTAGGCAGTACGAAATCCTAGAATTGGCCAAAACTTGTTTCGGCCATAAAAACTTTATTTTAAATCAAAATTTGAATTTTTAAAAGCCAAAATCGTATAAAATTGAATTGTCTACAACATGGAAGTATTAGTTTTCATGAATTAAAATATTTGATAGATCAATACATCAAAATACTCCAGAAATAGGTTTTCGGGATACCAAAACGGGTTTCGATTCCCACCAAACTCAAAATCTATGGTATACAAGCTAGGTGAGGGACTCATATAACATATGTGACCATGATTCATGATGGTAACCCCAATATATCTTTCGATACCGATTTTTCTACTAAGTCAATATTGGATTTTAATAAAAATCAAGACCTAGTTCTAACCAAATTTAGAAACGTGCATATAGACGAGAATCACAAGGAAAACATTTTTAATAAAATGAGTTTAGGGCAATTCTAAGCATTTAATACCAAGAAAAACAAAAATAACAACAAAACAATATTGTTCAAGGATTTGGCAAGATGTACTTGTCTAGGTTAAGCTCCAAGCCTCATCTTCTACTCCACCACCAAGAGGGGTACGAAACCACACTCTAGACCTCAAGGTCAAGCCTTCCTAAGCACTTGAGGAAGAGAAATGAAAGTGAAGAGGAAAGGAAGAAAGAGTGAAAAGAGGATGGAGAGAGAAAGTAAAAGGGTATATATAGAATGGAAAATTAATTTTAACCGTTGGATGGTGATCCATGTCAAAATTTAAGTCAATCATGGCCATCCAAACAAAACCAAATATCCATTGGATAATAGGGTGCTTCTACACTATTCACGGAAATATTTAAACACTATTCATGAAAATATCCAAAATACTATTCATGAAAATATCGAAAATACTATTCACAAAATATCTGAAATCGAAAATATCTAAAGTGTAGAAAATCTGTCCGGGCGGTATGCCGTCAGTATACACCGGTATATCGGCAGTATGCCGATCAAGGAAAAAATCTATAACTTTGGAAAAATTTTAAATCATTCCGAAAACCAAGAAAATATGAAATACTCTATAAATACATATCTGTATATAAATACCGATACTGTGAGACGAGTCTCACACGAGTAAGTGTCCAAAGTTCGAAGGGATAACATAGAAGGATGTCATGATCATTTCTATGTAATATTTAGAGAGAAGTTGGAAGTACGTTGTAAGGTGTTCGACATTTAAGTTCGAACATTCTTTTTTTAAAAATTCAATACAATTACCATACACACACACGTTAAAGCCGTTTCCTCTAATGGTCAGCAGGTGAAGACATATCACATCCTCGATGGGTGGGTTCAATCCCGCCATAATTGGAAGGAATAATTCGCTTACCCATGGGAGCTAACCCGCCCAACCAGGATGCACTATATCTCCACCTACTGACCATATATATATATATTATTGTTTATTGTTTGCTTACCAATCTGAAGACAGGTAGCACATGACTTGATAATGAAAAAGAAAAATTAGGTATCTTGCAGACTTTTCCTAACTTCCAAGTATTAGACGATGTCATCACCAAACATGTTGATTATTAATGAACTGGAAAGCAGTGATACAATGGTTCCTGCAAAGTTAGACATGATGGATAGAAAAAACTATCACTAGTAGTCGTATTTCATAAATATATTGCTTTGGGTTTCTTTTGTTCTCGATATTCCAACTTTTGTACCTTAATAGAGATATGATGCCACATTGGTCACGATTTTTTAGTTTCTTATGTCAAGCAATTACAAATTTTTATTTGAAACAATGCTCAGTTATAGGTCTATAGTGCACATATGTGACCAATTTCCATAATCGACCCTCACTTAAATTCATACTGGATCTGAACGCGAAAATGATTTCTCCTCACCGTCCTTTTTTTTTTCTTCTCTAGCCACTTGAGAATGTCCACTAATGAATGCAATTGAAGTGAGCGTCGTTATCTCGATCTCATCTGAGTCCATTCAATTTTGATCCAGTTGGTATGCAAGATGTGTATGTAACACAGACCTCCTCATGTGGTCTGTCTTGAATCTTGAAATCTTAATTGGGTTAGTATTTTATAATATTTTTCTTCGTATTAATTCAGTAATAATTTATGATATTTGGTATTAATCCAATAATAGTTTACGACAAAAGAGTAGGGTTGACGCAACCAACAAAGGTGGTAGGAAGCAAGTGATGATCTATATTAAGATGCTCTCGGCCATCTCATGTGCCAAATATAATGGTTGTTGAGATGGCAAAATGCGCTAGCATTAGTTCAGCTGGCAAATCACCACCACCTCCTCGGTCTGATTTAAATCAAGGAAAGGAACAAGCACGCCTACTTGTAAGTATATTTAAGTTGTCACCCTAAAGTTAATAATTAATCTAAAGTATCATCAAAGGAACCTAATATTAATATATAAACAAAAAAAAATGGTCCCATAATCAAACAAAAATAATTTCACGAGTCAAGTTGACTGTGAACCTATCTTGTGGTTGTACATTTGGGTCAAGTTGTTTATTCACATGCCTAACATGTACCTATCGGACTGCATTGCTATAGTTTGAGAATTTTATGTGAAAAAATATATAGGAAGGATTAGTCAAAAATAGATTTAAGAGTCAATGTGGTTGTGATTTTAAAATTACAATCATTGTGATTTCAAAATGCATGAGATTCTTATTGTAATTATGAAACTAGAACCATACCATATATTTTCATATATTTTCCTCAATTAATCTCTGACAACAACTCCCACACTCTGTCCTCACCTGAAACCTCTCCCAGCCACATGGCCCGATGGGTCAGAGTGAAAATTCATTTGGAGTAGGAACCGAGAAGGAAGAGATCTATATTCAGGTGCGGACCTACGAGGGGACTGTTGGAAAAGAAACGCGGAAAACATTTTCCCAAACTAGAGAGTACCTGCAAGAGAACCGAGCAAACAACGCACAAACCAAAACACCAAAACAACCACGCAGACACAGAGAATTTTTGACGTGGAAAATCCTTGCGGGAAAAACCACGGGACGATCGGAGTCCAAACCTGAGAAGCCTCCACCAATGAAATAGAAGAATTACACCCTCTACAAACTTCTTCCGATCCAAATCGGATCCCCATAACACTTGGAAGCAAGAACAATGATTACAAGGCTACGAAGAACAAGAACGACGAGTAGAGATTACCCGAATCCGATTCTCCTTCGAAAAATACCTTCGATCCTCCGTCTTCTCTCCCAAAGTTGTAATGGCACTCTTGCCTCTTTTTTCTCTCCTTTTTTGTGTTGTCTACAATTGTGTTACGTATGATTAGGGTTTGGAAATCCCAACTTAACTCCCTAATCCCGCAACAAACCTGGACCGTTTGATTAGATCCAATGGTGAAAATTTACCCCAGATTTTCGCTCAGCCCCGACGACGCAGAGTTCGGCCAGAACTCTGTGTCGGGCAACCAGAACAAACCAGCAACATTCTGGAACAACCAGACCGAGTTCGGCCAGAACTCGGCCTGGGACCGAGTTCGGCCCGAACTCGGTGGCTCCAGTCCAGAACCCCCTTCTTGTTAGCAGCAGCAGCAACAACTCCTCGTTGCCTACTTCCCGAGCTTCTTCGACATCGAACGGCGCTCGTCGCACTCCGGGATCTTCTCCACATAGGTTGGGAACCCCACCCACTCCAACAAATCTCCCCCTTCACAACTATGGGGAGGATATCGTCATCCCGACGATCTGCCTGCAGTACTCAAACTTCTCCCTTGGTAGAATCTTCGTGAACATATCAGCTCTGTTGTCATCTGTATGAACCTTCTCAAGCTCCGCGTCCTTCTTCTCAACCACATCCCGTATCTAATGATACCGAGTCTCGATGTGTTTGGACCGGCTATGAAGCGTCTGATTCTTCACAAGGTGAATAGCACTCTGACTGTCGCAAAGCAAAGTATACTGCTCTTGCTTCAGTCCCATTTCCTGTAGCAGCTTCTTCATCCACAGCAACTCCTTGCAAGCCTTCGTCGCCGCAATGTACTCTGCCTCTGTCGTCGACAAGGCAATACACTTCTGCAACCGCGACTGCCACGACACCGCTCCTCCCGCAAACATCATCACGTAGCCCGAAGTCGATCGCCTCGTGTCTACATCTCCAGCCATATCAGCGTCGGTATACCCAACCAACTTCGGCTCGGCACCACCAAAGGAAAGTCTCCAACCAGCAGTGCCCTGAAGATATCGTAGAATCCACTTGACCGTACTCCAATGTACCCTTCCAGGATTTGAAAGATACCTGCTAACCGTACCAACTGCATGAGCAATATCTGGCCTCGTACACACCATGGCATACATAAGGCTTCCCACAGCTGAGGCATATGGAACCCGCTCCATATCTTCCTTTTCGTCCTCGGGAGATGGACACTGCTCCTCAGTGAGCTTAAACTGAGCCGCAAGGGGACAACTCACTTTCTTCGACCCGTCCATCCCGAAACGCTGAATTACCCGGTGAATGTACTTCTTTTGGGACAAATGTAGCAACTTGGACTCTCTCTCTCGGCTGATCTCCATCCCAAGAATAGTCTTCGCTGCGCCCAAATTCTTCATAGAGAAGGCCGCGCCCAGTTGGCACTTCAGCTCCGCTATCCTAGTGGCATTCAGACCCACTAATAGCATATCATCAACATAGAGCAATAAAATGATGAAATCATACTCGACAAAATACCTCACAAATGCACAATGGTTTGACGTCGTCCGTGCATAACTGTCACGCCCCAGAACCAGAATACTGGAGAGCGGGGGACAGACACAGCCAGCTACGTACATTGAAGTGAATCTCACATCACAATACGGTCACGGCTGTCTAAATACATGAGGGTTTACTACAAGCCATCAGTCTCTTAAGGTCAATAACAAGCCTAGTGTCTCAATCTCAAGCAACAAGTAGATATAACAAGATGGTAGATCATCAGACATACAAAGTAAGGCGTCCCATACATTACATATTCAGATGATCATGAAGCTAGTCGTACAAAATACGAAGACTAGCAAGAGTTTAAGTCATACATGATCAACCCTAGGATTTGTCAATCATGCTACAGCCCGTAGGCAGACAGTAAATAAAGTTGCAAACGAGCTAACACTTGCTCGGCGGCTAAACACCTCAAAAGAATATTTTTACAAGAGAGTGGGAGAGCAAAATAAAAACCCACTCGTTGCCAGGATTCCTTCTAGTGTTCACCATCTGGCAGAAAAGTTGGGAGATCCTCGGTAGCTGCTCCGAAATCTGGCCATACAAAACCAGCTGGGTCAGACCCCAAAAAGAGCAAGTGCCACAAAGGAGGCTTCACTTAAGAACTAAAACCAGCATGTCAGCACATAAATCATAGATGAAATAACATAAGACATGAGTTAAAGAAGGCATGATGATAAACGATAAGATAACTAAAGGACTAATCCGGTAACCAAGTTACAACCCGTAAACCAAACAAGGACCGGGGTTGTAACCCTTCACCTGAACAGAACTTAGCCTCGAACCAATTATCGATAAAGTAAAGCATAAACAAGCATGTCCGGAGATATCCATGTACCGGATCTGGACAAGACTAGACAAGATAGGACTCCATCCATCATTCACGGCCAAGCAAAGAGTACGGCTTGATACTTAACTAACTAGGGTTATCACAAGCTTAGTTACTAGCAAGATGCAATGAGGTACGCCTACTGCCACAAGTCCTGCAGACTATCCAGGTTATCCAGACGCAAGGTTCAAGCTTAGAGTTATCATGCCTTGTAAGGTGACTTGGATGCAACACATGACAGTGTTGATCAATCTAGTCATTAACCTGGTCAGATTTGGTATGAATTCCTGACCGTGGTAACCAGGGATACATGTCCTAGACATGATGCGAGACAAGACCGGTTGCTTATACAGGCATATTCAATACAATCACCCATGGTGTCAAGAATTCACTTAGCATGTCAGGTTAGCCGTCGCAACAGCGTATCAAGGTTATCATGTCAAGATTACTTGTCAAGGGTGCGCCACGGCGGGTCGCCATCATGTCATGTTACTCATCAAGATTACTTATCAAGGCAAGGGTGCGTCGCGACGGACCACCATCAAGAATTATCATGTCAAATTACTGGTCAAGAGTGTACCACGACGGGTCACTAATCATGCAATTCCATCAGTAAGCCTTGGTCCGATTAACATTCATAAATACTGTCATGATCATATCGGGTTCATGTCAAGCTTACATCAAAGGCGTAAGGATATAAAATGGATGCAAATTCATAAAGGGGAATATGGGGACATAAGGCACTCAAGGGGGAGGAGAAGCAAGAGGTACGCAAGGGTCATGCGCACGCTCAAGACAGCGTACGCTCGGGTCGTGCGTACGCTCAAGACAGGGCACGCATCAAGTTTGCGTACGCAAAGACACGCTTCCAACAGGAAGCGTACTCAAGGCAAAAGTCACGCTTCCAACAGGGAGCGTACTCAAGGCAAAAGTCACGCACGCTTCCAACAGGGAGCGTACTCAAGGCAAAAGTCACGCACGCTTCCAACAGGGAGCGTACTCAAGGCAAAAGTCATGCTTCCAACAGGGAGCGTACTCAAGGAAAAAGTCACGCACGCTTCCAACAGGGAGCGTAGTCAAGGCAAAAGTCACGCACGCTTCCAACAGGGAGCGTACTCAAGGCAAAAGTCACGCTTCCAACAGGGAGCGTACTCAAGGCAAAAGTCACGCTTCCAACAGGGAGCGTACTCAAGGTAAAAGTCACGCTTCCAACAGAGAGCGTACTCAAGGCAAAAGTCACGCACGCTTCCAACAGGGAGCGTACTCAAGGCAAAAGTCACGCACGCTTCCAACAGGGAGCGTACTCAAGGCAAAAGTCACGCTTCCAACAGGGAGCGTACTCAAGGCAAAAGTCACGCTTTCAACAGGGAGCGTACTCAAGGCTACGGCTCAGTGGCGTAAGCTAAAAAGCTCTGCACACTGCTCACTGTCTTCTTCAAACCAGCAAGAACTCCATGGTTAAACCAAAGCTTCAAAGTTCATAACTTGGTCCGAACAAGTCCAAATCTAACTTTTCAAAGGTCAAAATTGGGTAGAAGAAAGTTTCCCACCACATGGAACCATCAAAACTTGAAAACAAAGAGGTTTGATAGATCAAAACCACCAAATCCAAAAATTACAAAATTCTAGATCTACAAGATTTAAAACCTCAAAATAGAAAATGACAAGTTCTAATGTGCCATAGAAACATGGGGAGAAGCTAATGGAACAATAAAATGGCTCTCTTGTAGAAGCAAGTTGCACTTGCCTATGGGTGTGGAGAGTTGGGTGGAGGAAGAAGAAGAAGTTAATGGAGGAAGTAATGAAGAGAGAGAGAGTGTTGGTAGAGTTTTATGAGGATGGGATGTGGTGTGTTGAGGGTGGAGCATAGGCTAAGGTGTTCCAACACACTTTAAATCAAACCAACCCAAACCAAATTAAAATCGAGCCATCCCAACATAAACCAAGTAAACCATTACATGCTATGATGAACCTAATCAAGATTAAACTGAAATTAGCTAGCCAGGCAGGAAAAATAAAAATACATGTCAGGATTTCGTATACGTATACTGGAAATACGTAGAACGAAAAACGGGGGTGACAACTCTACCCACCTTAAAAGAATTCTGTCCTCGGAATTTAATCAAGAGGCTAGAGATGTCGAGCAAGCTATATCAATTGCAGACAATGCAGAACTAGTAGTCAATCAAGCAATCATTCATGCAAGCAAGGAACTTAAGCATAAGGCATAAGAAGACATTATATCTTACGAGTCAAACAGGTCGGGATATCGCGATCGGATATCATCCTCACGCTCCCATGTTGACTCACCCAAAGAGTGATGACCCCAAGCAACACGGACTAACTTGATAGTCTTGTTCTTGAGTATCTTCTCCCTCCGATCCAATATGGATACGGGTCTCTCTTCATACGAAAGGTTGGTACCAACAACCAATTCCGAATGATCAAGGACATGACTCAGATCCGGGATATATCGTCGTAATTGGGATATATGAAAGACATTATGTACCTCACGTAACGACGGCGGAAGAGCGAGACGATAGGATACATCACCTACTCGCTCTAGAATATCAAACGGCCCTATATACCTAGGACTGAGCTTTTCTCGTACGCCGAATCGAATGATGCCACGGGTAGGCGAGATCCTAAGGAATATGTGGTCGCCGACAGAAAATTCAAGGGGACGCCGATGAGAATCGGCCCAATGACGCTGGCGATCTTAGGCGACTCGAAGATGATCTCTGACTCGTCTGACCACCTCAATAGTCCGCGTCACCATCTCTGGTCCAAGCATTTGCCTCTCACCGATATTGTCCCAAGCTAAAGAAGACCTGCACTTCCTGTCGTACAAGGCCTCGAAAGGTGCCATCTGGATACTAGCCTGGAAACTGTTATTGTACGAGAACTCTACGAGATGCAGGTGATCTTCCCACGAACCACCGAAGTCGAGTGTACATGACCGCAGCATGTCTTCAAGAGTCTGGATCGTGCGTTCTGACTGGCCATCTGTCTGCGGATGGTAGGCTGAACTGAACTTGAGACGAGTCCCCAAACTCTCTTGAAGACTCCGCCAAAAGTGCGAGGTGAATCTTGAATCTCTGTCGGACACAATACTGACCGGCACTCCATGCAATCTGACTATCTGCCTGAGGTACATCTCTGCAAGCTGATCCGTCGACTGACCGATTCTGAAAGGAAGAAAATGAGCTACCTTCGTGAGACGATCAACTATAACCCAGATGGCATCCCTCCCAGCTGGGGATCTAGGTAATCCAGTTACAAAATCCATGGTAATGTGCTCCCATTTCCATTCCGGGATCGGTAAAGGTTGAAGAAGTCCAGCTGGTCTCTGATGTTCAGCCTTAACTTGTTGACAAACTAAATAATGAGAGAAAAACCAGGCTATCTCCCTCTTCATGCCATTCCACCAAAAATGCTGCCGAATATCACGATACATCTTCGTACCGCCGGGGTGAATGGAATACTGAGAACTGTGGGCTTCTGCCATGATCTCCTGTCTGATATCACCACTGGGTACACAAAGACGCCTCCCATGTCGGAGTGTACCATCTTCATGAATGCATAACTCTGGTCTCTGTCCTGCCACACATTCTGTCCTAAGCCGCTGAAGCTTAGAGTCCGTGGACTGAGCTAACTTGATCCTCTCAACTATGCTGGACTGAACTTGCATACTGGCCATCAATGCTAAACTGGATGGAAGAACAACTTCAATACCCATCTTCTGAAGATCTGCTAGCAACTCTGGCTGCGCCGTTAGAAAATAAACTCCGGCTCTCCTGCTCAATGCATCTGCTACCACGTTGGCCTTCCCAGGATGATACTGCAAGTTGATGTCATAATCCACAAGTAGCTCTAGCCATCTCCTCTGACGCATATTAAGATCCTTCTGGGTAAACACATACTTCAGACTCTTGTGGTCGGTAAAAATCTCCACCCGATCTTCATATAAATAGTGTCTCCAAAGTTTTAATGCAAAAACTACGGCTGCTAACTCCAGGTCATGGGTTGGGTAATTCCTCTCATGGTCACGAAGTTGACGTGACGCATAAGCGACTACCTTACCATGCTGCATCAAGACACATCCTAATCCCTTGCTGGATGCGTCGCAATAAACTGAAAATCCTCTCGTCCCGTCGGGAAGAGTGAGAATGGGGGCCGTCATCAATCTCTGCTTCAACTTCTTAAATAAGCTCTGACACTCTGCTGTCCAAGCAAACTACACATCCTTACGGGTCAACTGCGTCAGCGGTGCTGAAATCCGAGCAAAGTCTGACACAAAACGTCGGTAATAGCCGGCCAATCCGAGGAAACTCTGAACTTCTGCAACGGTGCTAGGTACTGGCCATGTCTCTATGGCCACTATCTTCTGGGGGTCAACTTCCACTCCACCTCTGGTGATGATATGACCCAAGTACGAGATACGATCCAACCAAAACTCGCACTTACTGAACTTCGCGTACAACTGGTGCTCCCTGAGAATCTGAAGAACTACACGAAGATGTTACTCATGCTCTGCCTCGTTCTTGCTATAGACTAAGATGTCGTCTATGAACACTATTACGAACTGGTCCAAATAGGGCATGAAGATACGATTCATGAGGTCCATGAATACGGCCGGCGCATTGGTCGCTCCAAATGGCATAACAAGGAACTCCCAATGTCCATACCTAGATCTGAATGCTGTCTTCGGGATGTCCTGCTCTCTGACTCTGATCTGATGGTACCCTGACCGCAAGTCAATCTTCGAGAACACTGTCGCTCCCCTGAGCTGATCAAATAAATCATTTATCCTTGGTAAAGGGTATCTGTTCTTAATGGTTACAGAGTTCAAGGTACGATAATCAACGTATAATCTTGACATACCATCTTTCTTCTTCACAAGAAGCATCGGAGCTCCCCAAGGTGATCCGCTAGTACGAATGAATCCCTTGGTTCTAAGTTCTTCAATCATCTTGTACAGGACCTCCAACTCTGATGGTGCCATCCTATAGACTTTCTCTGACACTGGTGTCGTCCCTGGAATCAAATCGATAGTAAATTCTATCTCCCTCTCTGGGGGCATGCCTGGAAGCTCTTCGGGAAATACGTCAGGAAACTCTTCTACAACTCTGGGAAACTGAACTGCTGCTGCTACGGCCATCCGCAATGCTGGGGAAGAAGGTTCTACTCCGCCTCGAGAAAATAAAAACTCTGGCTCACCGGGAATACTAAAAATAATCTTGCCGACATGGCAATCTATACTAGCATACTGGTCCCTCAACCAATCCATTCCTAGGACCACATTATAATCGGCCATCGAAAACTCTATCAACCTAGCGGAAAACTCTCTACCGCTGACTACGATTCGACATGAGGAAAACACCCTATCTACACCCACAAGTCCGTTACCAGTAAGTATATTGAGCCTTACTGATAATGACTCGGGCTCCAGTCCTATCCGTGTTGCGAATCGTGCAGACATAAATGAATACGATGCACCCGAATCAAATAATACTGATGCAGGAAAAGAGTTGACGAGAATGGTACCTGCCACCACCTCACCTGATGCCAACTCCTCTTCTACGGTCAAAGCCATCGCTTGACCGTGCCCTCTGGGTGCTGGTCCCCTCTGCTGGAAACCTCTCTGGCGGTTCTGAACCTGAGCTTGGACCTGGGTATACTGCTGCGGTCGCTGCTGCTGGAAGGCCTGAGCCTGAGGCGGCAATGGTCTCGGAGGCTGATACTGCTGCTACTGCACTGGTGCTGGTCCCCTTACTGAGGGACTAGTCTGGGCCGATGAGGATGAACCGGCTCTCTGGAGGCAGGACCCTATCATGTGATCCGGTGCTCCACAAGCCAAACACAATCCTTGTGCTTGGCGACATTCTGACACTACATGACCTGGATTCCCACAATGAGTGCAGCCCATCGTGGAAGACTGCCTCCGCTTCTGCTGCTGAAGATACGTCGGAGTCGAATGCTGAACCGACGTAACTGATGCTGCCCTCCTCGGAGCCCCAATGGTCAAGGCCCTAGCTGCCGAGGCTGGGGCTGAAGACTGGATCATCTGACCATGGGACCGCTTCTGTCCTCCTGTTCTGTCTATAATTCTCTGCGAGGTATACTCATGCCTCTTAGCTGCCCGCAAAATAGCATCAAAGGTCTGATGCTCAAATTGCTCCACTGCTAGAATGATCTCTAGGTGGAGTCCCTGCTGGAACCGTTGCGCTCGATCAAACTCGGTTCCCACCAAAGTGGGAGCAAACTGACTCAGTCTTGAAAACTCGGCCGCATATCCATCGACCGTCCTGCTCATCTGCCTGAGATTAGTGAACTTCGTCTGTAGGTCATGCCGAGCCACAGCATCGAAGTACTTGATCTGAAACTTGTCACTGAATACCGCCCACGGAACAGGTGTTGCCAAACCAACTGCCATCATCGCCCACCATGTGCGGGCTAGGTCCAATAACTGTAGACGTACCACAGCTACCTTCTCTCCTTCTGGAGTCTTGGCTGCATCTAAGATAATCTCAATGTCCTGGAGCCACGCATCGGATGCAATAGCGTCTTCACTCCCATCAAAGAAGGGAGGGTTGAGGCGCTTGAAACTGCTAACCGCACTGTTCCCTTGATAACCAACACGGCCCATGGCATCCTGTACTGCCTGGTACAGGGCATCGCCCCGACGATCTTGAGATGCAAGCAATGTCCTGATGAGACCCACCAAGGTGCCATCGTCAGGCTTTGCAGGCTGGACTGGCTTAACTGGGGGCTCGGGATCCCCGGAATGCATGACTCGGAAGGCCACTCCAGAGTGCTGGGCTTGGTCTCCAGGTTGCTGCTGGTCCACTGGAGGTGCTCCGCCTTGCTGATCGGTAGGACCAGGAACAATGTCGCTGAAGGAAACGACATAAGGAATAATAAGAAAGGACCATGATAGATCGAAGATATAAACATGTGATCAGGTCAAGGATTCTGAAAGATCAGAAGGCACGAGTAGAGATCAAAGGCGAGTGCTGATTGAGACATCTATCCGGTAAAACCCTCACACATCTTGATCTACAAGACCTGCATGGGCCACCACTTAAACCGTATCACGTCCCAGAACCAGAATACTGGAGAGCGGGGGACAGACACAGCCAGCTACGTACATTGAAGTGAATCTCATATCGTAATACGGTCACGGCTGTCTAGATGCATGAGGGTTTACTACAAGCCATCAGTCTCTTAAGGTCAATAACAAGCCTAGTGTCTCAATCTCAAGCAACAAGTAGATATAACAAGATGGTAGATCATCAGACATACAAAGTAAGGCGTCCCATACATTACATATTCAGATGATCATGAAGCTAGTCATACAAAATACGAAGACTAGCAAGAGTTTAAGTCATACATGATCAATCCTAGGATTTGTCAATCATGCTACAGCCCGTAGACAGACAGTAAATAAAATTGCAAACGAGCTAACACTTGCTCGGCGGCTAAACGCCTCAAAAGAATATTTTTACAAGAGAGTGGGAGAGAAAAATAAAAACCCACTCGTTGCCAGGATTCCTTCTAGTGTTCACCATATGGCAAGAAAGTTGGGAGATCCTCGGTAGCTGCTCCAAAATCTGGCCATACAAAACCAGCTGGGTCAGACCCCAGAAAGAGCAAGTGCCACAAAGGAGGCTTCACTTAAGAACTAAAACCAGCACGTCAGCACATAAATCATAGATAAAATAACATAAGACATGAGTTAAAGAAGGCATGATGATAAACGATAAAATAACTAAAGGACTAATCCGGTAACCAAGTTACAACCCGTAAACCAAACAAGGACCGGGGTTGTAACCCTTCACCTGAACAGAACTTAGCCTCGAACCAATTATCGATAAAGTAAAGCATAAACAAGCATGTCCGGAGATATCCATGTACCGGATCTGGACAAGACTAGACAAGATAGGACTCCATCCATCATTCACGGCCAAACAAAGAGTACGGCTTGATACTTAACTAACTAGGGTTATCACAAGCTTAGTTACTAGCAAGATGCAATAAGGTACGCCTACTGCCACATGCCCTGCAGACTATCCAGGTTATCCAGACGCAAGGTTCAAGCTTAGAGTTATCATGCCTTGTAAGGTGACTTGGATACAACACATGACAGTGTGCATAGTAATTGTTTTATGTAGTGCCCCACATAACAGTGAGCTGGAAATGTGCCCTACTCGTCGGCAGGCTACAAGTCCATCAAGGAAGGCGTCCAGATAACGAAATTACTTGTAGCCGGAATACCTCTTTATATGCTCTACTTGATCAATCTAGTCATTAACCTGGTCAGATTTGGTATGAATTCCTGACCGTGGTAACCAGGGATACATGTCCTAGACATGATGCGAGACAAGACTGGTTGCTTATACAGGCATATTCAATACAATCACCCACGGTGTCAAGAATTCATTTAGCATGTCAGGTTAGCCGTTACAACAGCGTATCAAGGTTATCATGTCAAGATTACTTGTCAAGGGTGCGCCACGACGGGTCGCCATCATGTCATGTTACTCATCAAGATTACTTATCAAGGCAAGGGTGCGTCGCGACGGACCACCATCAAGAATTATCATGTCAAATTACTGGTCAAGAGTGTACCACGACGGGTCACTAATCATGCAATTCCATCAGTAAGCCTTGGTCCGATTAACATTCATAAATACTGTCATGATCATATCGGGTTCATGTCAAGTTTACATCAAAGGCGTAAGGATATAAAATGGATGCAAATTCATAAAGGGGAATATGGGGACATAAGGCACTCAAGGGGGGGAGAAGCAAGAGGTACGCAAGGGTCATGCGCACGCTCAAGACAGCGTACGCTCGGGTCATGCGTACGCTCAAGACAGGGCACGCGTCAAGTCTGCATACGCAAAGACACGCTTCCAACAGGAAGCGTACTCAAGGCAAAAGTCACGCTTCCAACAGGGAGCATACTCAAGGCAGAAGTCACGCACGCTTCCAACAGGGAGCGTACTCAAGGCAAAAGTCACATACGCTTCCAACAGGGAGCGTACTCAAGGCAAAAGTCACGCTTCCAACAGGGAGCGTACTCAAGGCAAAAGTCACGTACGCTTCCAACAGGGAGCGTACTCAAGGCAAAAGTCACGCACGCTTCCAACAGGGAGCGTACTCAAGGCAAAAGTCACGCTTCCAACAGGGAGCGTACTCAAGGCAAAAGTCACGCTTCCAACAGGGAGCGTACTCAAGGCAAAAGTCACGCACGCTTCCAACAGGGAGCGTACTCAAGGCAAAAGTTACGCACGCTTCCAACAGGGAGCGTACTCAAGGCAAAAGTCACACACGCTTCCAACAGGGAGCGTACTCAAGGCAAAAGTCACGCTTCCAACAGGGAGCGTACTCAAGGCAAAAGTCACGCTTCCAACAGGGAGCGTACTCAAGGCTGCGGCTCAGTGGCGTAAGCTAAAAAGCTCTGCACACTGCTCACTTTCTTCTTCAAACCAGCAAGAACTCCATGGTTAAACCAAAGCTTCAAAGTTCATAACTTGGTCCGAACAAGTCCAAATCTAACTTTTCAAAGGTCAGAATTGGGTAGAAGAAAGTTTCCCACCACATGGAACCATCAAAACTTGAAAACAAAGAGGTTTGATAGATCAAAACCACCAAATCCGAAAATAACAAAATTCTAGATCTACAAGATTTAAAACCTCAAAATGGAAAATGACAAGTTCTAATGTGCCATAGAAACATGGGGAGAAGCTAATGGAACAATAAAATGGCTCTCTTGTAGAAGCAAGTTGCACTTGCCTATGGGTGTGGAGAGTTGGGTGGAGGAAGAAGAAGAAGTTAATGGAGGAAGTAATGAAGAGAGAGAGAGTGTTGGTAGAGTTTTATGAGGGTGGGATGTGGTGTGTTGAGGGTGGAGCATAGGCTAAGGTGTTCCAACACACTTTAAACCAAACCAACCCAAACCAAATTAAAACCGAGCCATCCCAACATAAACCAAGTAAACCATTACATGCTATAATGAACCTAATCAAGATTAAACTGAAATTAGCTAGGCAGGCAGGAAAAATAAAAATACATGTCAGGATTCCGTATACGTATACTGGAAATACGTAGAACAAAAAATGGAGGTGACAATAACCATGCTCTCCCATAAACGACTCGAACTTCCTGTACCACTGCCTCGGAGCCTGCTTCAGACCATACAAGCTCTTTCTCAACCGGCAGACCAAATGTGACTTGCCCTTCTCACAGAATCCCTCTGGCTGCTCCATGTATAACTCCTCCTCAAGATCACCGTGGAGGAATGTCGTCTTCACGTCCATCTGTTCGACCTCCAAGTCGAGACTGGCTGCTAATGCTAGCACCACCCCAATAGACGAATGCTTGACGACAGACGAAAAGATCTCATCATAATCCACGCCTTTCCGCTGACCGTAGCCCTTGACTACCAGCCTTGCTTTGTATCGAGGGCGAGTAGCATCATCCGTCTGCTTCACTCTAAACATCCATCGATTCTTTAAAGCCTTCTTGCCCTTTGGCAACCGCACCAGCTCATAAGTGGAATTAGCGTGTAAGGAACTCGTCTCCTCCTGCATAGCCTCCATCCACTCCTGTATGTGTTCGTCTTCTATAGCCTCTGCAAAACTTTCGGGCTCTCTCCCGTCAGTCAATAGCACATACTCACCCGATGAGTATCTCGTAGATGGTCGACGCTCTCTGTCGCACCTTTTCAATGGAGCCACTGGTGCTGGCTGTATACCAACAGCCTCCTCTCCTTCAGGAACTGCCTCTCCGGCATGCTCATCCTCCTAAGGGATACCCTGACCACCATCAGCAGGCTGATGATCAAGGTTGGGAGCAACTCCATGTACTGGCTCCCCCATAATGGGATCCTCTACGATGTCCTCTGGAAACTGCTCGAAGCGAAATAACTCTAACTCAGGCAATTTCTCAGCCTCAGAAGGCATCTCGAAATCCTGAGTGTTGATCATGGCCTGATCCTCGACGAACACTACGTCCCTGCTTTTGTAGAGCTTTCTTTCCACCGGGTCGTAGAGTCTATAGCCAAACTCATCCTGACCGTAGCCGACAAAGATGCATCGCCTCGTCTTCGGCTCAAGTTTGGTCCTCTCGTCCTTCGGTACATGCACGAAAGCCTTACAGCCAAACACTCGCAGGTGATTGTATGACGGCTCTTTGTCGTACCATACTTTGTCAGGCACATCACCCTGCAAAGGAGCACTAGGAGACAAATTAATAACATAAGCAGCTGTGAGAAGAGCCTCACCCCAATAACTGCCCGGCAAGTTTGCTTCTGACAACAAACACTGCACCCTCTCCATCAGTGTCATGTTCATGCGCTCCGCTACACCATTGAGCTGAGGTGTCTTTGGCGGAGTCTTCTGGTGTCGTATCCCCTGCTCTCTGCAATAAGCATCAAAGGGACCGATGTATTCGCCGCCATTGTCGGACCGAACACATAATAACTTCTTGTCCGTCTCTCTTTCAACAGAGGCCTGAAACTCTTTGAAAGTAGGCAGCACCTGATCCTTGGTCTTTAAGGCATAGACCCAAACCTTCCTGGAACAGTCATCAATAAAAGTTACAAAGTAAGAAGCACCACCAATAGATTTTACCTTCATAGGACCGCAGACATCCGAGTGAATCAACTCGAGCAACGCCGGCTTCCTTGAACTTGGGTGACTTTGGAAAGACACCCTATTTTTCTTCCCAGCTAAACAGTGCATACACTTCTCCAACTTTTTAGACTTGAGCCATGGAATCACTTTCCTGTTCACCAAGTAGCTCATCCCCTTCTCGCTGATATGGCCGAGCTGCCTGTGCCACAACTCGGTAGACGCATCACTGACTGCGTTCACCTCCTGTGCCCCCAGTGCGCTCCCCTCCATATAGTAGAGACCGGACTTCTTGCTTCCTCTGGCAATCACCATCGAACCTCTGGAAAGCTTCTATTGACTGTTCCCGAAGAGACCAAAGAATCCCTCGTCATCCAACCTTCCAACCGACACCAGGTTGAAACGGATATCAGGGACATGACGAACATCTTTGAGAACAAGAACCGCACCCGTCTTCGTTCTCAAATACACATCTCCAACGGTAACCGCCTTTGACACATCTCCATTGTCCATCTTCAACACTCCATATTCGTCTGTTGTGTAAGTGGCAAATAGTACCTTATTGTGAGATACATGTGCTGAAGCCCCTGAGTCCACCAGCCAAGAATTGTCATCGCAGACGAGGTTTGTGATAACCTCATCACCTACGACGATCACATCGCCTCCATGCATCGAGGCCGTCGCTGTAGTGTTCTCTTCTTGCTTCCCCTTGTCGCCCTTCTTCTCTCTCTTCCAAGCGAAACAGTTCCGCTTGATGTGGCCCTTCTTACCATAATGGTAACACTCTGAGTCCTCGTAACGACCCTTGGACTTCCCCCTGCTCTTGTCTCTGCCACCACCTGGACCCCTGTTTTTGTCCCTTCCGCGGCTCTCTGAAACCAATACCTCTGAGTGATGGGATGAAGATGAAGTGCCCTGAGAATGTCTTCGCATCTCTTCATTCAGTACCCCGCTCTTGGCAAACTCCAGACTGACCACGTCCTCTGGAGCAGAAGCGATCATAGATACTCGTACGGTCTCCCACGAGTCTGGCAATGTACACAGCAGCCATAGTCCCTGAACTTCGTCGTCGAACTTGACTCCCATTGAAGACATCTGGTCAACCACGTCCTGGAAATCACTCAAGTGATCCGTAATAAATGCCCCATCTTTGTACCGCAGACCCATCATCGTCCAGATCAGGAACAACTTGTTTACCCCGGTCTTCTTCGCATACAGAGATTCCAGCTTATCCCATAACATCTTCGCGTGCTCAATATTGGCAACGTGGTTGTACACGTTCTCGTCAATGAACTGCCTGATGTATCCGCACACCTGTATATGCTCAAATTTCCAGTCTTCCTCGGATTTATCACTGGGCTTCTCGGATGCAAATACAGGCAGATGCAGCTTCTTGACAAACAGTAAATCTTTCATCTTGCTCCGCCAATAGTGATAGTTGGTGCCGTTCAGATTCACCATGCGCACCGGCTTCGCGTCCATCTCTCCTCTCTAGTTTCTGTCAATTCCTGACACCCTTTTGTATTCCAGAACCTGGCTCTGATACCACTTTGTTGGGAAAGAAACGCAGAAAACCTTTCCCCAAACTAGAGAGTACCTGCGAGAGAATCGAGCAAACAATGCATAAACTAAAATACCAAAACAACCACGCAGACACAGAGAATTTTTGACGTAGAAAACCCTTGCGGAAAAAACCACGGGACGATCGGAGTCCAACCCTGAGAAGCCTCCACTAATGAAATAGAAGAATTACACCCTCTACAAATTTCTTCCGATCCAAATCGGATCCCCACAACACTTGGAAGCAAGAACAATGATTACAAGGCTACGAAGAACAAGAACGACGAGTAGAGATTACCATAATCCGATTCTCCTTCGAAAAACACCTTCGATCCTCCGTCTTCTCTCCCAAAGTTTAATGGCACTCTTGCCTCTTCTCTCTCCTTTTTTGTGTTGTCTACAATTGTGTTACGTATGATTAGGGTTTGGAAATCCCAACTTAACTCCCTAATCCCGCAATAAACCTGGACCGTTTGATTAGATCCAATGGTAAAAATTTATCCCAGATTTTCGTTCAGCCCCGACGACACAGAGTTTGGCCAGAACTCTGTGTCGGGAAACCAGAACAAACCAGAAACATTCTCTAACAGCCAGACCGAGTTCGGCCAGAACTCGGCCTGGGACCGAGTTCGGCCCGAACTCGGTGGCTCCAGTCCAGAACCCCCTTCTTGTTAGCAGCAGCAGCAGCAACTCCTCGTTGCTTACTTTCCGAGCTTCTTCGACATCGAACGGCGCTCGTCGCACTCCGAAATCTTCTCCACATAGGTTGGGAATCCCACCCACTCCAACAAGGACGAGTTGGGTGCAGTTGTCACTCACTAAATATTTGGTGTTGTGTGTCGCACTATATTTCTACTCGAAAACTCATGCAAACTTTTTTGAACACGCTTGACTATAATAGTAAGTAATTAGAAAAAATGGAGCAATATGAGAACATGTAACTATTCTTTCATTAACGTGAAAAATGCTTACAAATTTTGGTTGTAAAAAACAAATGAGACCTCCCACTTATTTATAATGTCTCATAGGCTTACAAAAAGCTTCTGCATATCTCACAAATTATTCTAGAAAATTCTAGAGCCTAAATATTTACAAGAAAGCTTCTAATCTATCGAGAAAGATAATGAGCCATCTAGAAAGCTATTGAATCTTCTAGAAGATCTTGAGTCTTCTTAAGGATTCCACCATCTTCTAAAATATTATGGAAGCTTTTCGCATTATTTTGGTTCGTAAAGGATTATACATATCAGTTTCATGGGACGCAACATTTTGGCGTAACACGAAGCTGGATAGATACAGAAAAAATAGTTAAGATTACTATGTATCCAATATTAATTTAATGATATTAAGCAATATGCAATCACATGATAAAACATCTAATTCCTTAATAAAAGATATTCCCAAATAATATTTGATTAAAAAAAAACTATGTCTCCTGTGTGCCAAAATATTCAATCTCTAAGATATCTTCAAATCTAAGTCTCTAAAATATAATTAGGTTTATAAAATATTTAGCCGTCATAAAAGCTATTTTTTTTGTAGAATCTATTTTCTACCAAAACACCATCTCTCTCCTCGTCCAAAAAGAACCTAAGTATCATATATCGATACTTCGATTTAATTCACTTTTTATTGGCTGATTTCACGATTAGGTGTCATTTGCTTGCAATCTCAATCCGTTCCTGATCTACCTAGCCACAAACTACATTGTGCGGTGTCTTTCCAAGCGCAAAATTCTAATATTTCCAATTTATAACCTTTTTTCTGATTACTTTTTTCCGATCAACCATTTTTTGATGATTTGATACAGAGAGAGAAGCCATGGTGGAGGAACAACAAAAATTTGATGTAGCGAACTTTATTTAACAAAAAATTAAACTTTATTTACATTTGATGTTGACCTCCAGTTTTAGAATTTTGTGTCTGCCCCTATCCATATTAATAGAACGATGGTGGCAACCTTTGTCCCTTAGAGCATCATTAGTAGTTGAGACTCTCAAATGCAATTTGGGGCCCAAAAATTCAAAAAAAAAGGTAAATGTAGAATGGGTTGGATTTGTATGAGAATAGTAGGAAATGATAAAGTGAGCTCCGGTCCCAAAGATTGTGTGGTCAAAAATTGATGTGAGAAAAAAATAATGTAAAATCTAGAATCTAGAAAATTGGGCTCCAAATTGGGACTTACTATTCTACAAAATGAGTTCCTACAATCTAGAATCTAGAAATTGGGAGGCCCAACCCTTAGCACCTATGGGTAGGATGAGACCGAAATTGTAGAAATTGAAACTATGGATGGAACTTACTATTCTACAAAATGAGATCCTATATTCTAAATCTAGAATCTAGAAAATGGGATGAGCTTTACTAATGATGCTCTTACAAGTGATGTGATAGTGGAACTTCTAGATTTTTTTGGAGGATGTGAAAATAAGGTATGGGATTCGGAGAGGACAATCCAAAGGAGATAGAAAGTTGGAATTAGATTAGTAGAGCCAAATAATTTTGTGGACGTTCAAAATCACATTCACATCTCTACTATTATAAAATGAACCGTCTAAGTCGTATGTATTAAATAACAATAAAAATTTAAAATTTAAAAAATTCTAACTACCTCTATCTCCTCGTTTTAAGAAAAAAATACAAAAAAATAAAATCCATCAAACTTTCTTAATATAACAAATTATAAAATATATTCAATATTCAAATTATATTTAAACTAAGTATATGGTATTATCTAACTAAACTTATATTAAAAATTCTAAAAATATTATAACAAATCTTAGTTAAAATATATTCAAATTATATTTGAGTTATTTTAATATAATTTAATTTTTTATATAATTTTTCAATAATAATAATATTTTTTTTATATACAACAACGTACATGACATGACTAGTGTTTTTATGATGTGACTTCATTAATGTATAAAAATATACCAGATGAATAACATTTTTTTTTTGAGATGCCCAGTTGATGATTTGGGAGTCTAAGTTGACTAACTTGTTATTTTATAATCACACTTGCGATGTATTTTGAAATTTCAAAGATGTGTCTCCCAAATAAAACAGATCCCATTAGGGGAAAAAATGGCATTTTAACTTGTCTATGCCATGTTTGGATGGCAGGAACTACACTACAACTGGAGATTTTTCAGGCAACTGGAGGCAGCAAGTGGCAGTTTCCTTGTTTGGTTCGCAATGAAGATGGAAAATCTCTGACACACTCTAGTTGATGTCCCCTCCCCTCCCCTCCCATCTTCACATATACCAAAAATCACCCGCAAAATGTGTTGCAAGTGGGTTACGATGAGCGTGAAAGTGGGGCCGGAGACCATAGGAACTGTGCCCGTGGTGTCCGGCAGGAAGGAGGAGCTCCCAGCGGGAGCAGCCACGATCGGAATCTCCGGCTGAGGGAGATGAGGGGCTTCCGATGGTGGAGATGGGAGGAGGAGAAGGGGCGGAGGGGCTTCCGGCGGTGCGACCACCGCCATCGCGTGAGTGAGAGAATGGGTATGGTGGAGAATGAAGAGAATGAGAGAGAATTTTATTTTGCAATAAATTCTCAGCTAAAATCCATGTTTACTTTTTGCCACTTCCATGGCGCTCAAACCCTTATTTTTCTCTCAAACCCATGATTTGTTTTATAATAAATCCATTATTTTATAATAATAATAATAATAATAATAATAATAATAAGCTTAAAATTGGTTAACATTTTGTTTAAAAATTATTAACTTTTAATTTAAACCAATAAAATTTTAAATTATTTATATAAAAGTCTTAAATTTTTAATCTATACAAAAAAAAAATTATATGTCAATTTTATTTTATATCTTAGAAAACTTATATTTACTAATTATATATGTCAATTTCTTTTGTGAAAGAAAATTTGTATGAATTATTTGTGAAAGAAACTTTTGGGGGTAAGCATACCTAGTTTTACTACATCTCCAACCAACATCTACTTAAACAACCATCAAAACAGTCTAATTTTTTTTTTTTTTTCACTTTTAACAACCATCAAAACACTGAAAATCACCCTTCTCACTTGCGGAAGACAAAAGAAGTGTATCTAAACATATTTTAAAAAATTATACCGGCTACCAGTACACTGCAAATTAACATGCTACAAGTACCTCTTCTTTCATACTTTCACACTTCCAAAGAGTAATTATCGCTATCCAAACAGACCTGCTATAATCAGTTCCAGTATCTCAAGGGCAAGTGAGATACTTCTCCAGCGCCAACCCACATGCAGAAGAATCAAAACCCCGAGAAAGAAGGTTTGAGACACTGCAGCAGGCAGCAGATGGGCCATCAGTGCTGGATCCAGCAGGACACAAAAGGTGCCATAATGATTCATTAATTTGTACACTGTAGTACAATAATTTCTCATCATTTTCACACAGATCTGCACTTGACTTGTCAACCAATGAATGAAGGAAGAATATTAGGAATCATTTCGTACGGATCAACATGTTCACTTAAAAAATCTCTCGTGCAGCGCAGCTCCATCTGTTGCATTTGCTAGGTAGGAAGGGACATTGAATCGCTCCATGATCACTGAACAATATTAACTTGATAGTTGAATTGAAAACTTTAACATTTCATTGCATAGTAGCAAGAAATAAAAGAAACTTGGTCATGACAAAATCTCTCACAGACATATAATTTCATTTATTTAGTATATATAATTAAGGTAGCAATCATCTCCGAGAAACAAAAAATCGTCATTAATTCTTCGCAGCTCTCTTCATCGAATGATCGGTACGAACAAAACGATCGATCTCAGAGTGGCACGCGAAAATAATGCTCCTCGCCCCTCTCGTCGACCTCTGCAATCCACTTGCTCAACATCCTAGGCGACCTCCTCTTCTTGTGCGTTGATCCGAACTCGTCTCTCTTTCCGATCATCGTCACCTCCATCCCCGGCCGGACCCAACTCTTCGTCTTCGCGGCGCCACCTCGGAGGACGCAGCCGCCCCCCTTGAAGCCTTCCCTGCCCCTGTCCAAATTGTTCGCGACCACCACCGATCTCCTCGGGTTCACGTCCAGGAGCTTGAGCAATCCGCGATACGAATCGGGCTTGCAGTCCACGAGCGAGAAGTCGATGTTCTCATACTTGGGCAGGAGCTTGTAGGGGTCCCCGACCTTGAACTCGACCACCTCCTTGAGGCCCGACTCCCTGATCACCTCCTTGGACTCCGCGAGGGCGTGGGGCTCGGGGAGGATGCACACCAGCCTGCCGCCGGTCTGTCGTGCGGCTGCGGCGAGGGCGATGGTAGACTGAGACGCTTCGGACGAGACTTCCACTATGAGCTGGGCTCTCATGCCGGCTGCCAGGGCCGATATGAACTCGTTGCTCTCCGGCTCGGCTGACTTGTATTCATCGCGTGATCTCCTCTCGTGGTCGTGCTTGCACTGAGACACACGACGGTCAAGGCAAAGTTAACACTCTGATTCCAAAGACACGGATTCTGTACCTATATATATTTTTATGTGTCCTAGTATATTTGGAGTGTCTGATACATGTCGGACACAATGAGACAAGAGCAAGACACAAAAAAAATTTGTAGTGTCCATTGTTCCTTAGCTCAGCAGTTCATAATTTTTCATCATGTCGAGATATATATAAAGATGTGCAGACATATGGAGCTGCTTCAAATGGAATATTAACAGAGATCTTCGACCATTTCCCTAAGGGACTAAGTGAATTGCGACTATAGAGGATCCAAAAAAAAAAAAAAAAAGTGAATTCCAAGGAAATATCTAAGTGACCTCCTAACATTAGGGACTATGCAAGTAACCCTCTAATTTTAGGGACTTCTTAACAGCATTTTATGTAGGTCCATTGATATAAAAATACATAAAATAGTAAAATTATTTTATATTTCTCACACTTCAATTAATTTACATATTATTGATATACTTGTTTAATTATTATTTAAAATTTTAATATCATTAGAATTGTATTTCATGAATAATATTGTCACCATTAATCTTTCATCGTTGAGTTTCAATTACTATATTACACATAACTCTATATTACACATAACTCTATACAATATGAGTTAATTAAATTTTAAATATTAATTAATTAATTGATTAATTAATTATTATTATTTAATATGTTTAATTTAGTAATTTCATATATAAAGGAATATAACCTGAATATAATTAAATTATAAAAAAAATAAATGTATTAATTAAATAAAAAACTAGTAGAAAATATTATATTAATAAAATATTTTTGAGGGAGTCACTTCTTAAGGTAGACCATTGGAGTCCATCTACCTAATGAGTACTCCCTAAATCTCTGAAATTATTTAAAGTTACATAATCTTCAAGGTAGACGCTTTGAAATGTTCTTACTTTGTATCAAAATATTTTGATTAGTAGTCATGAATGAAGTTAAAAACTGAAAATAATACATTTGATATGTGAAGACAATCAATCTATGAGGTAGACCCTTGGAAATGCTCTTATTTTGTATCAAAATATTTTGATTAGTAGTAGTACTTAGAAACCGAAAATAATACATTTTGATATGTGAAGATATAAATACTGATGAATGTTCTGTATCAACACGGACACACACGTAATGGACAAGACGAGACGGACACGATATATTCTTTTTCCCTAATATATTATGGGATGTATGTGTTGTGTCCAATATTTCTCCACCACGACGTGTAATCTTACTTACTCCGCACTAATTCGGAGATGTCCATGCTTTTTAGATTAGGGATTCGAAGTTTTTGAAAACTTTCCTGCTTAAAATGTGGCCCGACAGAGCCATGCCATCTTAACTTCTGTTGATAATGTTGAAAATTTATACCATAACTTTGGAAATTCTTGAAAAACTTTGGCGTATCGCCGACACAGCACTACCACAATTTTATCTTCCCCTACAATAGAGATACCTTCTTTTTTAAGGCACTTTCTTGAATAACATGTCATCACTAGTAATTTGATTGATAAGTTATTACCTAGTATCTCTGCTTGGTGGTAAAGATGGATGCCTTTTTCTTTTTTTCCTTTCTTTTGTTAAGGTTGCAAAGCAGACACATGTGGGCTATGTTGTGTCGGACACATGTTTTTCTTCTTTTTATTGTCCAAATAGGCGGAATTCATGTTGCATCACAGGTTTTTTGGTCCACAGCCTTCACTTCCACAATTTATTAAATGAAAGGAATAAAACATTTCTATCTCGCTTTGAATCCGGACAGATGGAACGGATGCCTCCAACATCTAACACTTGGGCTAAAGGGTGATTGACTATCTGACACAATTTTGGACATAATCTGGACATGCCAAAGCATACGCGAAACAAAAAAGGTGCCACATCCGTATCCTTACTTGATGGATCTGAATGGAAGAAAAAGATTCAAATAGCCTACCCAAATTTTTACATGGAATGTATTGAAGAATTTTCATATATATATATATATATATATATATATATATATATATATATATATATATATATATATATATATATATATATATATATGAAGCGAATCAAAAGCCTCCCTTAGAAAATCTCCTAAAAACCCCCCTCACGCTAATCCGTAATTTAATGTTAATATTAATATTAATATTAATATTAATGTTAATATTAATGTTAATATTAACATTAAATACTAAAATTAACATTAAACTTAACATTAAAATTAATATTAATATTAACATTAATATAAAAATAAAATTAAAAATTAATATTAACATTAATATTAATATTAACATTAATATTAATATTAACATTACATTACGGATTAGAGTGAGAGGATTCTTAGGGAATTTTCTAATGGGAACTTTTGATCCGCTCCCATATATATATATATATATTCAACAACACATATAAATATAATGAGTAAATGATATATGCTTACCAATTTAAATGTGTCAAGATAAGCACTGGTAGCGGATTCGGGTGACCAACCCGTCTGCAAGGAGCCATGACCATCCTTCTTCTTCTTCATCTCTCTCCTTCTTCTTCTCCTTCTTCTTCTTGTCTAATCCGAGGATGTATGATTCTTTCAAAAACCTAGCATAAACTTCAATAATATAACCTGGAGACAAGAAATTTAAATTAAAAGAGGAAAAAGAAAAAGATAACAATAATAAAATAAAATTGGAAATGGTGGTTTCTATGGTGGACTCGTTCATTCTCTACCGTCTCTTACTAATTATGGAAGTGCATGGCGATGGCACCTAAAACCACGGCAACTAGCATGCCTCGTCTTATTTTGGAAAACTCATAAAAGAAAATTAAGCCTTTTTTTATTATTTAATTACTGGTTCTTTGTATGGCATTTTTTTTTTTTTTAAATTTTAGTAGTGTTCTTCTTTAAAAAAAAAACTGTACTGATATGTGTCATTTTGTTTTTGTTAGGAAATAGAAAACACAACTAAACTTGCAGGAATCAAACTCTCGTGGTAAATGAACATTTTACTTTATTTAAGTTTAGTTCTGTCGAAACAAATGAACCTAGTTGAAATCATCATTCGCATCCTTTGTGTTCTTGCTACAAGTACCCTGATAGGTCTTTCCGATTAATACATCGCGAGGCCACCAGTAGGTTCTCTAATGTACAAATTCAAAAAACAATTAATATAAATAGGTAAACAAACAATTAATAAATGAAATATCGAAAAAATTTAAATAAACCTTCATCTAATTAGGCCATATGTACATCTTTCTCGTCGGTACCCGGGAGAAGTTAATGTAGGGGCCATGGAAATTCCCCCTAATGATTCCCCAAGTGCCGGGTAGCAATAGCAGAAAAAAAAATTCCTACAAAATTATGAATAATAGCTAATTATCTAATTGAAGAAAGAAATAAAATATATAAAATAATATTAAATTTTAAACCATAATTACTTACGGCTAGTTGGTAAGGGACCAATGCTCATGTCTGAACTGTCCGACATGCCTCTCTAGTAGTGTCAGAGGACCACCAGATGGACAAATATATTGACCACTAGCATCGTACCCTACGTAGGACCGCAGAGCACCTCTAGAGGGGGGAGGGGGAGGGGTGAATAGAGTACAACAGAATAATAATTTCAGTCTAAAATTAAGCAGCAGTTAACCAACTATAATAAGATAATAGAATAAAATTGCGTAAAGTGAAAGAGTTGAGAAGAACAAACGCAAACACCGAGGTTTATACTGGTTTTTCTCTGAGAGGACTAGTCCAGTCTCAAGAACTCTAGCTCAATGTTGAATCCACTATAAAGCTATAAAGTGGAACACAAGCTTTGATTCGAAGCGCTTGTGACTTTTTACATATTCATGCTTTTCATTCGAAGCACACGACTACTTCACAACCACAAGCTTTTGATGCGAAGGGCTTGTTGGCTTCAAACTTAGATGAAAACAAAATTGTTTTCAAGTCTTTTGACAACTCGAACCAAGTTATACATCGAATCGCACTAGCACTTGGCTAGCTATCGGAGTTATAAAGCTTGGAATAGGAAGATTGAAAGCTCAATGGAACTCTTAAGTTGATAGAAGAAGAAAAGAATGAGTGCTCTAGAAAATGGGAAATCTCTTTTATTTATAGGGCTCCTATGGAACTCTTTTATTTATAGGAAATCACTATATATATTTTAATTGTTTACGAGATTATTTTTCATCTCAAGGTATATTGTTCCAAACATCCTGTGTTGGGACACCTCAACAGAATGGAAGGGTGGAAAGAAAACATCGACATATTTTAAATGTAGCCCGGGCATTGAGATTTCAGGGTTCTCTTTCTGTGGATTTTGGGGGGAATGTGTTCTGGGTGCATGTTATTTGATAAATAAAACACCTTCTAGTATCTTGCAGTTTAAGTCTCCTTATGAAGTTTTATATGGTTCGGCTCCTTCGTATGATCATTTACGTATTTTTGGTTGTTTGTGCTATGCATATGATTTGAAATCCCGAAATGATAAATTTGCTAGCAGGAGTAGAAAATGTATCTTTATTGGGTATCCCCTTGATAAAAAGGGATAAAAACTGTATGTTTTGGAGACTGGTGATTTTTTTGTGTCCCGTGATGTTACTTTTTATGAAAAAGAATTTCCTGGGTGTGGCTCTGCTAGCGAGATATCTTCTGCGACATGTCATACATCTGTTGGGGTGCCAGGAGACGATATCGAGGTTTTTGGGATGGTACCGGCTGCGGTTGCTGAGGCCGAAGTGGTTACTGGCGGCTCGACACCGAGTGGCGAGGATGCACAGGTAGCTACAGAAGTATTGACAGGAGAGTCTGCTGGGGGTGATGCGGGTACTACTGATGATACAGGGGATACAGTGTTTCCAGAGGTGCCCGACGAGGTAGTATTGGAAAGAGGAATGAGAAAGAAATCACAGCCAGTGCGATTACAGGATTTTGTGACGAATGCTGTTCGAAGTAAAAGTCCCCCCTTCACCACAGTTCATCTGTTCCCGTCACTTCCTCAGGTACTTCGTATCCTCTAACACAATTTCTAAGTTATGACATATTTACTGCTGGACACAGAGATTTTCTTGCAGCTATCACTGCAGGTGTTGAGCCTACCTCATATCGCCAGGCCTCGCGAGATTCAGGCTGGCGCACGGCTATACAAACTGAAATACAGGCTCTGGAAGATAATGGGACATGGAGTCTTGTCGATTTGCCTTCTGGGAAGAAAGCTTTGGGAAGTTGATGGGTGTACAAAATAAAGTACAACTCCGACGGCAGTGTTGAGCGCTTAAAGGCACGGCTGGTTGTGTTCGGTAATCATCAGGTTGAGGGGATCGATTATTCAGAGACATTTGCCCCGGTAGCTAATATGCCTACAGTTAGGGCGTTCTTGGCTGTTGCAGCTGTGAGAGGATGGACTTTGCACCAGATGGATGTGCACAATGCTTTTCTTCATGGAGATCTGACAGAAGAAGTGTATATGAAGTTGCCGCCAGGTTTTTCACATAGTGAACCCAACAAAGTGTATCGCCTGCGTAAGTCTCTATATAGATTGAAACAGGCACCACGTTGTTGGTTTGCTAAGCTTACTGCTTCCCTGATATTCTATGGATTTATTCAATCTCATTCCGATTATTCCCTTTTCTCTCTTTTTAAAGGGAAGGTAGAGTTGCATGTTTTGATCTATGTGGATGATATGATTGTGTCTGGTAATGACTCAGGTGCTTTAGATGCTTTCAAAAAGTGCCTTAGTTCTTGCTTTCACATGAAGGACCTTGGTGTGTTGAAGTACTTTCTTGGCATAGAGGTGGCTCAGAGTGCAGAAGGAATTTCCTTGTGTCAAAGGAAGTATGCTTTGGACATCATTTCAGAATACGGCTTGATGGGGTCTCGACCTGCTGGCTTTCCCATGGAGCCCAATCACAAGCTGGCAGAATCGACTAGTCCAAAGATGGCGGATGCAAAGACTTATCGAAGGCTGGTTGGGAGGTTGATTTATCTATCATTTACTCGCCCTGACTTAGCATATGCTGTGCATATCTTGTCTTAATTCTTATAGGAGCCTTGACAAGATCATTGGCATGCTGCTTTGAGAGTTGTCAGATATCTCAAACATGCACCGGGATAGGGTATTCTTTTGAAAGCTGATTGTGATCTCCGTCTTTCTGGTTGGTGTGATTCCGACTGGGTCATTTGTCCCTTGACTCGCCGCTCTGTTACAGGCTGGTTGGTGTTTCTGGGGGGTCTCCTATTTCTTGGAAGACCAAGAAGCAACCAACTATTTCCCGATCTTCTGCTGAAGCTGAATACCGATCTCTCGTTGCGCTTGTTTGTGAGTTAAAATGGTTGAAGGAGTTATTGGTGTGTTTGGGCGTTCGTCAGGAGTTTGCTATGTCGGTGTATTGTGACAGTCAGTCAGCCCTGCACCTGGCTCAGAACCCGATATTTCATGAGCGCAGTAAGCATATTGAGGTGGATTTGTATTTTGTTTGCGATGCTATTAGAGATGGCACCGTAATAGCCTCGCATGTTCCTACTTCTACTCAACTGGCTGACATCTTCACCAAGCTCCTTGGAAAGCATGTGTTTGATTCTTTCCTTTCCAAGTTGGGCATTTGTGACTTGCATGTTCCAACTTGAGGGGGGTGTTAGATTATATTTGTAACTATTACAAATATGGCCCATAAGCCCAATCGTGTAGACACTATATATATTGTAATCAATCCCCATCAATAAAAATAAGGCATTATTATTTCCTACAGTTCGATTTCCTAACGTTCAAAAATTAGAACATTGGGAGCCTGGACTTAAGAAAAATGGGATTTAGGATTTGCTGGGTCAAGGTGACCGAGTTCAGCCCAAGTTCGGTCGTCTTGTATCCAGCAGGGTCCATGTTTGTTTTGGGTTTGATGGGGCTAGGTTTGTGCTAGGTTTTTGGTTTAGGTTTTGAACATAGTTTGAAAATAGGTTTGGGCTTTTTCAGAGAGGAGCTAGGAAGTTGTCCAAGTGCCAAGTACGTATCGATGTACACAGTTTCCTAGACTCAAATAAAAGGCAAAATACATAATAACATTAAAAATTTCGTTAGCAAAATGATAACCATGTCGCAACCGTCATAGTTCAGTAAGCAAGCAGCAGCTTTCAATTGTCTATTTATAAGTTGTATCAAATCAAAGTTTAGCCGATTATCGAAATCAGGTTTGACCATGGCCTATGGGCCAACAATATCCTCCATTTTGACAATTGACAAACTTTGATTGATGCACCAAATAAAACATAGCAATACTCAACTTTAGTCCTTATTTGGTGATTGTCCTACTTCTTTTCCATTGTCATTTGATCAAAATAGTATGCTCTGTGAGCCCTTGAACCAAAATTATTAATATTAACATGAACATTATTATTATTATTATTATTATTATTATTATTATTATTATTACTATTATTATTATTTGTCATTATAAATATATTATATATATGTATATACTCCTAAAGGAATTCAGGTAACACACTATAATTAGATCTAGAAGGGTATTATGCAATGACAACTTAGGAGAGAGGGCTAATTGGAATTAAACCAATTCAAATTTCCCTCCGATCGAACATTCAAACCCTGCGTGGGGGGTTCGAATCCAAGGCAAACTTGATAAACCTCAAATCCTAATTATAACAAAATAGTTCAATCCAAAATCAAATTCAATCCTATCTAAAACATTGCATATATATATATATATATATATATATATATATATATATATATATATATATATATATATATATATATATATATATATATACACACACACATGGGATCGATCAATTCCTTTTTCCATAAACCCTAAATCTTTCCTGTGCCCCCTCTAGTTCGTGAAGTCTGCCGTCGAGAGGGTTCCAGAGCAGAACATTCAATTTCTCAAAACATGTAACCCTCTTCTTTCATCTACCATATCCCCTGATTCCTAAAACCTAATTAATTTTCAACATGCTTAATAGAGATATAAGTATTTGTAGTAATTCCTAAGAAGAAACTATAGGGATCTGTAGATGACTAGGAGGGTGTATCCAATGTTCAAGCCTATGTAGGCCAAGCAGACCAGAGACCATATCAACTGTATATGATAGATAAGCAAAGGTGTATCAAGTCATGGATTAAAGTTTAGGACATAGATCATGGTTATATGAATGTACAATAGGAAAGGGGATACATTCATGTATCATTTCACACCGATACATTCATGTATCAATTCATACACGATACATTCATGTATCAATTCACACACGATACGTTCATGTATCAGTTCGCACACGACACCTTCACATATCAGTTATCATATGATGCCTACATGTATCAGTTTGATGATCAGGGGTTATAGGAAGAAGGGAAATTTGTATGTATCAGTAGGATAATAAGATTGATACCCAGATAATTGTATCAATGATGACTTTCCTATATAGATGTTATGAAGGCGTTCAAGATAGATTATTAGGGTACTTAAAATTGTGTAGAGTGTCAATCAATGTGAGCTTTGTGTGTCACATGTGAGGGTATTATCATTGTGACATTAAGGATAGGTAATGTGTAAAGACAGTAGGGATATTGTATCCCTGTATCAGAGAGGGTCTGATGACAAATTGATTTGGTTACAACAGTATGGTGTGCGCAGGAAATCCAAACAGGGATACTCATGTTGGGGAAGGGGGAATATTTGTAATGCCACACAGATGCATGGGTTTCAATCAATAATAGGAAGTTTGTAGGGGCTGGGATTAAAATCATGGTTGTGTGTGTGCTTAGGGAAGAGCAATCAGAGAGTTAGGATATGATAAATTGCGACAAGTAGTTAAAGATGGTAATGTACAGATTATTCAGTTTGAATCTATAGCAGAATCATGTGGGGATATGTATACTAGCGATTGCTAGATGAAGAGGGATCATATATTAGGTGTTCCTGTATAGGTGTTTATGGAGTTGGTGGTGATAACTCATTAGAGTATCTTAAGTTGTAGTAGAGTATCAATGATACATACTTGGGTTTGTAGCTAGTGTGTGTACAGATCACAGGAGCAGGGCAGGTCCAGATAGGAGTGGAGAACCTAGGTAGGAGTGTCAAGTTTTGTTAGGAGAGGGTTGGGCTCCTATTGTGTGGTTCATATGGTCAATAGAGGGATACACTCGAGTATTAGGAATTAGGACTATGTATCAGTTCACCTGTGGGTACTAGTGTTAGTGGTATGGACTGCTACCTTATAGGCTACGAGTAACAGCAGTATCAAGAGGTATCAGTAGGGTGTTGTGAAAGAAATAGGATGTTTAAGTCCAAATGAGTATCAATATGATAGTATATCAAACTGCAGACTATATATGTGGTGGGTAGCAGCTGTTTTGACAAAACATTTGATTATAGGGCAGCAACATATGTCTATAGCATCATGGGTCATGTGCATAAGGGAAAACCTGATGTAAGGAACATGCTGCCTATAGACTATCCAGAGCAAATACCATTTGAAGATAACACATGTGCCTAGGAAATGTAAGGTAAGGTTAAGGTATGGTAGTCAAAGGTGGTCTATAGTAATTGTGCAAATAGTTGAGTAGTATTACATAGATAAAGGTATATGGTATAAATGCAATTGATATAAGTTAGGTGGGATTACCAAGTAGATAAGGGGGATAGTGGTAGCCATGTTAGCCAAAAAATGTGGAAAGTTATAACCTAGAAGCCCAATAAGCATAAATAGGTTTGATGTTTAACTTCTAAAACTGTGTATTAATTTAGTTAACTCTAAATATAGGTTCTGTGCACTTTAACTCAGTACTTGACCCGTATCCGTACCTCAGGACGACATGCAAGTACATATACTGATTGCTTTCGATTCTTAATAGTTTTTTATTACATATTATATGCTTCTCCTGCTTGTTGACACACTTGTTACACGGGTTAGTAACATAGATCTCTACATATTATATTTCTGAGTACCATTCACTTGATTATCTTGTTTATGACTTTTTCGAGTCCATGAGTACTAGTCGGGTGGGGAAATATCTTAGTAGACGTGTGAACTACCCTTTCCAACCCTATTGTTTTTTGTAGAGAATAACAGCCGCACACGATATGTACGGGGTGTCGAATTTACCCCATAGCTGTTCACATGTCGAATACGATATTTCAAAACACATAGATAGTTGTCATTTATTTGATTTTCTTTGTCTTTTTCACCACTTGCCATGTCACCCTATTTACATGTTTCTTCTAGTAGATATATCCTATTGTAGAGTACCTGTTTTCTTCTTGATTTGCCATGATATCAGTTTACTTGCTAGTTTTATATCCCATATGCTATTTTTATGTACTGCAAATTCTATTATATTTTGAATATCATGTCAGTCCGTGTGCTTGTTCCAATCCTGACTGGATAACTATTATTAGGTGATAAGTTAGAGTATTTCTGTACTACTTATTATGAGCAGACTGCAGATGATGACCTTGGCTTACAGGACGATTCGGGTGCGACCTTAGCAGAGCTTTCCTCTGCATATGACATCTAGTTAGATATTAGTTAGCTTTGGTCGGATTTGTCTCTGGGAACCTTTCTAGTTGTTCTAATTTATTATCTGGGGATTATTTGAGTTTGGACCAGTGGATTGACATTTATTAGTACTTGACTCCTTGAGATTTATTTAGTTTATTTTCATCTGTTCTCTCTAGCTGTGTTGAGTACTTTTGTTGCACTCGATTCATCTGTGCATTTGGACTGATATGAATTGTATATAAACTGTATGGTTGTGTTTGTTATATTGTGGAGGTTTAGACAACGTTCTACTATCGATACTGCGGCGTAGGCTGGACGTACCCATGACTCATGTCCAAATACTGGGTACGGATCGTGACACGTTTTTATGGTGGCCCATGCAGGTCAGTTTTCGTAAGGATTGCAAACTCGTGGTAGTACTTAAGATAGTCGTACTACTGCGGGCCTACGAATAGGATTATATTTTGAGGACCTCCTCCACATGTTTTATACGTTATTGATCTCCATATTTGACTTCCATTACTCCTTTGATTTGCATCCTACTTGAATCCTTCTAACGTCTAATGATTTTGCTAATTTGCAGTCAATGGATTCTCAAGCTAGGAACACCGCTCCCCTGAATACCCCACCAACTGCAGGCAGATCTTCCACAGACGGGACCCCACCGACGTATGGAGGCCAGCTTACTCATCTGGGCGACCCGTCACAGCCGCAGACCTAGAGGTTCCGCAGAGATGATATTCTACTACCCCCACATTTTCCTTTGCAGACTCCACCACCAGCACCTCTTCTGCCTCTAGCACTTGCATTAGACAATACTATGCTTCGTAGGATCTTCCAGCAGCTCATCACTTTCTAGACGGAGCATGCCAACATCTTCCGCTACAGCTTGAGAGAGGCTCTTCAGACCAGAGATGCTCCCCGACCACGCCCGAGAACTTCCAAGGACTTCATGAACCTCAGGCCCATGGAATTCTGTGTGACGAAAGGGATTGTCTATGCTGATGAGTGGCTAGAGAACGTGGAGTGATTTTTTTGGGTAGCTCGAGTTCCTGAAGACATGAAGATCGAGTCAGCCAACATGCAGCTTTACGACATCGTCCAGATATGGTATAGAGATGAGCTTCGACATTCCGTACCATATGTGACTTGGACAGAGTTCAAGCAACTACTTAAGAAAAAATTCTACCCCGACGTAGATCGAGAGGTGTTAGAGAGTCAGTTCGAGAGTCTGGAGTAGGGCAACCGCACCGTCGACGAATACACCTCGGAGTTTTCTCGCATCAGATGCTTCGCAAAGAGCATGGTCAACACCCCTAAAAGCAAGGCTCGACGATTCAAGAAAGAATTATCTCATGAGATTCGCCTAGTCGTCGCCACCAGTCGAGCTACCACCTACGAGGAGATCTTGAAGGTCGTACAAGTAGTAGTGTCACGACCCACACCCAGTAAAAGGGTACGAGACCATAGGTACATCCAGCCTACGTCGCAGTGTCGACGGTAGAATGCTGTCCAAGGTCTCAACAATAGCTAAACATAATATAATGTACTTGTCCAGTATATACCCTCCATACGGAGGACAATCTCAAAAAGATATAACTCAATCACAAAATAACTAAAGAGGAATAACAACACGATATGGAATAGATAGAAAGATATCAAAGTGCGATACAAGTCAGAATAGAAATGAGTTTAAGTGTTATCAACACAACACATAGAGTATGAAATAATAACATAACAGAAGTCAGCTGGAGACAAATCCAAATAAAAGTCCTAGAAGTCTAATCTAGGAACTACTGGTCTCTCCTCTAGGCTAGCTGGATCCTCCTGATGATCCAGGTCGCAAGTATCGTCTAAATCTGCATCATAATAAGTGGTGCAAAAATCTTCCAAGTTCTCTGTAAAATTTGTCAACATATCCAGTCAGGATTGGAGCGAAATACATAACTCTGAAAGTAGTTTCATTGCATGGTAGGAAATATAAAACTAGCAATAGAATAAAATATATGACGTGATGTAAGGAAGTACAGGAGTACAAAAAATATGAATAAGAAACTGAATACATGAATAGAATAGAGAAAAATATAAACTGTAATAAATATAAATGTTTCAGAGCACAAGATGGTTAAGTGATTGGTTTAGGTTGAACATGAGTAATCTACTATAACTTGATTATACGTGAAGGTATAATCGACATATACATGAGTACACTAGGAGATTTAATCACATAACTACTTCTACTCCCCCGCCCCAATCAATACACAAGGATCCGTTCATGATACGTTATGTACACGATTATTATTTTCACATTGAACACATGATAGTACATGAGAGCACATAAAAGACACGAATACAAGGAGTACAAGATGCACACGATAAAGTACATGAATATGGAATACCTGATGTACCCGGTAAGGGGATAACATCGTACGACAAGATCCATATAGTACCAATTCGTGTTAACAATGTGTCAACATCAAGTAAAGTAGTCTAGAGCAAGCAATATAGATACTATCATGACGAAAGCTAACAGAGAATGTACTTGCGTAATATCCTGAGCAACAGATGTGTGTCGATATCCGGACTGAAGTCACAGAGTCCTATTATAAAAATTATAGGTTACAAAATGTTCTAAATTAAACAATTGAGTTAAATGTGATATTTATATGCTACTAGGCTACTTCTAGGTTAGTGAAGTCAATCTGGGTCAACACTAGTCAAACTAGGTCAATTTGTCAAATGTGGGTAGTCTAAATCTAAGGTTTGACTAACTTAGGCTATTCTAGAGAGCTAGGCTAATATAGTATCAAAACCATATTTCATTCCTAGATTTAAACTTATCTATAAACTCCATACCCTATAGTACTCTATAGGATACCATCCCAAGCTTCTTATTAACAACCCACTCTATATACCCAACTGTATACAACTTTTATTGGACTGAATTATAGGTTTGATGGAAAACATGGGTGTATACTAGAGTTGAACCAATTTAGGAACTGAACTTTAGAAGAAAATATGGACAAGGAGTATGGAGACTGATACATGAATGGAACAAACTTGGGTTATACCTCATATGTTACTGACCAAGATGCAGGACATCATCATTTGTTAGGGACTGAACAAAGATGAACAGGTTTGAACCATGTTCAGTTGTAAAGTTGGACTGAGAATTCATAAGAATGTGGGCAGAACATCATGAAGAGTTCAAAGGACTGAACAGTTAAGATATAAAATGGATTGAACAACACATATGCAGTAAACAGGACTGAACCTTAATTCAAAATGGACTACACATTTAGGAAATGAATTGGGCAGAACAAGATGCAGGGCAGCACGATTAGGTTAGGGACTGAACATAGGCCTTCCAAGGACTGAACCTGGCCCTAACACTAAGTGAGACATGGAGACTGACTATATATGGCAATTATGAACTGGACAAATATAGCATGGTTGCACTCAAGAATGCATCTTACTAATACTCGAACAAGGATCAGAACATGTAAATTAAATGAACTGAACAAAGAAGTTCACTTCAGGGACAAAATAAATGGATTACCAAAGTATACAAGGATTGGTATATGTATACAAGACTGAACCTGCAAAATCGAACTAGGGTTGAGTTCAGACTGAACTGTAATGCAGTGGACAGAACCTCATATGTACATATAACCTGAACTAAAACAAAGGATTGCATACTTTGGTTTCAGTGGACCAAACAAATAGGTATGGATATGGAATGTAAAGATGGATTTGGGACTGAAACAACAAGTGTTAGAGTGGTATGAGGTATAAATGTAACTGAATCTAAACAAGTAAAGGACTGAATCAAATACTAATATTAATATGCCGCTGTCCTAACTGAATCAAGGGGATTCATATTAAGGACTGAACCAATTCAGATGCAGGGAACTGATGTAATGCAAGGACTGGACATATATAGTAATATAGGGATTGAACAAATGGTATACCAAGCCCCACTCGAGCCTCACACTTCACCTACCTTTGAACACAAGTCCAGGGATGACTGAACAATACAAAAGGGGACTGAACAATATAATGAAGGATGGACAAAACATTACATTGGGTTTAGAACTGGTTATATATATGGATAGAGCAGTGTATAGTTGGACTGAAGTTCTATTCGAAGAGATTGGACACCAAAAACTGGGACTGAATGATAACCTGGACTGCTAAAGGAATAAGGAATCAACATATTTGGACTGATACTTCACTACCATATGTTGGGACAGAACATGAATAGGTAATATAGACTGAATATGTAATGACATGTAGGATAGAACATATGCTCAAGGCTAACCCAACTGAATGAAGACAGGGCAAGCAATTTGAATGGCTGATCCATAAACTGGAACAATAAATCCTGAATGGAATCACAGATATAAGATGGATAAGGGAGTGAAGGTTATCAAATATGGGCTGAACAATTGGATAGACTACAATATAAACTTGTGTGGCAGTATACTATAAACCAACCGCCAATCCGTGATACCAACCTCCAAACATTTCTAATTTATTAGACAACCATAATATAGATAACACATGGCAAGATAAACCCAAAATCATATTTAGAACTGAAATTAGAGCATCAAATCTCTAATGGTCATTTTATCAAACACTTGGCGTGCGTATCCGATACTCTCATGATACGCACTACAAATGGATCCAAACTTGACCCAAAGCATACCTACATGCTCTAAATCACTAGCATAACCTAATTAGTCAATTTCACAAACCCTAGAATCCTATTATCGGATTTCCCCCAATGTGGATCTAAATAAAGAGGGAAACTAAACCCTTCAAGTAGGAAGATGAGAGCCTCAACTCCTCTTTAATGGCACCCTAATACAATGGGGGTCCTAAATGAATACATCTATACTAATGAAATGAAATTTAAAGGGTTTAGAGGGATTATACCAATTAGGAGATAGATTTCCAATGCAAAATCCCTAGATTAGATCTCCTTCAAGCTCCAAGTGTCCCAATGCTCCCAAGCTAGCCAATAAAGCCTTCTCATTTCCAAGGAGAAGAGAATAAAATTGGTTTGGGAAAATTTGGAGACAATTTGAGAGTAGGAGAAATTTGGAAAAGAACTACTAAATTAGGGTTAGGGTTTCAATGAAAGGGGGAAGAAGAAGGAGTGTGTAACACTCCAGTTCCAAAATACTTGGGCTAAGTACGTAGACATGCCAGCTGCCTACATACGAAGTATACTCCAATATATGGAAACCTCGTATGTACACATAGGCTGTAAAATGTAGTAACCATGAAACTAATCTCATCCACAAATGAATATATTATAAAATCAACTTATAAATGTCATTTGTACAAACATTGGGCGAAGACAAATCCACTACCAACAGAAAAGAGAGAAATACAAAACAGCGAAGGGGTGAGACGAGCGAAGCGAAAAGACGATCCAAGAGCTATCATCTCGAAGGTAGAATGTAAACTATGGCCATGGCTAGAGCACCTGCGAAAATCACAAAACACACCTGAAGAAATCACCGGGTCCTCAGTGGGACGTAACAAGATACAGGAAAAATATGTCATTATAACTGCAAATATAAACACTATAAGACTACAACACAACTGGGTCCCTAACCGTCTAAGTGATATGCACTTTGAGGACAACGTTCTACGCAAGGGCTGTAGGATCAAAAGAGTAAAAAAGAGTGGCAGTAATTAGCGCTCATCCGAGTCACTATCGGCCATGGGTAGTAAGTAGCGCTCATCTTAGTCGCTATCGACCCCGGGGCAGTAAGTAGCGCTCAACCGAGTCGCTATCAGCCCAAAATGTGTGTAAAAGTAAATATAGCTCCTACGCTAATAGCTGTCCTCTCCCCCCAATGACACTATACATGCGTCGTAACCACGACGCACCAAACATGTTGCTTCCACAATACTGTTTTATATCTAATAACTGTCATGTCTTCTAACATGCATCTATTGACAGTTATTTCCAACGCATGCGCACGGGGGATCCGCAACACGCAAGTGAACTCTATATGTTACTCACAACTCACACACAACTCGTGTACAATCGTGACAAGTTAATGAGACACACTAAATTGACGGTAGTCCCTTAACTCTAGGTCCACATGCAAGAAGAACATAATTAACTGGAAATAAAAGTGCAGTAATATATAATAACTGAATATTAAAATGCAACTAAATGTAACCAGTAAAGATGGCAATGTATCTTGCCTGGTGTTTGCGCCTGGTGTGGTACGGTAATCCAACAAGTCATATTTGTCCAATAGCCGAGGTCGAGGTGTAAGGGTCCGAAGTTGTTTAAAAAAAGGTACGCATGATTAGTCATGATTAATGGCGATAATCGAAAAGGAAAATTGTGGAGAGTAACTACTTATACTATTTTATAAATTATCTATATTTCTTGAAAACTTTATTTTTACTAGTCAAAATAATTTAGATAAAAATCTAGAAAAATCAATTTAAGGCAAAAACCAAAATTTGAAAGTAGATGTAGGTACGAGCCCAAAGCTATATTCTCGTCATAAATAAAATTTCAAAAAATATTTAATATATTTATATTTAGAAATAACATAATAGTACTATTTAGAAGCTATTATTGAATATATAAAATTTTATTCTAAATATATAGATCTATAAACTCCAAATATTTTATATAGGTACTAAATAATCTATAAGCCCAAAAATTTGTTATTGATATAACCAAGTATTTACTATTTTTTAGTTATAAACCCCAAAATGTATAAAACATATTTACCTATTTATTTGGAAAATATTTATATTCTTAAGCCCATAAGTGTTGACGAATATACCTATAGGCCTAAAGCCTAATTATATTTAAATGAATAAATCCAAATAGAAATATTTAAATCCCAAAACATTTATTATATAATAGCCCAATTAATGATTATTTTATAATATACAACCATAAAATATTTAATTAACAGTCAGTCCAAAATATTAGCCCAAAACAAATTATTTACAAAACCCACATCCCAAATATTTTAGTTAAAATGGCTTGGGCCCACACTAACCTGCTGGCCCAAACTGTAACTCTACTCCAATTAATTTCTAAAAATTAAAACCAACCCAACATATCAAAACAGGCCTACAGCCCAAGAGTTTAAACCCATCATCTCTCTCCCTGAGGAGAGAGAATCATTTATGGAAGAAGGAAAGATTTTCTAAAGGAAGGAAGGGCAGAGAAGAAGGAGGAAGGAGGTCGGGGAGAGCGAGGCTTACCAGAATGAGAGTCGCTGGCGCTCGAGCTCGACAAGGACTCCGGGTCGGCGGAGTCCCAGCAACGCGGCGGCGGTGTCGGTGTCGTCCATTGACGTGGCATCGAGGCAGTGCAGACCTCGTGTCGGAGAGGCGCTGGATCTGGATGCTGCGCCGGGGGTTCAACTGCCGGAGGGGTAAAAGGAAGTGGTTTGTGCGATCAAGGCACTGGCCGCGGTGGAGATTGGGGTTGAGGCTACGGTGATGGCCATCGGAGATGGTGATGGTGGTGGCCATACTATACTGTAGGAACAATGGCACCTCTAGAGGGGGGTGAATAGAGTGCAGCAGAGAATATTTAGCAATTAAAAATTTAACTCTAAGCAGGTGAAGCAATATATATATATATATAAAATAATTGCAAGTCAATAAAATCAGGGCGATAAAGCAATACGCAAAGACAACAGATTTATACTGGTTTTCCTCTGTGAGGACTAGTCCAGTCTCGAATACTCAACCCGATGTTTGAATCTACTATTTGAAATAGAGATTATACCACGTGTTTTGTTTCGAAGAACATGCCAACTTCACCACCGTCGTGTTTTCATCCGAAGCCCACGAACAAACTTCAACACCTTTCTGAAGAAAGCTTTTATATGTCAAGCTTGTATAACTTGAAACTCCTACTTGGAAACCACCGACACTTAGAAGAATAGAGTTGACTTGGAGATTTGAAGATTAAAGCTTTGGGAATGGAATAGAAAGCTTAGGAATAGATAGAGAAGATGAAGATTGGATCTCTGTTTAGAAATGAAAATTTCTTCTCTATTTACAGGTTTTTCTAGGACATAGTTCGGGCAGAACTCGGTACCCTAACGTTCAAAAATTTAAACGTTAGAGATCCACAAGAATAAGCAAAGCTTCTGACCAGGAGTGAACTCTGCTGACCGAGTTCGGTCCGAGTTCGGGCAGAACTCTGGCCGAGTCCGGTTAGCCTAATTCCATGGCAGTTTTTGTAGTGCCCTGACTCGCAAGATGCCTTATGATGGATGGTTGGTTCAATAAAACCTTGTTGGACTTGGGATTATGCGAAGGATCGCTTGGAAGGCTATACGATCGTGGCGGAAATCGTCTTATAAATGAGTATGAGTAGTGTTGAACCCTTCGAAGATCCTTTAGCTTCACGCTTAAAATAAAGGATAGTATGCTATGTTTCTTACTGAGTTGCTCAATAACACCTTGCATAGAATTCGAAAAGATAATAAAAGATAAATAATCACCTGAACGTAAACTGTTATTGCTAGATGAATTGTATGCTTGTACGATGTTGCGAGGAAATACATGACAGGTGAAGTAAAGTCCCAAATACTTGGGCGGTGAGTATATCGAGCCTTAGCTCGATGAATAGATGGTAACACAGATGTTAAGACCCATGAACTAGGCAGTGAGTATGCTCGAATTATGTTCGAATGAATATATGCTAAAACAGATGCTAAGTCCCAACGAATTGGGCGATGAGTACATTGAGTTGGTTGGAAATATGTATGGTATCAAAGAGGTATCAAAGGGATTGGGTAACAACATTCTAGTATTCCGTCGTCGATGTAGAATGTTGATTACGCCAAGACCCTGGAAATATGGCAAGATGGCAATACAAATGAGAATGGTGGCTGAATTACTTAGTTTTCTTTATCATGCATTATATGTTTTCTTCTTAGATAAGTTGCATATACTTGCATGGTCATGGACAAACTTGTATACAAGGTAGTTCCAAGAATGGTAATCCGCGGCCACGGACCCGGTTCATCATAGGGGGAACAAGGATGGTGTCGACGTTCTGACAACGGGATTTCGGGACTTGCAGTGGGGGCTTGCTACCGCCCACTAAAAGGACGTCAAAATCCTATGGTGCTAAAGTAGTAGCACGGTGTTCGGAAACCTCCCATGGATTCGCATCCCATTAGGAGTTAGCCGTTCGCCTGTAAGATGGTCCAAGATGGCATGTCGCCAGTGACCTTCATATAGATAGGTCCAGTGCTAATGATGTCTTATACAGACAGAGTAAGTTATTACCCAAATATAGGGAAGAATGTCGACTGTTGGTAAGAATCACCTGAACGGTGATAATTATATTGAATTATTATATTGTTTCTAACAATGTCTTGTGCAGGCTAAGTAAGTATTGTGAATATACAGGGATGGCTATACGACCGTGGGTAAGAATCACCAAAGGGTGATAACTGTATGCTTGGAATTACGTTGGCTATGAGATTTGCATACTTTACTTCTTGTCGACGATAAATATGAAATCGATCCTAAGGCAACGAGAAAGACCACTGTTAATAATGTTCTATAACAAGATTACTTAGTGTTGTCTTCTTAGGTGAGTTAGGCCAGCACCACTCGCCAGTACATTGATGATGTACTGACCCACGTTGTGGGCAATATTACAGGTGCTTACGTATGGAGAAAATCGTTTGATCAGTACTTGGCATCGATGATTCGGATGGGTGTACACAAGCTCTTCTTTCAAGACAATGTCTTCTGCTATACGGGACATAATGTATGGAACAGTATAACTCAGTTGTACTAGTGAAATTGTAACCAAATTGGCAAGTTTATTATAAAGAAGTCGGTATATTCAGTTGTAGCCTAAATGGCAAGTGTATACATTCAGTTGGCTATTCAAGAGTCTTGTAATCAGTTATAAACTCTATGTTCCGCTGCAAGTCTTGTAATCCATTGCAATTATTAATAAAGAGATATATTTTTTCATATCTTGTGTGACTTTAATTTATCTGCTTGGTTTTGCTGTGCTGTCGATGTTTTATAAAAAATATCAGGAATTGTAATGGTTTTGCCTTGTACAAGTGTAATCTGGACTTGTACGACATCACGTCCAGTGGCTAGTTTTCGATTCTCTGGGATCGGGGCATGACAGAATGGTATCAGATCACGGCTTTACGTCCTTAGATTCTTATTCAAATTGCTTCAAATCAATGTTGCTACTAAGATGATTCTAAGCTGCTTCCGCGATGATTCAAAGACTGCTTTCGTGATTATTCAAAGTTGCTTCTGCGGTGAATCAAAGTTGCTTCCGCGAATACTCAAAGTTGCTTCCGCGATGAAATTAAAGTTGCCTCTATGATGACTCATAGTGCTTCCACGATTATTCTGTGTTGCTTCCAAACTATTCTAAGTTGTTTCCTTGACTGAAAGTCTGTTGATCCTTCTAGCCGCTCACTGGGTGTTCCATACAATAAGTCTAAATATGTGGGCTATGATATGTATGCTTTGTTGAATTTCTAAAAGATACCCAAACGAATAACAATAATACGATGCATTAATAAGTTGTGATGTATGTTGGATGTCTTATATGTGGGATTCATTGAAGTCTATTGTTATGCAGCAATCGACCGTAGGTGATGGCATGGTATGTTGGAAAATAGAATATGCATGGATTTCAGTGAATGAGAATCGACAGAATCTTGAGTCGGTATTTGTGATCAGCATAACCACTACAGGATGGATAGTCCATATTGGACGTGGGTTTGATACGAAAGGAATATTATGTTGAGTATGGCTTGAGCTCTGAGTGGTATATGGCTTTACCCTCTTAGCGATAAGATGACCCTTGACATGTTCATAATTTAGTGATTGCTTTACCTATAAGGTATTGGGTAGTATTGAATCGTAGCTGAGATTACGATTGATACATGACGGCTAGTCGTGTCACTTGATGATTATGTTCGGATAAATTGTTGCGAGATTATGATGTGTTCGTATGAACCATCGCTAGATTTTGACGGTTCGTATTATGTTAGGTAATAAGATAATTAAGAATATGAAATGAATGCCTTGGTTGGAAAGGAAACGTATTACGAATTTAAGCGTTACTTGAATCAGTTGGGTAAAAGGATTGTAAGTTCAGTAACGATGTTAGGATGTTGCTATCAAAATTTTTTGGGAGAACAATGTGGACCGAATATAGAACGATGTTGGAATTGAGTATATGATATTGTATGTTGGATATTGATAAATTGATGGTGATGTTAGGCGCTTATCGGGATGTTGCGAATGATTTAGAAGATGTAGAGAGTTGCACCAACGACCGAAAAGTAGAAAATGGGCTTGAGGAATAGATGATCTTAACACGTTGTGTAGTATGTTTGAGAGAAATTGATGTATTCCGAATTAACAAGTTATGACCCTTGACTATTTTGAGGCATAGAGAATAAGTACTTGTCCCTTGATGCATGAAAGAGTAGATGTTTCTTATGAGAGTCAAATGGTTGGGATACAAATAAGTATCGAGGTGCAGCGATATGTAATAGACCATGTCAGTAGATGATGTTGTCGCATGAATAACGAGTTGGGTGGAATATAGAATTGTTGGATGATGACATAGCGAATGAGTTATGTCATATTCAACTGGATAATCGATATACGGATGCTGGATGATTGATGCCATAGTGATTGAATCGATGCATAAATAGTAAATCTTCATATGGAATCACAAGGAGTTAATGCAAAACAAATTTTGATGGTTCACGTGAATTGCTAAGAGATGCCGTGTTTGTTGCTAGGGAAATTAATAAAGGATGCTTTAGGAAGAAATACGATTATGTAGTTGCCTTATTTTGTTGGTTAAAAGAGTACAAACCGTATCGATGACCTAAAAATGTGGGAAATGAGTATGTCGCGAAGAGATCGTAGAAAAGATGCTAAATAGTAGACTATTGAGGTAATAATGTTGGATTATGACTCAGAATAGTTGACCCGATTGAATAGACAATTTGAGTACGATATGATGATGCAAGTTGGATCGAGCAGATGCTATGTCTATGCAAGTAGAAATTAAAAGTTTGGATATTCGATTGAGGAGTTTTATATAATAGGTTCGGGAGTGACCCATAAGAATTGTCGGATAGATTTTATCAGTTGTGGATAAGTCTAGAATGAGACTTCATTGGGTATGGCCCGAGTATGAGTACCGGTAGCATGACTTGACCATAGAATGTCGGTTGGTTGCCTAGGGTGTCGGTTGGTTGCCTAGAATGTCGGTTGGTTGCCTAAGTTTCAGATTGGTTGGTTATGTCATTTCAGTTGTCCGTGTTAGGAATAAGTTCATAAGATTGTGGTGGTGTCCCATGTTCCTAAGTTGGTCAGACCATAGAGTTGTCCCTATGATAAGAATTGGTAGATAAGAGATAAGTATGTCCCTGATAGCTATTTATATTATATGAGTTAGCTGAATGTCTGGTTTAGCTTAGATTAGCTGACCGTAGAGACTTGACTGAATGCTAAGTTGACTGTTGGAAAACCGTAGGATGTCCCTATTGATGTTGTACGAGTATAGTCGGAATGAGTAAGATGTGTCGGAAGGTAAACTTCGGAATGAAATGGAGATTGGGAAATTCGGTATTATAATATTGGATGGGATGACGGATAATATTGGTTTTGAAAACTTGGTTGCCTTTGTTGGAATGCCGAAAATTGGTAGAACTAATTGGAATTGGTTGATTAATATTGAGATGCATAAATTGATGGTAGTACCTTAAGACAGTTGGAATAATTTTATTGATCGGATCAGAATTGAGAATAAGTGTAACGACAGAATTGGATAGTGCATGTAGCTGAGATTGGCGAGAGCGAATGTGAATAGGAATGACCCTCGGGATTAATGTTGCTGGAATATGAGAGTTGCTTATACGAGAGGATAATATGTTGGCTTGATCAATACGAGAAAATATTTGAGTACAGCAAGAAATGTTACTAGAATGGAATGATGGTACAATTTGATGGATGAATCATGATTGAGAAATTTATGAGTCGCAAACAAAGTATATAGATACGAACGATGATGAGTACAAGATTTGATAGATGAGAATCGGGGTATCGAATTAAAATGTGGCAATAGAATTTATCAACTTTGGTTACATGAATGACAATGAACTTGAAAGGAATACTTGATACATCTAAGTTTGAATACTTTGGAAAATTTTAGATCGATTGTGGAAAATTTCTCGAGTTGGAATTGGTAACATCTATTGTGTTATTAGTTGGTTGGGATATTGAATAAACAAGTGGGATTATACGAGATTCTCGAAAAGAATTACTGATGTTCGGAAAAGAAGTTATACCGTAGCTCGTTTGTTTTCTCTATCACTGAACTTGGTTGAAGGGCATGTATTTCTGGGACACCTAAAATATATGTATGATTCCAACTAAGTCGTATACTGAATTCAAACGAAGCCACGGGAGGGGGGGATTATCATGTGCTAAGGATTTGCACGAGTGTCGGAGGAAAGATCAAAGATGGTAAACTATTTTGAATCAATTGGGATGCTGTAACGAGACAGTACATTACTTGAAATCAATCGAAAGATTGCAGAGAAATATTAAATAGTGCAAGTCGATCGTTGAGAAGTTTCATAAAAGTCGGTTGAAGTTTTGGGGATGAGTTTTGTTTTAAGTTTCGAGGACGAAATTTTTTCTTATTGGTATATATTGTAGTGCCCCGACCCGCAAGATGCCTTATGATGGATGGTTGGTTCGATGAAGCCTTGTTGGACTTGGGATTATGCGAAGGATCGCTTGGAAGGCTATGCGATCGTGGCGGAAACCGTCTTATAAATGCGAGTAGTGTTGAACCCTTCGAAGATCCTTTAGCTTCACGCTTAAAATAAAGGATAGTATGCTATGTTTCTTACTGATTTGCTCAATAACACCTTGTATGGAATTCAGAAAGATAATGAAAGATAAATAATCACCTGAACGTAAACTGTTATTGATAGATGAATTGTATGCTTGTACGATAGCGAGGAAATACATGACAGGTGAAGCAAAGTCCCAAATACTTGGGCGGTGAGTATATCGAGCCTTAGCTCGATGAATAGATGGTAACACAGATGTTAAGACCCAAGAACTGGGTAGTGAGTATGCTTGAATTACGTCTGAATGAATGTATGCTAAAACAGATGCTAAGTTCCAACGAATTGGGCGGTGAGTACATTGAGTCGGTTGGAAAGATGTATGGTATCAAAGAGGTGGCAAAGGGATTGGGTAACAACATTCTAGTATCCCGTTACCGATATAGAATGTTGATTATGCCAAGACCCTAGAAAGATGGCAATACGAATGAGAATGGTGGCTGAATTACTTAGTTTTCCTTATCATGCATTATATGTTTTCTTCTTAGATAAGTTGCATATACTTGCATGGTCATGGACAAACTTGTATATAAGGTAGTTCCCAGAACGATAATCCGTGGCCACGGACCTGGTTCATCCTAGGGGAACAAGGATGGTGTCGACGTACTGACATCGGGATTTCGAGACTTGCAGTGGGGGCTTGCTACCGTCCACTGAAAGGACGTCGAAATCCTATGGTGCTGAAGTAGTAGCACGGTGTTCGAAAACCTCCCATGGATTCGCACCCCATTCGGAGTTAGCCGTTCGCCTGTAAGATGGTCCAAGATGGCGTGTCGCCAGTGACCTTCATATAGATAGGTCCAGTACTAATGATGTCTTATGCAGGCAGAGTAAGTTATTACCCAAATACAGGAAAGGATGTCGGCTGTTGGTAAGAATCACCTAAACGGTGATAATTATATTAAATTATGATATTATTTCTAATAATGTCTTGTACAGACTGAGTAAGTATTATGAATATACAGGGATGGCTATACGACCGTGGGTAAGAATCACCAAAGGATGATAACTGCATCCTTAGAATTATGTTGGCTATGAGATTTGCATGCTTTACTTCTTGTCGGCTATAAATATGAAATCGATCCTAAGGCAATAAGAAAGACCAATGTTAATAATGTTCTATAACATGATTACTTAGTGTTTACTTCTTAGGTGAGTTGGGCCAGCACCGCTCGCCAGTACATTGATGATGTACTAACCCATGTTGTGGGCAATATTACAGGTGCTTGCGTATGTGGAAAATCGTTTGATCAGTACTTGGCATCGATGATTCAGATGGGTGTGCACAAGCTCTTCTTTCAAGACGATGTCTTCTGCTATATGGGACATAATGTATGGAACATTGTAACTCAGTTGTACCAGTAAGATTGTAGCCAAATTAGCAAGTTCATTGTAAAGAAGTCGGTATATTCAGTTGTAGCCTAAAGGGCAAGTGTATACGTTCAGTTGGATATTCAAGAGTCTTGTAATCACTTATAAACTCTGTGTTCCACTCCAAGTCTTGCAATCCATTGCAATTATCAATAAAGAGGTACATTTCTTCATATCTTGTGTGACTTTAATTTATCTGCTTGATTTTGCTGCGTTGTCGATGTTTTATGAGAAATACCAGAAACTGTAATGGTTTTGCCTTGTACAAGTACAATCTAGACTTGTACGGCATCCCGTCCAGTGGCTAGTTTTCGATCCTCCGGGAACGGGGCATGACAATTTTGGTTTTTAGATCTGGTTTGGTTTAGGATCAAATTAGAAATTGGTTTGGTTTGGTTTAGGAATGAATCAAGACGGGTTTGGTTTAGGATAAACTTCTAATTTCCAGTAATCCCGATTCACAAATATTTAGACTCAATAAAATAGAAAAATACAGAATAAATATAAAAATCTCAGAGACGACGCAATCTGCATTCTTCGTTTCTTTTCATATCGAGATCGAAGTTTTAAGACACTTATCGAAATCAGTTTGACTATGGCTAAATGTACCAACAATCTCCCCCATTTTGATAATGTGACAAAACTACGATTGATACTTAAAGAAAAGTTCAGCTTGAAGTGGAAGTAGACTTGATGAGTACGGAAGGTACGGTAGTAGCTTTTTGTTCGTCAAAAATGGTACAGTACAATGCTCAATTCTCAATGCTCAATGCTCTCCCGTAGTGTACGGTCAAGTCTTATTACTCCCCCGTAATAAAATATTCTGCTGAATCTATATCTGTAGAGTCTAAACCAAAATTCTTTCAAACCAAATTAGTAATACAGCAAATAATCATCAGAAATTGTGAGTTGTATCCAAGATGAATCAAATCTAAATGAATCTCATCTAAATCAATCTGAATTTTATCAAGCTTAATCAATCTTACTCCCACGTTTTGTTATAATAGCAAAATGGTATAGCAATATTAAACCACAAAGCATAATAGAAGACATGCATGGAATAATAGAAATACTAGCATAAACTGAAAAAAGTTTTGCATACATCACAAAAAAAAAATCATAACTGATAATGCTTGAAAGAAGCATTTATCACTAATACATGCCAACTAAAATAAAGTAAAAACATAACAAAGTCACTGAACTATCACGAGAATAACAAATCCTCAACTATCATCCTCATCATCATCATCAGCTGCAGCACTAGCAGTACTAGAAGGACCGGTCTCAGCAGATCGGCTGGGGTCATATCGAGCAGCTGCAGGGTCAAAGTAACACTGTGTCTCACGGTCATCAATACGATAGCCAAGCCGGGTCGGATCACGAACCACAGGAATAGGGCCTCTAGGGTTGTGAGCAAGGCTATACGACAAATCATGAATCATGTTCGAGATGGCCTGGAGCTGAAGGGTAGTACGAAAATCCATAGCACGAAACTGATCCAGCATGAGAGTCTGAAGGGACTCAAGAGTAGTACCGACAGGAGGATGAGTAGCCTGAGAATCAGTGGAAGTGGGAGTGACTACAGAAGGTGGAACCTATACAGGCTAAGCTAGGCGACGATGCTCATGAAGATAGGCAGGAGCAGCATCCTCAGTACAGTCCTCAAGATTGACCTCAAAATACTGAAAGATAATAGGGAGGTACATCGCGTATAGAAGGCGTCGTGAGGAAGTCTTGCGACAACGGTCCATAGCGGAGATGATAGTCTTGGGAAGACTAAAAGAAACATGAAAGTGAAGATGATGAATCGCTGAGAGTTCTAGGTAGGAAATCGCATCCGTGGCAGTGTTCATAGGAAGGATAGTGGAGAACACCATGCGATAGAGATCATAGAAGTAGTTGTTCATATGTCTAGGGCGAAGAGTGCCATGGGGTCGAGGATTCGGTTCTTAGAGCGAATCATGGAAGGAATCAAAAGTTGTCCCCTCGGGAAACTAAACAGAGGTGATTTCGACAAGTGCTTCCCCTTCGTTGGGTACGTGGAGAATGATTGCTAAATCATCGGCATCAAACTCGATGTCGACTCTACCTACTTTTGATTTCACCTTGCCCTTTGTGACTGAGAAATTACAGTAGAACATACGAATGGCGTTGGTATAAACGAGAAAAGTAGATTGAACTAACTCTAGCAAATGATGGTATGTGAATACACTAGAGTGGTCAGGAAATAACGTGAAGTTGATAGGAGCGCCCGGACATATTTTTCTTTTATAAAAGTCCGTGAACCAAGAGTCCAAAGCTTCTTGGGACACAAAAATAAATTTATCAAAGAAATCTCCATCGGATCTCGAAGGAGTGTAAAGTAAAAAGGAGGCTGCCTCATGAGGAGTCGAGGACGAACCTTCATCAACTTTCCTCTTCTTTTGAGAATAAATAGGTTGTTTGGAAGCCATATAAAAATAAGCATGAAGAGAAAGGAGAAAGATATACCGAAATTGATGGTAGACAGTGGAAGAGAACCTCAAGAGAGCTCCGAATCCGAAGTTTGAAAGCTTGAAGAGCTTGGAGGAGGAAGAACAAGGAGGTTAGGGTTAGGGTTTTCGGTAGGGTTTGATGCTGCTGTGATGAGAAAGAAGATGATAGAAAGGGATTAAATAGAAAGGGGGCTCGACTGTCCAGCTTTTGTTTGAAATCCCCCAGATCGAGTTCAGTCCGAGTTCGGACAGAACTCTGACAAAGTTCGGTCTCTAGGGTTTCAAGGCAGTTGTTAGAAACAATGTGATAGTTTTTTAATATAAATAAGAAAATGAATTAGAATTAAATGTGTTGAAGAAAATAATTTAATATTTATTAATTAATTTCCCATAAATTGCCATAAATACTTCGGGTTAGCTGTAGGGGTTGGATCCCAGCTAGCGGTAGTCCGAAGACTAGTACATCGTATAACTTCAGGTTATTTACACCTGTGTGACAGAAGGGCCCTTTCGGCTTATAACCAAAATAAATTTAGCGAATTCACGTTCATTAATTAATAGTATTATATTATATTATATTATCTCAACATCCAGAATTCCTAATTTTCTTCGTATAAAGTTAAAATGATCTTCAGCCAAAGGCTTTGTGAAGATGTTATCTAGTTGATGTTCAGTATCAACAAATTCTAAAATAATATTACCTTGCAAAATATGGTCTTTCAAAAAGTGATGTCTAATTTCTATGTGTTTAGTGCGTGAATGACATATGGGATTCTTAGTGAGATTAATAGAGCTAGTGTTATCACAGTAAATGGGAATATGATGAAAGGATAATTGAAAGTCTTCTAGAGTTTGTTTCATCCATAAAATTTGTGCACAACAACGTCCTGCAGCTATATACTCAGCTTCAATAGTTGATAATACAATTTTCTTAGAAAACCAGGAGACTAATGACTTTCGTAGAAAATGACATGTATCGCTGGTACTTTTACGATCGACCTTGCATCCAGCAAAATCTGCGTCCGAGTAACCTATCAGGTCAAACGAATCAGTTTTGGGATACCAAAGGCCGGTTGTCAAAGTTCCTTTAAGGTATCGTAAGATACGCTTAACAGCACTTACATGTGATTCTTTAGGACAAGCCTGATATCTAGCACATAAGCATACCACAAACATAATGTCTGGACGACTAGCAGTTAAGTATAGTAAACTACCAATCATACCTCTGTACTTACGTATGTCGGTTGGTGTACCACTTTCATCTATATCAAGATTTGTAGACGTTGCCATTAGAGTGCCAATAGGTTTAACATTTTCTATATCAAATTTTTTTAGCAAGTCTTTTCTGTATTTGACTTGATTAATAAAAATTCCTTATGAACTCTGCTTAATTTACAGTCTAAGGAAGAATGTTAATTCCTCCATCATGCTCATTTCGAATTCACTCTACATACACTTAGTAAACTCGTTACATAGCATCTCATCAGTAGCTCCAAAGATTATATCATCTACATATATATGCACTAGTAAAACATTTTTGTCCAAAGATTATATAAACAAAGTTGAATCAACCTTCATTTTTGAAAAACTGTGTTCAAGTATAAAAGAACTAATACGCTCATACCATGCACGGGACGCTTGTTTGAGACCGTAGAGAGCTTTCTGAAGCTTGAATATGTGATCAAGAAATTTAAAATCTTCAAAGCCTGGAGGTTGTTTTACGAAAACTTCTTCTTTTATAAAACCATTTAAAAATGCACTTTTAACATCCATTTGAAAAAGTTTGAAACCATGAAAACTCGCAAAAGCACAAAGCATACGAATGGACTCTAATCTAGCAACTGGAGCATATGTCTCCTCATAATCAATGCCTTCTTCTTGATTATAGCCTTGAGCTACTAGACGTGCTTTGTTGCGTGTGACTAAGCCATTCTCATCTAACTTATTTCGGAACACCCACTTAGTACCAATGATCGGATGATCAATAGGTCTGGAAACAAGTTCCTAAACTTGATTCCGTTCAAATTGGTTAAGTTCCTTTTGCATAACAAAAATTCAAAATTCATCAGAAAAAGCTTCTAAAACATTCTTAGATTCAATTTTGGAAATAAATGCAACATTTGCTATTACCAATTGTCTTGAGCTGGAATGAGTGCTTACGCCTTTTGACACATCACCGATTACCAGGTCTTTGGGATGGTCTAGTGTAAATCGCATACGTTGCAGACTTTCCAGATAAGATGTGGAAGTATCTTTTGTTGTGGGAGTTTCTTCTTCATTGTCACCGTCGTATTGTCTTTTGACATTTAGCTCATCATGACATTGATTGATTCTTTAACAATAAGTGATTTCTTATTGAATACTCTGTATTCTTTGCTTTTTGCTGCATATCCCAAAAAAATTCCTTTATCATCTTTTTCATTAAATTTTCCCAAGTTGTCTTTTGTATTTAGATTATAACATCTGCATCCAAAGACCTTGAAATAGCTGATATTAGGAGTTCTATTAAACCATAATTCATAAGGAGTCTTTTTAGAGATCGGTCTAATAAGAACTCTATTCAATACATGGCATGCTGTATAGACAGCTTCTGCCAAAAAGTATTTAGAAAGATTGTACTGATTAAGCATAACTCTGGCCATATCACCGAGAGTTCTGTTCTTCCTTTCCACAACTCCATTCTGCTGAGGAGTTCTGGGGCAAGAGAATTCATGAGATAATCCATTTGAATTATAGTAAGACTTGAATTCATGGTTATCAAATTCTCCTCCATGATCACTTCGAACATGAGTAATCATGAATCCTTTCTCGTTTTGTACCTTCTTACAGAAAGATACAAACTCGAAAAAGGCCTCATTCTTATTTGCAAGAAAATAAACCCAAGTATATCGTGAATAGTCATCGACTATCACGTAAGCATAAAGTTTTTCGCGAAGACTGGTGACTCTACTTGGTCCAAACAAGTCCATATGAATTAATTGCAGGGGTCTAGAGGTACTTACAACGTTTATTGATTTGAAAGATGATCTAGATGACTTATTCTTCTCACAATCAGCACAGATCATATCTTTCTTGAAACTTATTTCAGGTAAGCCTCTTACCAGTTTCTTGGTGGACAATCTTGCAATTGTATCAATGTTTGCATGACCAAGACGCGTATGCCAAATCCAGCTTTCGTCTTGTGTTGTAAACAGACACTTTCCTGTATTTTTAGTCTTTTCTGACAAATATAAAATATATATATGTTTTCCTCTCTTATTCCCTCAAATGAGATTATTCCAGAGGTTTTATCATAGACAAAACATTTATTTTTAACAAAATCTATTCCATAACCGTGATAAGCTAATTGACTGATACTCAACAAGTTATGTTTCAATTCTGTTACTAAGCAAACATTTTTAATAATAGGAGGGAGAGATACCTATGTCACCAATGCCAATAATATTACCTTTAAGATTGTTTCCAAAGGAGACATAGTCTTCTTTTTTCATCAATAGAGTTGCAAACAATTTGTCGTTACCTGTCATATGCCTGGAGCAACCACTATTGATTATCCACTTGCTTTTAGTGGGAGGAGGAAGGTCCACCTATAACACAAATTAAAGATGTAACCTTTGGTACCCACTTTCTTGAGGGTCCTTATGTGTTAGCTTTTGGAACCCATTTATACACATTCATATCTACTAGCTTTCTAATCTTACACTGTGGTGACACATGTCCTTTTAATCTATAATAATGACATGTAGCAGAAGTTTTGGTGCTAGGTTTTGTTTGAAAAACATGCTTTTGAGTTTTGAAAAGGTGTGTGTACTCGTGTTGTGTGAAAACATGTATATATAAGCTTGATTTCTAACACTACCAGTCGTGTTGTTAGTGTGGTGTTTGTGTTTAGCCTTCTGACTAGTGTTTATCTGAGCAATTGGTCTAGCGACATGTTTGCCCAGTTTTATTTCTAAGTTTTTAGAGTTGTCATTGGCTTCATTTAATTTGGCCGTGAGTGCATCTACTCTTTGAATAGCAATGTTATACTTCTTCTTCTCTAGTTCATAAAGATCGTTAAGTTCTGCATTTTCTTGATTTGCTTTTTCAAACTTTTCAAAAGAATCATGCAGACTTAGCCTTAAAGAAGTAATCTCATTGGTGTCAATAGAAGAATCTTTAATATCTTCTAAAATCCTAGATTGCTTTGAAAATTCAGACTGTACAAATTTTAGCTCTTTCTTAGCATTTTTGTACATGTCTATCATTTTCTTCTGATCAGCCAATAGATCAGAGAAAGCCTCACATAATTCAACAAAAGTAAATTCTTCATAGAAAGGGTTAGTTATTACCTTAGCATCTGTAGCCATGAAGCATAGGTTTGCTGAGCTCCGAGATTTATCTTCTTCTTTAAAGTCATTAGCCTCGCTTTCACACCAGATACTAGTGTTTGCATAGTTTTTGGTTGTTGACCTTCTCTTGCTTGTCTGATCGTGTCAGCATCATTTTTTTATAACAGGGCAATCCTTTTTTATGTGACCGATTCTTTTGCTGCTGAAACAGATCGGTTCTTCATCATTTTTGAAGTCCTTCTTCTTCTTGTTTGACTTCTCGCGTCTGAGGAATCTTCTGAAGTTCCTTGTTATCAGGGCCATTTGCTCGTTGTCCGAGTCGTCTGATTCACTATCGTCTTCAGAGATTGTTTTGTGATTTGCCTTGAATGCCATTGTCTTCTCTTTCGGATGTTGATCTTCGAAATCCTGAAGGTCCAACTCATGTGTCATAAGCTTTCCAGTCAGGGTTTCAAGACTCATTGTTGAGAGATCATTTCCTTCTATAATGGCCGTTGCTTTTGGATTCCAGCTTTTTGGTAGTCCACGAAGAATCTTTCGAATCTTTTCATGATCGCTGTAATCTTTGCCAAGGAAAGCTAGAGGATTAACAATATCTAAAATTCTAGTAAACATAGTAGTAATAGTCTCATTAGGCTTCATTTTGAATGCCTCATATTCTTGTGTAAGTCGTGAGATTTTGGATTCCTTCACTTGTGAAGTACCTTCATGAGTAACCTTAAGAAGTTTTCAAACCTCGTTGGACGTGGCACATGTAGAAACTCTATTGAACTTAGTTTTATCATTAGCACAAAATAAAGCATTGATGGCTTTTGCACCAAGACTTGTTTCTTTTTATTGTAGGTGTATCTATTAAATGGTTTGTCAACTAGAACACCATCTATCGTAATAGGTAGAGGTTTCTTATAACCATTGACGACAATCGACAATAAATCTAAATCAAGTGACTTAAGGAAAAAGCTCATCCGTGTCTTCCAGTACGTGTAATTTGTGCCATCAAATAAAGTGGCTTATTAGTTGACTGACCTTCACCGTTGCTTGGAAATAGGGATGCCATATCTTAAGGAGTGTTAATTCCATCGAGAGATACCTGCTCTGATACCAATTGTAGGAACAATGGCACCTCTAGAGGGGGGGGGGGGGGTGAATAGAGTGCAGCGGAGAATATTTAGAAATTAAAAATTTAACTCTAAGCAGGTGAAGCAATATATATATAAAATAATTACAAGTAAATCAGTAAAATCAGGGTGAGAAAGCGATACGCAAAGACAATAGATTTATAATTGTTTCCCTCTGTGAGGTCTAGTCCAGTCTCGAGTACTCAACCTGATGTTTGAATCCACTATTTGAAATAGAGATTACACCACGTATTTTGCTCTGAAGAACACGCCAACTTCACCACCATCGTGTTTTTATCCAAAGCCCACGAACAAACTTCAACACCTTTCTGAAGAAAGCTTTTATACGCCAAGCTTGTACAACTCGAAACTCCTACTCGGAAACCACCGACACTTAAAAGAATAGAGTTGACTTGGAGATTTGAAGATTAAAGCTTTAGGAATGGAATAGAAAGCTTAGGAACATATAAAGAAGATGAAGATTAGATATGTGTTTAGAAATGAAATTTTCTTCTCTATTTATAGGTTTTTCTAGGACACAGTTCGGACAGAACTTGGTACCCTAACGTTCAGAAATTTAAACGTTGGAGATCCACAAGAATAGGTAAAGCTTCTGACCAGGAGTGAATTCTGCTGACCGAGTTCGGGCAGAACTCTGGCCGAGTCTGGTTAGCCTAATTCCAGGGCACTTTTAGTTTTTGGATCTGGTTTGGTTTAGGATCAAATCAGGAATTGGTTTGGTTTGGTTTAGAATAGACTTCTAATTGCCAGTGATCCCGATTCACAAATAATCTAGACTCAATAAAATAGAAAAATATAGAATAAATATAAAAATCTCAGAGACGATTCAATCTGCATTCTTCGTTTCTTTCATATCGAGATCGAAGTTTTAAGACACTTATCGAAATCGGTTTGACTATGGCTAAATGTGCCAACATGTATGAGGATGGACCTGGTGTACGTGTAGGCTAAGGGAATCCATGGCGGAGGATCCGAGGCAGTTAGGGTTTTTGTTATTTGTGGTGATGTTGATGATGGGAGGAAGGCGGTGGTTATGGAGACGGCTCGCCGGAGGGTTTTGACGATGACGCGGAGGTGGTTCTTGGTGACGGATGCGATGGGGCTTTGCAGACAATAATAGGTTTAGGGTCGAGTTTAGATGAGTCGTGTCGGGTGTCCGACATGATAGGGATGGAGGTCCGGATCTGTCGGACCCGGGACAGAGTTATTGATGTATTGGTACAAAAAAACAGATAGTGGATGGGAAGGCATGGGCACGGACACGATGCACGATTTTGGTGGAAATTTGGATTGTAAAAATATAAAGAAACGAGAACGAGGGGTCTCTCCTTTTATAGTAGGTGGAAGCCCTACTTGGATAATGATTGAGATTGGTTTAAATCCCAAAGGATAAATCACCCTCTTATTTTAAACAATCTTTTATAATTCAATTGGATAATATCTCTAAAATATTTAGGTAGATAATCTTATTTATTAATTCAAAACTATTTAAAAATTATCTGATAAGAATAAAAAAAATTCTGATTTAATTCATAACAACCAGTTTAGAAATAGTTTTTATAACTTGTAAAAAATTAGTAAAAATAATAATTTAAAAAATTAACAATTAAAATATATACATACCTTAGAATGCATGTACTTGCTTACAAATATTTTCAAGATCATTGTTTTATAAATTACTACAAAAATAAAATAAAATAACATGTTGGAAATCTAGGTGCGACGCCTTGTACAACTTTAATTAATTAAAATATTTATCGCATACTAGTTTAAAAATCATACTTCTTCTATTTAAATAAAATCTCTAATAAAAATATTTTATAAAAATATGTACCTCGCACATATTCGCACTCGACGAGAAAATACAATACACAAACTTGCACGCGATGTACAATAAGGCAAATGCAAACTTGTATGCGACGTACAAATCCGAAGTACAAAATCAATACCAAGTTATTTATTTTAAAAAAATCGTAGTAAAAATTTAGGGGTTTACATCCTACCCAACTTAAAAGAATTTGATCCTCGAAATTTAGGAATAATTAGGGAAGGTAGGCTTAAGGGGATAGAAGCAGTTTTATTGATACGAAATTGATTCACATTGAACGAGTAGGCAATCACAATATTTAGACAGAACAGCGATTTCAATGATAATAGTTCAGTTGGATGACTAGGAAAGAATCAGTTGTAGTATGATTATGCGTATGACAACCCCTCGATGTCTATAATCCATCATTCACTGTCATTTGTTCTACGGACGTGCAAGCTCCCCAAATAGGTAATAGTCTTCCAATATAAATTTTGATCATTAGATCAACATTCTTGATTCAATATTTCATTGCGTGTTTTCAATATCGTTAAAATCTCAAATCGTCTTTATCAATTAGCCGTATTCACTCTTTCAATTTGTTTTGTCCCCAAATTTTATATTCCATAACTTTCTTTTCCTCTTTATTTACTTCAATCATTTACCTCACAAACTTAAATTCCAAAATGTATGCGTATATCTCATTCAATATTACACCGTAAAATTCAACAAGTTCAACAGATTTGAATTCAATGAATCTCTAATATACTTCTCCCACATATATATATATTCTCAATTAGATTTCGTCGTTCATAATCTCTCCAAAAGTAGGTATTCGATAATTCTTCAATATCTTTAGTCAAAAATAAATCAACATTCTTTGTAGGAAATTTGTACTTATCCTTAAAGTACCCAAAATATCACCCTCACTATTTGTTGATCACATCTTCACAACACAATCTTTATCATCCTAAATGAAATTTTTTCCCAATCCTTTATGTATTAGTATCTTCCTCGGGAATTAGAATCCAATGGTCTTTTAATTTATGATGGTAAAAATGAAACCCATCTTAACTTCATGTCCATAATCATCTTAGAAACGTATTCCTTAAATCGTCAAAATTTAAAAGAACACCACCCGAAGTTGGACTGACTATTTGTCAACCGTGGAGTTTATTTATCCTTGATCCACCTTACATTCCTTAATTCATATAGTAGGGTTGACCACATATTTACATTGTCCTTATATATACCTTGTAACCTCATAATCATCAAAAATTCAATAGGAATTTCTAATTTAGTCCCGTAAAACTGAAGGGTGCCACGATCAAACTTCTATACTTATACAAGGACATCAAAGGAACAAGGTTTCACATACTACGGAGGAATCATAGTGAAATATGAGTGAAGCAATTTAATCGAAAATGAGAAAAGTAAGGGTTGCTAATATTGCATGGAGAGTAGAAGGGTGTTATGCGTAAGTAAATCAAGATAAGGCATGAAAATAAAATGACAAAGGTTAAGCAATCGAGTTAACACACAAAGTTATGCATAATAGGAAATTAAGTAGATCACAATCATATATCTGGTCGAAAGACTTGAGTCAAGATTTGTTCTCTAACAGAAGTCATAAAGGACCATAGTATTATGGTGGGTTTATAGCTAGCCATTTGACTCGAAGGTCGCATCATAAAAATAGAGTACAAGGGGACATTTTCAGTGGGACATGATATGCCTTCATGAAGGTGGTCTCGTCTAGGTCTTGTATGTGAAATTTATTAAAAGTCAAGGTCTAGTGTTGTGCTACAATTATCAAAGTCACGATAGGGACACCAAAAGATCTAATATAGAAAGTGGGAGTTCACGAGGTGATATTTAATGCACAAAGAAATAAAAAGGTTAAAGTATGAGATAAAGTTAATTTAGGAATTCTCGTAGATCAAGGTAAAAGAAGCTAGGGACAAGGTTTCTAGAGAGAAGATAGTCTCTTAGATAAGGGTATGGTCAAGGGAATAATTCTAACCATTTCTATGTTTCAAACAATTAGATGGTCACGATAAAAGATCTAGATTTGAGGGAAGGTCGAGTAAGTCAAGATAAAGACATAGTTATACAGTTTGGTCGATGACTAACTATTCTTGCGTATATGCAATATCATAATCATAGGTGGTATGACAACTTAATGTGGAATACTTCTACCTCATTAGGGTGACCTTGCTTGCTTCTTGGTCCTCTACCAATATATGATCTAACCTCAAATTTCAAGTTCCTCAAAAACTTCTCAATAAAAATCTCAAGATACACTACCAAAATTTCTAATCATCTTAGACTGTCATGTTTAACCAAAATTTAAATCTCTAATAAATCTCGAAATAACCCTTGTATATTGCAAATCGATTATACCTTTTTTTTACTTTTTTTTTCTTTTTTTTTTCTTTTTTTTCTTCCAAATCTTAAACTCAACATTTAAATAAGTTTATCAGCCAAAATTCATACTACAAATGGAACAATTAAATAACTCCTGAATTGATTCTATATTCTTCAAAATGTGTATATCTAACTTCCAAAAAGTCACAACTACTCTTCAAAAAGTATATATATATATATATATATATATATATATATATATATATATATATATATATATATATATATATATATTCTCTAAAATTTAAATATCCATAATCGATGCCTTAAACTCGAAATCTAAATAACCTTATAAATCATAGATCATATGACACAAAAATATTTTACCAAAATTTATCAATCATCCTCAAAGTTTGGTCAATCGTAAATCATACTTCAACATTTAAAAATTTAAGATCCTTTTCAAATCATATTTATATCCCTCCAAAGATGTATAGCTATAACTCAATAAATCATAAATATTTTCAAAGACCTTCAAAAATTAAAACTTAAATCAATTTGTTTTCTCGATCTAGCTATCCTCTTGTGTTTATCAAAACAAAATTCCAACTATCCTTTGAAAGTGGTAATATGCTACTACCCAACTTGGAATTAACTAATCCTTAAGATCACACTTTTAGACAATAATAATAATAATTGTCTTTATCATTCAATTAGACCTTAATGCATATTAATCGTCAATGTAATCTTTCTAGCCATGGTTTGACCTATGAGCATGTAGTCATCTTCTTAGCTGTCATTAATCACAAAAAATAAGAATTCACGGTAGAAAGAGTTCAAGCAGGATGCAAATCAAGGAAGGCAAACGAGATTTTAAAACTTGGAAATCAAGAAAGATGATGAAGTATGTGGATGAGATTCCTAGATTCTAATCCCATATTGCAGGCCCGCTCGATACATTAATGTAATCGAATCGGCAAACTTGACCTGCATGGGCCACCACAAAAACATGTAACACCCCAGTCCCAAAATACTTAGGCTAAGTACGTAGACATGCCAGCTGCCTACATACGAAGTAAACTACAATATATGGAAACCTCGTATGTATACATAAGCTGTAAAATACAGTAACCATAAAACTAATCTCATCCATAAATAAATATATTATAAAATCAACTTATAAATATCATTTATACAAACGTTAGGCGGAGTCAAATCCACTGCCAACAGAAAAGAGAGAAATACATAATAGCGAAGGGGTAAGACGACCGAAAAGGAAAGACGATCCAAGAGCTATCATCTCGAAGGTAGAATGTAAACTATGGCCATGGCTAGAGCACCTGCGAAAATCACAAAAAACACCTAGAGAAATCACCAGGTCCTCAGAGGGACGTAACAAGATACATGAAGAACATACCATTATAACTGTAAATATAAACACTATAAGACTACAACACAACTGGGTCCCTAACCGTCTAAGTGATATGTACTTTGAGGACAACATTCTACGCAGGGGCTGTAAAATCAGCAGAGTAAATAAAGAGTGGCAGTAAGTAGCGCTTATCCAAGCCACTATCGGCCATAGGCAGTAAATAGCGCTCATCTGAGTCGCTATCGGCCCCAGGGCAGCAAGTAGCGATCAACCGAGTCGCTATCGGCCCAAAGTGTGTGTAAAAGTAAATGTAGCACCTACGCTAATAGCTATCCTCTCCTCCCAATGATGCTATACATGCGTCGTAACCACGACGCACCAACACATGTCGCTTCTACAACACTGTTTTATACCTAATAACTGTCAAGTCTTCTAACATGCATCTATTGACAGTTATTTCCAACGCATGCGCACGGGGGATCCGCCAACACACAAATGACCTCTATATGTTACTCATAACTCACACACAACTCGTGTACAATCGTGATAAGTTAATGAGACACACTAAATTGACGGTAGTCCCTTAACTCTAGGTCCACATGCAAGAAGACCATAATTAACTGGAAATAAAAGTGCAGTAATATATAGTAACAGAATTTTAAAATGCAACTAAATGTAAGCAGTAAAGATGGTAAGGTATCTTATCTGGTGTTTGCACCTGGTGTGGTACGGTAATCCAACAAGTCCTGTTTGTCCAATAGCCGAGGTCGAGGTGTAAGGGTCCGAAGTTGTGAAAAAAAAAGGTACGCATGATTAGTCATGATTAATGGCGATAATCGAAGAGGATAATTATGGAGAATAACTACTTATACTATTTTATAAATTATCTATATTTCTTGAAAATTTTATTTTTACTAGTCAAAATAATTTAGATAAAAATCTAGAAAAATCAATTTAAGGCAAAAACCAAAATTTGAAAGTAGATGTAGGTACGAGCCCAAAGCTATATTCTCGTCATAAATAAAATTTTAGAAAATATTTAATATATTTATATTTAGAAATAACATAATAGTACTATTTAGAAGCTATTATTGAATATATAACATTTTATTCTAAATATATAGATATATAAACTCCAAATATTTTATATAGGCACTAAATAATCTATAGGCCCAAAAATTTGTTATTGATATAACCAAGTATTTACTATTCCTTAGTTTTAAACCCCAAAATGTATAAAACATATTTACCGATTTATTTGGAAAATATTTATATTCTTAAGCCCATAAGTGTTGACGAATCTACCTATAGGCCTAAAGCCCAATTATATTTAAATGAATAAATCCAAATAAAAATATTTAAATCCCAAAACATTTATTATATAATAGCCCAATTAATGATTATTTTATAATATACAACCATAAAATATTTAATTAACAGTCAGTCCAAAATATCAGCCCAAAACAAATTATTTACAAAACCCACATCCCAAATATTTTAGTTAAAATGGCTTGGGCCCACACTAACCTGCTGGCCCAAACTGTAACTCCACTCCAATTAATTTCTAAAAATTAAAACCAACCCAACATATCAAAACAGGCCTATAGCCCAAGAGTTTAAACCCATCATCTCTCTCCTCGAGGAGAAAGAATCATTTGTGGAAGAAGGAAAGATTTTCTAAAGGAAGAAAGGACAGAGAAGAAGGAGGAAGGAGGTCGGGGAGAGCGAGGCTTACCAGAAGGTGAGTCAGCGGCGCGGGCTGAGCGTACACGGTGGAGGAAGATGTAGGAAGCTCGCTGGCGCTCGATCTCGACAAGGACTCCGGGTCGGCGGAGTCCCAGCGATGCGGCGGCAATATCGGTGTCGTCCATTGACGTGGCATCGAGGCGGTGCAGACCTCTTGTCGGAGAGGCGCCGGGTCTAGATGTTGCGTCGGGGGTTCAACTGCCGGAGGGGTGAAAGGTAGTGGTTTAGGTGATCGAGGCACTAGCTGCGATGGAGATTGGGGTTAAGGCTACGGTGGTGGCCATCGGAGATGGTGATGGTGGTGGCCATACTATACGAGGAGGGTCCTGGTGTATGTGTAGGCTGAGGGAATCCATGGCAGAGGATCCGAGGTCAGTTGGGGTTTTTGTTATTTGTGGTGATGTTGATGATGGGAGGATGGCGGTTGTTATGGAGACGGCTCGGCGGAGGGTTTTGACGATGACACAGAGGTGGTTCCTGGTGACGGATGCGACGGGTCTTCACAGATAGCAATAGGTTTAGGGTCGAGTTTGGATGAGTCGTGTCGGGTGTGTCCGATACGATAGGGACGGAGGTCCGGATCTGTCGGACCCGGGACAGAGTTATTGATGTACTGGTACAAGAAAACACATAGTGGATGGGAAGGCACGAGCACGGAGATGATGCATGATTTTTGGTAGAAATTTGGATTGTGAAAATATGAAGAAAAGAGAACGAGGGGTCTCTCCTTTTATAGGAGGTGGAAGCCCTACTTGGATAATGATTGGGATTGGTTTAAATCCCAATGGATAAATCACCCTCTTAGTTTAAACAATCTTTTAAAATTCAATTGGATAATATCTCTAAAATATTTAGCTAGATAATCTTATTTATTATTTCAAAACTATTTAAAAATTATCTGATAAGAATAATTATTTTTTAATTTAATTCATAATAACCAGTTTAGAAATACTTTTTATAACTTGTAAAAATAATAATAAAAATAATAATTTCAAAAATTAACAATTAAAATATATGCATGCCTTAGAATTCATGCACTTGCTTACAAATATTTTCAAGATCATCATTTTATAAATTACTACAAAAATAAAAATAAAATAACATGTTGGAAATCTTGATGCGACGCCTTGTACAACATTAATTAATTAAAATATTTATCGTATACTAGTTTGAAAATCATACTTCTTCTATTTAAATAAAATCTCTAATAAAACTATTTTATAAAAATATGTACCTCAAACATATTCGCACTCGACGAGAAAATACGATACGTAAACTTGCACGCGACGTACAATACGACAAATGCAAACTTGTATGCGACGTACAAATCTGAAGTACAAAATCTATACCAAGTTATTTATTTGAAAAAAATCGTAGTAGAAATTTAGGGGGTTTACAGAGTGGTTGCTATAAATAGCAAGGGGAAATGCCATGTGGCCAGCCATACTTGGCCTTGGCTAGGGCTTGGTTCAAAGGGGAAAGTCTAGAAGGCCCTCCTAAGTTGTCATGACAAGTTTCAAGGAGAAAGGCCCATTCTAATTTTGTGTTTTAGTTAATTTCCTAAATGATTTTCTAGTTAGATTAGGGGCTAACTAACTAATTAGAAATGGATTTAAAGTTTGCCTAATCTCAATAACTAAGTCTTCTTTGGTCATGACTAAGCATCTAATCAAGGTGGTTCTAAGGTTTTACCAACTTATAACACTATACAATTCAATTAATTAAATAACAACTAAAATAATCAAATTCACAAAAAGTCAAAAATATTCTCATTTTAGAATATGGTAGTGACAAATCTACCCTCCTTAAAATAATTTCATTCTCGAAATTAAAAGATGAAACTAAGACAGGAAAGGAAAGAATAGAAGAATCATACCTCAAGGCTAAAAAAGATAAGGGTATCGTTCGTGCATCTCATCCTCCCTCTCCTAGGTTGACTCACCTGGAGAGTGATACCTACACGCGACATGAACCAAATGTATGGTCTGGTTCTGCAATACCTTCTCTTGACGATCTAGAATCTCCACTGGCTGCTCTGGATTACTAAGAGTAGGGCCCAGCTCGATCTCGGAGTGATCTAGCACATGACTGGGATCTGCCACGTACCGTCTTAACTACGATTCCCGGAACACGTTTTGAACTTCCTTTAGTGCAGGTGGCAAGTCTAGCTTATAAGCTATGGCACCGACTCTCTCACAGATAACGAAAGGTCTAATGAAACACGAGCTAAGCTTCCCACCTCCACCAAAATGAATAGTGCCCCGTGTCGGAGATATCTTCAGGAACACCAGATCTTTAACCTAGCACAAACAAGGTCTCACACTTAACTATAACAATCAATCATGACCAAACATGATTCATAAAATCAAACTAACCTAATCCTAAAATCTAAGCTATATCTCAAACCCCAAAGGTCTCCAGTAGCTATCAGCCCAAAGTCGTTATCTGTCCTGTGCCATGCAAAGTCGATATCTGATGAGCTTCACCTTCTCGATTGTATCCACAACTATCTCAGGTCCCAATAAAGCTATCTCCAATGTCATCTCAAGATAAGGGAGTACGACATCTTCGCCCATACAATGCCTCGAATGGTAACATCTCAATACTGGCCTGCAAGCTATTGTTGTAGGCAAACTCAACCAAGTGCAAATGGTCCCCAAGAGCCTCCAAAATATATAACACAAGTCGTAACATATCCTCGAGAGTTTGGGTAGTCCTCTTCGACTGTCCGTCTGTACGAGGGAGGTAAGCGATACTGAACTTGAGCTGAGTACCCGTGCTAGTCTGCAAACTCCGCCAGAAGTGGAAAATGAAGCGACTATCCCAATCCCAGACTATATTGACGGTAACTTCATGCAGTCTGACTATCTGCCTCATGTACATATCTACTAGCCTCTCTGTAGACAAATCCACTTTGAATAGCAAGAAGTGGGTTGATTTGGTCAACCTGTCTACGATGACCCAAATTGCATCTTTTTCTCTTGGTGTACGCGGCAACCCTAATACAAAATCCATAGTAATGTACTCACATTTCCACTCCGGAATGGGCAGTGGCTGCAACAATCCTCTGGGCCTCTGCCTCTCTGCCTTTACCTACTGGCAAATCAAGCATCTGGCTATGAAACTTGCTACCTCTCGCTTCATACCATACCACCAAATATGCTCCTTCAAGTCTCTATACATCTTGTTGGCACCTGGATACATAGAATACTGGAAGCGATGAGCCTCCTATATAACCTGCTCTCGAAGCTCCCTACTAGGCACACTGTCTGGAATCGTGCCTTAATGCTCAATCCTCTACAAAAACAAACTCGTTATGAAGTCCTGCCCAAACATGCTCTTTGATACTCCATAGAGCTACATCCTCAAACTGAGTCAACTTGATTCTATCCATCAAGTCCGACTGAATATGTAGTCCCCACAACTACATCTCTAATCCAGGTACTATCACCTCGATCTCCAAGCTCTCAAGATCTACTTGCAAATGACGATCTGCTGTCAAACACATAGCTATCAGATACCTGCTCAAGGTATCGACAACCACGTTAGCCTTTCCTGGATAGTACTACAATGAGATGTCAAAGTCCTCTATTAACTCCCACCATCTCCTCTGCTTCATGTTTAGCTCTTTTTGGGTAAACACATACTTCAAGCTTTTATGGTCCATATAAATCTCCATACGCTTTCCGTATAGATAGTTTTTCTATAACTTAAGAGCGAAGATAACTGCTGCCAACTCGATATCGTGGGTAGGATGGTTCTACTCATGCGAACACAATTGTCTGGAAGCATATGCAATCACCTTTCCATTCTGCTGTAAGACACAGCCCAGAACCTTTTCTGAGGCATCACTGTAGATAGTGAAACCACCTGTCCCTGATGGCAACATCAAAACTGGAGCTGTCGTCAACCTTTTTTCAACACATCAAAGGTGACCTGACACTCCTCTGACCAGACAAACTTTATGTCCTTTCGGGTCAGCCTAGTCAACGTCTCTGTAATCTGGGAAAAATCTTAAATAAACTACCTGTAGTAGCCTGCCAATCCCAGGAAGCTCCTGATCTTGGCAAATGAACTCGGAGCTGCCCATGCCTCAACTGTCGTATCTTCTTCGGGTCGACTGAGATCCCCTCTCCGATCACAACATGACCTAGGAACTCAAATCGATCAAGAAAGAACTCACACTTCGAAAGCTTGCCGTAAAGCTTCTCCTTCGTGAGAGTCTCTAGAACTACTCTCAGATGCTCCTTTGGGGCCTTCGAATACACCAAGATATCATCAATGAATACCACCACAAACTTGTCCAGATACTGGTGGAACACCTTGTTTATTAGATTCATGAATACTGTCAGGCGTTGGTCAACCCAAACGACACTAGCATAAACTCAACTGGCCGTACCAAGTCTGAAATGCTGTCTTCAGATATCTTCCTTCTTCACCTTCATCTGGTGATAGCCTGACCTCAGATAAATCTTGGAAAATACTCTCGCTCAGCTCAACTGATCGAACATATCATAGATCCTCAGTAGCGGGTATTTGTTTTTGATGGTGAGGTTATTAAGAGCCCTGTAGTCGATACACATACGTACCGACCTATCCTTCTTTGGTACAAAAAGCACCGGTGTACCCCACGATGAAGAACTCGATCTGATGAAGTCCTTGTCTTGCAACTCATCCACCTGCTTCTTCAATTCTACCAGTTCGTTGTTGTTAACTCTATAGATGTGCTGGGATATCGGCTCTACGCCGGGCACCAAATCTATAGAGAACTCAACATATCAGTCTGGAGGTAACCCTGGCAAGTCCTCCAAAAAAATCCATGAACTTAGCTATTAATGGATGTGGCAAACTCTGCTCCTCTACTAAAGCTCTACAGAAAACTCTACTGCTCTGCTCCGCCTCTCTACTGACGAACTCGAACTCTGGCTCTCCTGGCGATCTGAAAAACACTCTGCCTCCATGACAATCTAGACTGGAATGGTGTCTACTCAACCAATCCATTTCGAGTACAATATCGTAACTCGGGAGTGGCATTATGAGCAAACACATATCCAGCTCTTAGCCTCCCAAAATAACTCGTTGATCCTTGCAAACATCACTAACTAGGATGATACCACCCCCGGTCGTGATCTTGTAAGTCGTAGGCAAAGGTTTAGATACAAGGTGGTGTCTACTAGCAAAAGAAATATACACAAAACTATGGGAAGCCCCTGAATCAAATAAAGCAAATACGGGAATGGAATCAAGAAGGACGGAACCTGCTATTAGATTACCCACTTGCTCGGACTCCTCAGCTACCATGACAAAAGCTCGCACCTACTGACCTCCTCTGGCCTGTTGCTGATGTTGTGCAAATCTTTGCTGCTAAGTCTGCACTGGTGGTCCTTTCTGCTGGCCTGCCGGTGCTCTAGCTCCTCCTTCCTAAGTCATACAAACAACACCTAAGGGACAGTCCCTCAACTGATGCTCTGCTGATCCATACAGTAGGCACTTGCCTAACCTCTTCCTGCAGTCGTTCCATCTATGCCCTGATTTCTTCAAGAAGGGACAAGTGATGGCCTGCTGCTGCCTCGGTGCTTGTTGATGGCCCTACCGCTGCTGCTGATGCGCCTGCTGGAAAGGCACATGAACCTGACCCAGATGCTATTGGTGCTGAAATGGCCTCTGCCGCTGCTGATGCTGGATATGGGGCCTCGGCCTGTACTGCTACCAGCTCCAAAGGTATCTCAACTCCTTTTGGTCTTCAGTTCCAAGTCGTCTTCTGCTGCTATAGCGTCGGCCAAAATCTGCTCAAAGGTAGCGTCATGGTCACTCTTGGTCAGTGACTTGACCTCCTTGATCAATCCCTTGAAAACTTCTTAGCCTTTGCTACATCACTCAGCCCTTCCATAAATTTGCCCAAATGGTAGAACTCTCCAGCATACTCTTAAATTATCTGGTTCCCTTGGACCAGGCTCTCAAATTGGGTCTCTAAGGTACTAAGAGACACATCAGAAAAGAACTTCTCTTTGAAGAGCTGCTTGAAAGCCACCCAAGTCTGTCCCTCGACCCCGACCCTGGGATCGGTGCGGTGCCAAGTCAAGACAAGGTTAAACATCTGACTACCTGCCGCCTCAATCTGTAAGCTGGCCGAAATCTCTACCAGTCGGAAGATCCCCTTAATATGCTCGATCCAATCATCTGCTTACATAATACCCTCTGTGCCACAAAAATCCTTCGGCCGCATCTTCTGGAAGTCGATGATGTTCCCTGGCCTCTGGTGTTGAACAAGCCCTCCATGTTCTCCTTGTGGCTGGCAGTCACTCTCTCCACTGCTGCCATAGCCACCTGGTGGGCATTCTCAATGCCCTGCCTCATATCAACTGTCTAGCGGTGCTGTGCATCAATCATCTCCCGAAAAAGTGCGAACAACTGTGCTGCATTTACTGGTATTGGAGGTAGTGGTGGCTGAAGAACGTTTGGGACAACCAGGACAGTCCTTCGAACATATGGAGGAGCACCCACAAAAGTTGCAGATATTCCTACGTGAGTAAAAATGAGAGGTGCTACGGTTCCAGCGTCCTGCTGAATCGGAGAGACGTGGCAGACCTTTTAGTGGTATCCGCTGGACCGGAGCGATGTGACCTAGCCTTCGCCATCCTGAAGACAGATCAAACAAGAAAATCAATACTGAGCAGGAAACAATATTATCAAAGAAGGATAGTTTATCTCAAGAAAGACGGTTATCAAAAGAATTTAATGATGGCAACAAATAGATCGAAGTTTTTCCTAATTGTGATTGAGTACCTTATAACCTATATCCTATATCCTACCGCAGGTTGTAACAATACTCTAGTTCGAGTACTACTACAGAACTGAGACAAAACTTAGAACCCGACATGTATGGACCACCACTAAAAACGTGTCACGACCTGCACCCAGTAAAAGGGCACAAGACCGTAGGTACGTCCAGTCTACGTCGCAGTGTCGGCGGTAGAATGATGTCTTAGGTCTCAACAATAGCTAAACATAATATAATATACTTGTCCAGTATATACTCTCCATACGGAGGACAATCTCAGAAAGATACAACTCAATCACAAAATAACTAAAGAGGAATAACAGCACGATATAGAATAGATAGAAAGATATCAAAGTGCGATACAAACTAGAATAGAAATGAGTTTAAGTGTTATCAACACAACACACAGCGTATAAAATAATAACATAACATAAGTCAGCTGGAGACAAATCCAAATAAAGTCCTAGCAGTCTAATCTAGGAACTAATGGTGTCTCCTCTAGGCTAGCTAGATCCTCTTGATGATCCAGGTCGCAAGTATCATCTAAGTTTGCACCGTAATAAGTGGTGTAGAAATCTTCCAAGTTCTCTGTAAAAATTTTCAACATATCCAGTCAGGATTGGAGCGAAATACATAACTCTGAAAGCAGTTTCATTGCATGGTAGGAAATATAAAACTAGCAATAGAATAAAATACATGACGTCATGTAAGAAATTACAGGAGTACAAGAAATATGAATAAGAAACTGAATACATGAATAGAATAGAGAAAAATTGAACTGTAATAAATATAAGTGTTTTAGAGCACAAGATGGTTAAGTGATTGGTTTAGGTTGCACATGAGTAATCCACGATAACTCGATTATACATGAAGGTATAATCTACATATACATGAGTACACTAGGGGATTTAATCACATAACCACTTCTACTCCCCCGCTCCAATCAATACACAAGGATCCGATCATGATACGTTATGTACACGATTATTATTTTTACATGGAACACATGATAGTACATGAGAGCACATAAAAGACACGAATACAAGGAGTACATGATGCATATGATAAAGTATATGAATATGGAATACCTGATGTACCCGATAAGGGGATAACATCGCACGATAAGATCCATATAGTACCAGTCCGTGTTAACAATGTGTCAGCATAAAGTAGTTTAGAGCAGGCAATATAGATACTATCATGATGAAAACTAACATAGAATGTATTTGCCTGATATCCTGACCAACAGATGTGTATCAGTATCCGGACTTGGACAGAATGATAACCTGGACTGCTAAGGGAATAAGGAATCAACATATATGGACTGATACTTCACTACCATATGTTGGGACAGAACATGAATAGGTAATAGAGACTGAATATGCAATGACATGTAGGACAGAATATATGCTCAAGTCTAACCCAACTGAATGAAGACATGGCACACAATTTGAATGGTTGGTCCACAAACTGGAACAATGTAACTTGAATAGAATCACATATATAAGATGGATAGGGTACTGAATGTTATCAAACATGGGCTAAACAATTGGATAGACTGCAATATAAACTAGTGTGGCAGTACACTATAAACCAATCCCTAATCCATGATACCAACCTCCAAACATTCCTAATTTGTTAGACAACCATAATATAGATAACACATAGAAAAATAAAGCCAAAATCATATTTAGAACTAAAATTAGAGCATCAAATGCTCTAATGGTCATTTTGTCAAACACTTGGCATGCGTATTCGATACTCTCGTGATACGCACTCCAAATGGTTCCAAACTTGACCCAAAGCATACCTACATGCTCTAAATTACTAGCATAAAATTAGTCAATTTCATAAACCCTAGAATCCTATTCTCGAAATTTCTCCAATGTGGATCTAAATGAAGAGGGAAAACCCTTCAAATAGGAAGATGAGTGCCTCAACTCCTCTCTAATAGCACTCTAATGTAATAGGGTCCTAAATGAATGTATCTATACTAATGAAATGAAATTTAAAGGGTTTAAAAGGCTTATACCCATTGGAATATAGATCCCTATTGCAAAATCCCTAGATTAGATCCCCTTCAAGCTCCAAGTGCCCTAATGCACCAAATGCTCCCAAGCTAGCCAATAAAGCCTTCTCTCTCCAAAGGGAAGAGGATGAAATTTGTTTCAGGAAATTTGGGGACAATTTGAGAGTAGGAGAAATTTGGGGAAGAACTACTAAATTAGGGTTAGGGTTTTAATGAAAGGGGAAAGAAGGAGTGGTTGCTATAAATAGCACGGTGGAATGCCATGTGGCTGGCCACACTAGGCCTTGGCTAGGGCTTGGTTCAAGGGGGAAAGTCTAGAAGTTCCTCCTAAGTTGTCATGACAAGTTTCAAAGAGAAAGACCCATTCTAATTTAGTGTTTTAGTCAATTTCCTAAATGATTTTCTAGTTAGATTAGGGGTAACTAACTAATTAGAAATGGATTTAAAGTTTGGCTAATCTCAATAACTAAGCCTTTGTTGGTAATGACTAAACATCTAATCAAGGTGGTTCTAAGGTTTTACCAATTTATATCACGACACAACTCAATTAATTAAATGACAACTAAAATAATCAAATTCACAAAAAGTCAAAAATATCCTCATTTTAGAATGTGGTAGTGAGATATCTACCCACCTTAAAATAATTTTGTCCTCAAAATTAAAAGACAAAACTAATATAGGAAAGGAAAGAATAGAAGAATCATACCTCAAGGCTCAAAAAGATAAGGGTATCACTCGCGCATCTCATCCTCCCTCTCCCAGGTTGACTCACCTAGAAAGTAATGCCTCCATACGGCACGAACCAAAGGTATGGTCTGGTTCCACAATACCTTGAGTTGGTATCCAGTAGCTATATTTTTGACGAGGTACCGACATCTATTAGCAGACTTAGAGAGTTTAGGCATTGAGGTCGTCATTCCGGAAGTTGAGATGCAAATGATGGGTATACAGATTCAGTCTGGACAGATGGACAGGATACGAGAGGTACAACACCAGGATGAGCATCTAAGGAGTATCATAGCTCAGGCACGGGCAGGTTTGTTAGAAGACTTCACTATTGTAGAGGTTGGTTCATTGAGGCACGGGACAAGATTATGTGTACCTAGTGGAGAGCTTCGAGAGGAGGTCATGCATGAGGCACATCATTCTCAGTATTCTTTACATCCAGGAGCCAACAAGATGTGCAAGGATCTGAGAGCCCACTTGTGGTGGTATGGTATGAAGCGAGAGGTGGCATGCTTCGTTTCTAGATGTCTTGTGTGTCAGCAGGTTAAAGCCAAGTGGCAGAGACCAGGAGTGTTGACCCAAATTGGATCGCAGTCAACCTAATCTTGATAATTAATAAGATGATATCTGTTATAATCTAACTTGACACATCAAGCTCCATCAAGCTCCAAAATAGAACGTCATCACATATCAGTTCAAGACAAACATCATCGACGATTGCTTCGACAATGCTGCTGTTACTTGTTATCTGAGTCTGTATTTTTACTTTTTATTGAGTCTAGGCTATTGTAAGTTGAGTCGCACTGAGTATCTCAACCCTAGACTTAATACCCAAGCTCCACCAAACAAACTCCAAAACCTGCCAAGCCCAAAAAGCCCACTTGAACTTTCTGTCCTCTAGGAGATAGAGTTCGGGCCGAACTCTGCCCCTTAATTTTAGGACTTGAGTTTTAGGGCTTGCTGGTTGCTAGTTGTCCAACAGCTAAATATTTGAATATTTGGGACAGAGTTCTGGCAGAACTCTGCCTATCTGGACTAGTATATAGGCCATGATTTCTATCATTTTTAATCATCCAATCTTCTCATCTTCTTTTCTCCTATAGCCTATATATTCAAGAGCTTATTCTTCTCATCTAACTAGCCATAAAACTTTCCAAGACCCCAAGGTGCTCAGTGCGAGTCAACTAGAAGTTTGTGTGTAAGAGTTTCAAAAGAAGTCACTTGAAAAATTTCAAGTCTTGCCATCCACGAATCTGTAAGAAGTTGGCGTGCTCTTCTGAGTAAAGGCACTTGGTTGTACGCTATTTCACAAATAGTGGAATTCAATCCTGAGCTAGAGTTCTCAGGCCTGGACTAGTCCTCCACTAGGGAAACCAGGTTAAAAATTGCTGTGTCTGCGTATGCTTCTCTGATCTCTATTTATATTCCGTACTTATACTCTGATTATTATTTTTGTTGAGTGGACTTGAATAGAGTTATTTTTAATTGGGTATTATCGACACAAACTCTATTCACCCCCCTCTAGAGTTGCCTATACGTACTTTAATTTGTATCAGAGCTCTGTTCTCTTATATTGGATTAACATCCTAAGAGTTGATCCATGGCAACCACACAACCTACCTTTTTCAACTATGGTGAAGGACAATCCACAAATAGGCCACCCCTATTTGACGGAACTAACTACACCTATTGGAAAACTAGGATGAATTTTTATCTCAAGTCTCTAGACTTTGATCTGTGGACCATCGTCACGGATGGTTACAAGAAATATGCCAGAATAGCTGTCGAGGGGACTCTTGTTGAAAAACTCTAAGAAATATTCTGACCAGGAAAAGAAACATGCAAGTCAAGATGCTAAGGCTATTAATGCTCTCTTTTATGCAATAGACAAGACTGAATTCAACAGGGTCTCTACACGTTCCACCTCACACGAAGTATAGAGACTTTTGGAGGTGAATCATGAAGGAACCACACAAGTTAAAGAATCAAAGATCAGCCGTCTGACACAAGAATATGAGACATTCAAAATGAAGCCAAATGAGACGATTACTCAGATGTTCACCAGATTCCTCGACATTGTCAACCCTCTATCTTTTCTTGGCAAAGTATGTTCCAACCATGAGAAGATACGCAAAGTGCTAAGAGGATTGCCGAAGATAGAGAACCCCAAGGTCCCAACGATTATCGAAGAAAATGATCTTACGGCTATGTCACTAGAAACTCTGATGGGCAAGCTGATGACGCATGAGCTCGACCTCAAAGATTTTGAAGGAACTGCTCCAAAAGAAAAAGAAATTGCCTTAAGAGCTCTTCGTCGAACCATTTCAGAGGAAATAGATGACGACGATTCTGAAGGTGACAATCAAGCACTCATGGTTTGAAATTTCAAGAAGTTCCTACGCTTCACCCGAAGAAAGAAGGAACAAAAAGACGATGAGGAAGAACCCACCTGCTTCGGATATAAGAAGACAGGACACGTCAGAAAAGATTGTCCTATAGCAAAGAAGGGAAGCAGATACGAAAAGTCATACAAGAAGCCAACCTCAAGGAAGTATGCCAATACTAGCATCCGACATGAAAGCAAAAATAGTGATTCAGACGAAGAAGAGGACTCTCCGCAAGACACGGCAAACGTCTGCCTAATGGCAACTTCAGATAAGGTCAATGATTCTTTTGATGACTTTTTTTTTGATGAACTAGGTGATGCCTTTAGTGATCTACTTGAAGACCACAAAAAGGTTATTAACAAATATAAACATGCTAAGGATAAAATCACGGCTCATGAAGCCGAGAACCATAGACTCTCATGCTTATTAGAAAATGTTAGAAACACTACACCCATGAAAAATAATGAGGAGGTATCTAAGCTTAATTAAGCTTACACGATGTCGAATCTCTTATTGAGGAGCAAACCCATAATATCACTGCTTTAAATAAAGAACTTGCTGAAGAGAAAAAACAAACACAAGATGGCTACTGGTAGAATAAATAGTCTTACTGCAAAATGTGATGAGTTGCATGCTACCTCCAAGAAATTAGAGATTAGACTGGGTAAACAGGTTATTCAACCTCAAACTCAGTCTCATAATCACAACACTTACACTAAACACCAGACGGCTCAACACAAGAGAGCACGTCATTACAAGAACACTCATCCACATACCACACAAAACATATCTTTATGTACACCTAATCCCATGCAGTACGTAAAACACACACACGTAGTTATAATCATCCTGCTGCTACACGTAATTATTATATCATCCTACTACTACACATAGTTATCATCATCCTATACCCTCATATAGACATCACTATCATCCTGCACCCAATACCAATATGTATGCTAAATGTACTTATTGTGGTTTACATGGACATATATCACTACAGTGTAGAATTAGAAAACTAGTGGATATTTATCTATATGTATGGGTATCGAAGACTAACTTTTAGGACCTACAAGAATCTGGGTACCAAAGGTCACTTCTACTCATGGTGTAGGTGGACCTTCCTTCTCAAACTAGAAGCAAATGAATTCTCGATAGTGGGTGCTCGCAACATATGACTAGAGATGCTAATCTATTCGCAACACTATCGATAAAAAGGGAAGAATATGTATCCTTTGGGAACAATCTAAAAGGCTATATCATAGGTAATGGTACAATTGGTTATCCTCCTTCTCCGGTTATTAAGGATGTCTATTTAGTGACCGAGTTAAAGCATAACCTCCTCAACATTAGTCATCTTGCTGATCACGGATATAATATTAACTTCGGTAAAACTAAATGTTTTATCTATGATAGATCATCTGGAGTCATCGCTTTTGAAGGGATAAGGAAAGATAACATATATATTTTTTGTCTATCTAAAGATACTAACAGTGTAGGTAGATGCCTTTACGCCCACAAAGATGAAAGGCTATTATGGCATCAGCGTCTTGGTCATGCTAAAATGGACACCATATCGAGACTATCTACCAAGAAGCTAGTAATAGGATTGTCTGAAATCACATTAAAAAAGGACACTGTATGTGCCAAATGTGAAAAGAATAAGGCTGCCAAATCTTCTTTTAAATCCATCAACACTGTAAGTACCACTCTATCTTTGTAATTACTCCATATAGATTTATTTGGTCCTAGTAGAGTAGCCAATCTTGACGGGAAGCTCTATGCTTTCGTTTTTGTTGATAATTTTTCAAGATTCACTTGGGTTTTCTTTCTTGCAAATAAAAATGATACCATTTCAGTTTTCAAAGTTTTAGCTAAAAAGGTCCAAAACGAAAAAGGCTACATAATTACTCGTTTCCGAAGTGATCATGGTGGCGAATTCAAAAATTGTGATTTCAAAAAGTTTTATGATTTAAATGGCTTTAATCATGAGTTTTCTTGTCCTAGAACTCCTCAACAAAATAGTATTGTGGAGTGGAAGAATAGGACTCTTGGTGATATGGCTAGAGTCATGCTAAATCAATTTTTTTTTCCGAAATATTTTTGGGCAGAAGCTGTCAGCACAGCGTGCCATGTTTTGAATTGGGTTTTGATTCAACCTATTTCGAAAAAAACACCCTATGAGCTTTTGTTTGGAAGAACTCCAAACGTTTCTTACTTTCGAGTATTTGGTTGTCGCTGCTTTATCCTGAATACCAAAGACAACTTAGACAAGTTTGATGCCAAAGCTGACGAAGGTATTCTTCTTGGTTATGCTGCCAAGGGTAAGGGATATAGAGTATTCAACAAACGCTCTATGACTATTGAAGAGTCTACTAACATAACTTTTGATGATGACAATAGTACAGCTATCATTCCCGGTGATGATGAACCATCAACTTCCACTCTTGTGGATACACCACCCGAAACCAGTTCTCTGGAGAGCTTACAAAGAAGTTCCAATTCAAACCTTAACATCCAGAAAACTTGGTAATACGTGAGGTATCGAAAGGGGTAACTACTCGATCTTCTTTAAGAGATTCTATTGCTAGCACTACTTTTGTTTCTCAAATTGAACCTAAAAATATTTTAGAAGCTTTTAACGATGAATTTTGGATATCTGCAATGCAAGAAGAACTCAACCAATTTGAACGAAATCAGATTTGGGAACTTGTTCCTAGATCTGCTGATCATTTAATCATTGGTACCAAATAGGTTTTTTGTAACAAAGTTAATGAGGACGGTTCGATCACTCGCAACAAGGCTCGTCTCGTAGCTCAAGGATACAACCAAGAGGAGGGTATCGACTACGATGAGACGTATGCTCCTGTTGTACAACTTGAATCTATTCGGATGCTTTGTGCCTTTGCAAATTTCTAAAACTTTAAAACTTTTTCAAATGGATGTGAAAAATGCTTTTCTAAATGGTTTTATTAAAGAAGAGGTTTTTGTCAAGCAACCCACTGGTTTTGAAAATTATAAATTTTTCGACCATGTTTTTAAACTTAAGAAAACTTTTTATGGCCTCAAACAAACTCCTCGAGCTTGGTATGAACGCCTTAGTACTTTCTTACTTGATAAAGGTTTTTCAAAAGGGAAAATTGATACTACACTTTTCATAAATCCCTTGTTGATACTGTTTTACTAGTACAAATCTATGTAGATGAAATCATATTCGGGTCTACTAATGAGGGTCTATGCAAAGATTTTGCCAGGTGTATGCAGGACGAGTTTGAGATGAGCATGATGGGGGAGCTAAACTACTTCCTTGGACTGCAAATCAAACAATACTCGCAAGGCGTCTTCATCAGTCAGTCGAAGTATACAAAGGACATGATGAAAAAGTTTGAGCTTGACAACATCAAACCTATCAGCACTCCTACGGCTACTACAACAAAGCTGGAACCTGATGAAAGCGGCAAACCGGTCGATCAACGTAAGTATCGAGGTATGATTGGTAGTCTATTGTATTTAACTGCTAGTCGTCCCGATATTATGTTTAGCATTTGCTTATAAGCTAGATATCAAGCTAATCCTAAAGAATCACACATGACCGCTGTTAAGCGTATCTTTAGATATCTTAAAGGAACGATTACGGTAGGCTTGTGGTATCCCAAAACCACTTCTTTTGAATTAATCGGATATTCTGATGCTGATTTTGCGGGATGCAAAGTCGACCGTAAGAGTACCAATGGCACGTTTTATTTGTTAGGAAAGACTTTAGTCTCATGGTTTAGCAAGAAGCATAATTCTGTTGCACTATCCACAACAGAAGCTGAGTATATCGCAGCTGGTCGTTGTTGTGCATATATTCTGTGGATGAAGCAAACTCTTGAAGACTATAACTTACTATTCAAGCACATACCTATTTTCTGTGATGATACTAGTACAGTAAATTTGACCAAGAACCCAATATGTCACTCACATACAAAGCATATAGAGATTAGACATCATTTCTTGCGTGAACATCAACAGCACGACACTATTAACTTAGAATTTATTGACACTGAACATCAGCTAGCAGATTTCTTTACAAAACTACTTGCTGAAGAGTGCTTCAATTTTCTTCGTCGAGAGTTAGGAATTTTGGATGAAACTGTCATACAATAAATTGTACCTACATAAATAACGGTTATAACGTACATCATTCATGGTAACATCACTTTGGGTACAAGCCGAAAGGGCCCTTCTGACAACAAGGCGTAAAAGCCTAAGCGACACGGTGCACTAGTCTTCGGACTACCGCTAGCTAGGATCCGGCCCCTACAGCTAATCTAAAGCAGTTTACTATGATGATCATCGTTTTAAACAATATTTATTATATGGCTACACTATTTTTATGGCTTGTAACATTCAAAATTTCAAATTGAAGATTTTTTACTATCAAAAATGTCTTTTTAAACCTTTTTTTTTTTTTCTGTTCTGGAGCCAGAGCCACAGAACTCGGGCTGAACTCTGTGTGCTTGCTTCCAGAACCCTTAGCTGCTCCTGATCATCCAATTTTTTGATCTGACGGCCACGATTTAACCCGACCTCTGGCCCTAATGCTCACATACCCGAACTCTCTCTCTCACACATCACTTTTATCTTCTTCTACCTCCCTCAAAACCCTTTCTCCTCAAACCCTAATCCTAGAAAACTCAATTCTTAGAGCTATCTTTCCCCAAACTCAAGATTTTAGGGTTTTTGGTGGATCTCTTCCATCTCCAACTACTTTTGTGAGGTATAACTCCTATTTTTCATCTCTTTCAAATTCATCTTTTCATTATCAATGGATCCAAAGTTATTTGTAGAAAAAAGAGGTTGAGAAGTGAGGAGGCATCTTCATCTAACCCTCCTCTTCCTCCTAGTCATCCTTTGTTCAATCTACCACCTCCACCAATTCCCAACACCTACAATGAGCAAATTTTTGTCTCATTGGATGCATCTAATGAGTGGTACACAGACTTTTGCTCACGTAGTGTGTTCCAGGGCCATCCGATAAACTTTACAATTTTTTCGACATATGACACACTTTTTCACGATTTATGCCTAGATAAACTCGTCACAACTTCATATCTTGTCTATCTCAATGCCATACAGATATTTTTACTGTAATTTAACTCATGACGACACTAGAATTTATTTTCGTGTTGTCGGCATTGACATATCTTTTGATGATTTTGAACTTGCCGATTACTTTGACCTCTCGGAACCCAACACTTGGGAAAACCTTGTTGATGCCCGACATTTCCAATTTCTCGGTGATACCACTCTTGAGGGTTTCAAGGATGCATTGTGTTCTCCTAGCACACGTCATCGCAAGCTTCGAGCCAAATATCTCAACAACTATTTTTATGAGCTCCGTCGGATCATCTTTTCCTCGATCTTGTCCAAAGAGGGATCTACCGATGAAGTCACTTATCTTGAGATATCGGCTCTATATCATCTTTACTTTTGTCTTCCGTTCAACTTCCCTTGCATGATGATGGATTGGATGATTTGTGCGAGACCAAAACCAAAATCCTTGATCTATGCCATGTACCTTCCAAAAAAATTTCGTACCTTCAACATCCCTCTTGATGACTGTCAGTTCCTACATGCTCATGCCTCTCTGTCCAAGGCACGTAGCACTATTGCTGCTGATACATCCTCTGACTCTGATGCTCCTGATGCTCCTGATTCTTCTGAGCCCGAGCCTCCTGCTATTCTTGATTCCATCCAGGCGATATTGCGAAATCGCTTCCGTTTGGAAGACGATCGTTGGACCCAGTTGGACTACCGTACCACCCTTCAGATGAGTGCTATTAGCAACTCGTTGCATGACCTCTAGTACACCCTGTCCACCCATCTTACTATGTCATTCCCAATCGTACGAGACCCTTCTCGCAAAGGTTACCGTATTGACGACACATGGGACAGGCGGTATCTGGACCCGAACGCGGCCTTTGTTGACCCTCGTCGCTCTGCCAACGACCCTTCAGACTCTGCTGGTCCATCCTGTGCTCCATGATGGTCGTGGTTTATTACCTGCTGATGCTGCTGATGTTAGGCTATAGTTTCATTTTGCTTTATGTAGTAGTTTTTTAAAAACTTTGAGTTGTAGTATTTCTGTTTCCTTTATGTATTGTATTTCCTTCAAAACTATGCACTTTGGTTCAGTATTGAGGTATAAAACTGCTAGTACTTTCTCTCTTTATGGTTATGGTTTCTAGTTGTATGATTGCATGTATTCACTTTATCTATTTTTATGGGGGAGCTATTATTTTATTTTGCTAAATGACAAAGGGGGAGAATACTTGATATTTGCTTTGGAAATACTTAATATGTGCTTTGAGCTTCTATATATATTATGTTGTGCTTGCTTAGATTAGAACTTGTCTCAGGACATATCTATTTACTGGGGAGCCGACATGTTTATCTATGGGGGAGCTATCATCTTTATTCCATGTGTCCAGGTATGAATATTGCGACATATAAATATCGTATTACCCAAACTGGATCGCAGTCAACCTAATCTTGATAATTAACAAGACGATATATGTTATAATCCAACTTGACACATCAAGCTCCATCAAGCTCCAAAACAGAACGTCATCACATATCAGTTCAAGACAGACATCATCGACGATTGCTTCGATAGTCCTGCTGTTACTTGTTATCTGAGTCTGTATTTTTACTTTTTATTGAGTCTAGGCTATTGTAAGTTGTGTTGCACTAAGTATCTCAAGCCTAGACTTAATACCCAAGCTCCACCAAACAAACTCCAAAACCTGCCAAGCCTAAAAAGCCCACTTGAACTTTCTGTCCTCTAGGAGACAGAGTTCGGGCCGAACTCTGCCCCACACAGAGTTCGGGCTGAACTCTGTCCCCTTAATTTTAGGACCTAATTTTTAGGGCTTGCTGGTTGCTAGTTGTCCAACGGCTAAACATTTAAATATTTGGGACATAGTTCTGGCCGAACTCTGTCGATCTAGACTAGTATATATAGGCCTTGATTTCTCTCATTTTCAATCATCCAATCTTCTCATCTTCTCTTCTCCTATAGCTTATACATTCAAGAGCTTATTCTTCTCATCTAACTAGCCACAAAACTTTCCAAGACCCCAAGGTGCTCAGTGCGAGTCAACTAGAAGTTTGTGTGCAAGAGTTTCAAAAGAAGTCACTTGGACAATTCTAAGTCTCGCCAACCGCGAATCTGTAAGAAGTTGGCGTGCTCTTCTGAGTAAAGACACGTGGTTGTACGCTATTTCACAAATAGTGAATTTCAATCCTGAGCTAGAGTTCTCAGGCCTGGACTATTCCTCCACGAGGAAAACCAGCTTAAAAACTGTTATGTCTGTATATGCTTCTCTGATCTCTATTTATATTCCGCACTTATACTCTGATTATCATTTCTGTTGAGTGGACTTGAATAGAGTTATTTTTAATTGGGTATTATCGACACAAACTTTATTCATCCCCCTCTTGAGTTGCCTACACGTACTTCAAGGAGGATTGCTTCAACCACTACCGTTTCCCGAGTGGAAGTGGGAACATATCACCATGGATTTTATTTTTGGTCTTCCACGCTAGCTATGAGGGAAGGATGCGATTTGGGTCATCGTTGACATGTTGACCAAATCGGACCACTTTATACCATTTAAAGTGGGATTGTCCACGAAGAAGTCTGTAGACTAGCTTTATTCTAGTGAGTATCGTCTCCGACCGTCATTGCAGATTCATTTCCTACTTTTGGAGGAGTCTGTAGACTAGCTTGGGTACTCAGCTCAAGTTCAACGTCGCCTATCATCCACGAACGAATGGACAATCAGAGAGGACCATTCAGACGCTCGAGGATATACTGCAGATATGTGTGCTAGATTTTCGTGGCTCGTGGGTGTACCACCTTCACCTAGTGGAGTTCGCCTACAACAATAGAAACCAAGCTAGTATCGAGATGTCCCCTTTTAAGGTTCTGTATGGACGGAGATGTTGTACCCTATTATCTTGGGACGACATACGCGAGAGAGCAATGCTGGGACCCGAGATGGTAGTGGATGCTGCAGAGAAGGTAACATATCAGAGAGAGACTTTGCGTGGTTCAGGACAAACAGAAGTACTGGACCGATAGTCACTGAAGACCGTTAGAGTTTGAGGTATAAGCTTCTTTAGTTTAAGATTATTAATAACGGTAGGAATAGGTAATAACGTCTTGCTTAAATCTAGGTTGGTAATTTGGTGTTCTTGAAGATATCTCCGACACGTGGCACGATACGTTTCGGAGAAGGCGGGAAGCCCAGCCTGAGATTCATCGGACCATTTGGCATCCTTGAGAGGATTGGAGTGTTGGCATACCGTCTAGTATTGCCACCTATGTTGGAGGGAGTACACAATGTATTCTACGTGTCCCGTTTAGATGTTACGTGGCAGACCCCAGTCACGTATTAGATCATTCGGAGATTGAGGTGGGACCGAGCCTTAGCTACCAAAAGCAGTCCGTAAAAATCTTGGATCGCAGAAAGAAGGTACTACGCAACCAGACGATTCCATTGGTCCGTATCGCGTTGTGAAATCACTCTCTGGACGAATCCACATGGAAGAGAGAGGACGAGATGTGCGAGCGTTATCCTCACCTTTTCGAGGCATGTGGTATACTTCTACCATTGTGTCTATCTTTAAATTTCGAGGACGAAATTTGTTTAAGGAGGGTATATTTGTGAGCCCTTGAACCAAAATTATTAACATTAATAATATTATTATTATTATTACTGTTCTTATTATTTGTCATTACATTTATATATATGTATATACTCCTAAAGGAATTTAGGTAACACACTATAATTAGATCTAGAAGGGTATTATGCAATGACAACTTAGGAGAGGGGGCTAATTAGAATTAAACCATTTCAAATTTTCCCCTGGCCGAAAATTCAAACCCTGCGTCAGGGATTTGAATCCAAGGCAAATTTGATAAACCTCAAATCCTAATTATAACCAAATAGTTTAATCCAAAATCAAATTCAATCCTATCTTAACATTGCATATATATAACACATGCACACCTAGGATCGATCAATTCCTTTTTTCCATAAACCCTAAATCTTTTCTGCGCCCCTTCAGTTCGTGAAGTCTGCTATGGAGAGGGTTCCAGAGCAAAACATTCAATTTCTCAAAACAGGTAATCCTCTTATTTCATCTACCATATCCCCTGATTCCTAAAACCTAATTAATTTTCATCATTCTTAATAGAGAGATAAGTATTTGCAGTAATTCCTAAGAAGAATCTATAGGGATCTGTAGATGACTAGGAGGGTGTATCCAATGTTCAAGCCTATGTAGGCCAAATAGAGTAGGGACTATATCAACTGTATATGATAGAGAAGCAAAAGGGTATCAAGTCATGGATTAAAGTTTAGGGCATAGAGCATTGTTATGTGAATGTACAATAGGTAGGGGGATACATGCATATATTAGTTCACACATGATTCATTCATGTATCAGTTCACACACGATATAGTCATGTATCATTTCACACACGATACGTTCATGTATCAGTTCACACACGACACCTTCATGTATCAGTTATCACATGATGCCTACATGTATCAATTTGGTGATCAGGGGTTATAGGAAGAAAGAAAATTGGTATGTATGATCAGTAGGATAATAAGATTGATACCCAGATAATTGTATCAATGATAACTTTCCTATATACATGCTATGAAGGGGTTCAAGATAGATTATGAGGGTACTTTAAATTATATAGAGTGTCAACCAATGTGAGGTTTGTGTGTCACACGTGAGGGAATATCATTGTGACATTAAGGACAAACAATGTGTAAAGACAATAAGGATATTGTATCACTGTATCAGAGAGGGTCTGAGGCCAAGTTGATTTGGTTACAACAGTATGGCCTACACAGGAAATCCAAACAGGGATACTCATGTTGGGAAGAGGGAATAAGAAGTTTGTAGGGCCTGGGATCAAAACCATGGTTGGGTGTATGCTTAGGGACGAGCAATCAGAGAGTTAGGATATGATAAATTGCAACAAGTAGTTAAAGACAGTAATGTACAGATTATTCTGTTTGAATCTATAACAGAATCATGCAGGGATACGTATACTAACAATTGCAAGATGAAGAGGGCTCAGATACAGGGCGTTCCTATATAGGTGTTTATGGAGTTGGTGGTGATAACTCATTAGAGTGTCTTAAGTTGTAGTAGAGTATCAGTGATACATAACTAGGTCTGTAGGTAGTGTGTGAACAGATCACAGGAGCAGGACAGGTTCAGATAGGAGTAGAGGACCTAGGTAGGAGTGTTGAGTTTTGTTAGGAGAGGGTTGGGCTTATATTGTGTAGGTTCATATGGTCAATAGAGGGATACACTCGAATATCAGGAATTAGGACTATGTATCAGTTCAACTGTGGATGCTAGTGTTAGTGGTATGGACTGCTACCTTATAGGTTGCGGCTAACAAAAGTAGCAAGTGGTATCAGTAGGGTGTTGTGTAGGAAATAGGATGTATAAGTCCAAGTGAGTACCAATATGATAGTATATCAAATTGTAGAATATATATGTGGTAGGTAGCAGCTGTTTTGACAAACAATTGATTATAGGGCAGCAACATATGTCTATAGCATCATGGGTCATGTGCATGAGCGAATAACTGATGTAAGGAACATGCTACCTATAGACTATCCAGAGAAAATACCATTTGAAGATAACACATGTGCCTAGGAAATGTAAGGTGAGGTTAAGGTATGGCAGTCAAAGGTGGTCTATAGCAGCTGTGTAAATAGTTGAGTAGTATTACATAGATAGAGGTATATGGTATAAATGTAATTGATATAAGTTTGGTAGGATTACCAAGTAGACAAGGGGGATGGTGGTAGACATGTTACCCAAAAAATATGGAAAGTTATAACCTAGAAGGCTAATAAGAATAGATAGGTTTGATGTTTAACTTGCAAATCTGTGTATTAATTTAGTTAACTCTAAATATAGGTTTTGTGGACTTTAACTCAGCACTTGACTGTATCCGCAGCTCAGGACCACAAGCAAGTACATATACTGATTGCTTTCGATTTCTAATAGTTTTTCCATTACATATTATATGCTTCTCCTGCTTGCTGACACGCTTGTTACATAGGTTAGTATCATGGATCTCTACATATTATATTTCTGAGTACCATTCACTTAATTATCTTGTTCGTGACTTGTTCGAGTCCATGAGTACTAGTCGGACAGAAAAATATCTTAGTAGACGTGTGAACTACATTTTCCATCTCTATTGTCTTTCATGGAGAATAGCAGACGCATATGACAAGTGCGGGGTGCCGAATTTATCCCCTATCATTCATATGTCGAACACGATATTTCAAAACACATAGATAGTTGTCATTTGTTTGATTTCTCTTATTTTTTTCACCACTTGCCATGTCACCCTTTTTACATGTTTCTTCTAGTAGATATATCCTGTTATAGAGTACCTGTTTCCTTCTTGATTTGCCATGATATCAGTTTACTTGCTAGTTTTATTTTCCATATGCTATTTTCATGTACTGCAAATTCTATTATATTTTAAATAGCCTGTCAGTCTGTGTGCTTGTTCCAATCCTGACTGGATAACTATTTTTAGGTGATGAGTTAGAGGATTTTTGTACTATTTATTATGAGCTGACTGCAGATGATGACCTTGGTTTACAAGATGATCCGGATGCGACCTTAGCAGAGTTGTCCTCTATAGATGACATCTAGTTATATATTAGTTAGCTTTGGCCAGATTTGTCTCTGGGAACCTTTCTAGTTGTTCTATTTTATTATCTGGGGATTATTTGAGTTTGGACCAGTGGATTGACATTTATTAGTATTTGACTCTTTGAGATTTATTTTGTTTATTTTCATCTGTTCTCTCTAGCTGTGTTGAGTACTTTTGTTCGTCTCGATTCATTTGTTTATTTGGACTGATATGAAATATATATAAAGTGCGTGGTTGTGTTTGTTATATTGTGGGAGTTTAGACAACGTTCTACCGTCGACACTGCGACGTAGGCTGAACGTACCTCCCAGCAAATAATGAACCACAAGACAAACAACAAACATAGTGAAGTATCACATATTAACATAAGTGAACATAAACAAGCAGCAAAGTTTAGTAATTTTTTGCATATGATGAAAATCACAAACACAGTAGCATCATCAATAAACTATAACCACATATAATGAATGTTCATAAACTACTGAAATAACCAAGATGTTCAGTACAAAAGTCATACATGACATCCAGTGCATATGCATATAATAAAATTGTTGTCCCATTGGTCATAGTCACACATGATTTTGATAATCAACATAGACTTTGGTCGATACGCAAATAATACACAACTACAAGTATAAAAACAGAACGTCTACTGTAGGACCGTTGAGCACTTCTGCAGGGGGTGAATAGAGTGTATGCGTGGATAGCAAAAAAAATCACCAACTAGAAAAAATAAACTTATATACTATGAGGTAAATGACAGTAAATGAATTGTCGTAAAGTAAGAGTCAAGAAGATCAAACTCAGTGACACAACGATATATACTAGTTTTTCTCTAAGAGAACTAGTCTAGTCTCGAGTACTCTTGCTCGATGTATACTATGGCACAAGCTAATTGAGAGCTTGCAATCTCTTAAAACATCGTGCTTGGCAGCGAGCGCACGATCGACTCCAGAGGACGATTTAAAAATTGGAACATTTTTTGAATGCAACCTCCGATACAACTCTTCAACACCAAACTCTAGATTAAACAGAAACAATACTGACTTGGCTAAGAGTAGTATAGGCTTGATTTGAAAGTGTAGCTCGTAAAAAATACTTAGGAATGAATAGAGAAGAGAAGATTGAATAAATGAGTTATTTATAAATATGAAAGCTATTCTCTGTTTATAGTATTTTTATAGACCGAATTCGGACAGAGTTCGGGTAGAGTTCGGATACAGAAATCTCGCATTTGAACGTTAGATGTATATTGGAGGGAATTAAAAAATAAAATGAACTGACCTAGACCGAACTCGGGCCGAGTTCTACCAGGGTCAGGACAGAACTGTTTGGGCCAAATTTTTTTTGGCTTTGGGGCTTTTTAGAATATGGTCTTATGGGTTATGTATATGTGGATAGGTCGGCTATAATATTTGTGGACTGAGAAAACTTAAGCAGTATCGACTGATCAGCCTTACATATTTTTCTTAAACTTAATAAAAGTAAAATACAGAAGAAAGTATGAAAAAACTTGATTTGGATTCCATTCCTTTGGGTTTTTGATGACGACGCGATATTTGTACTTTGTAGCAGTAAGCCGCAGATATAGGATGCATGCATTCTTCTCACTTGAAACATGCAAACCAGTTGCAGTATATGTATCTTGCGTATCGACCAAAGTTGACGTTATTTATCAAAATCAAGTGTGATCATTAACCAATGGGCGAACAATCTCCCATATTTTGAAAATTGACAAACTTTGAGTCTATACCAAAATATAATAAATAATATGTAACTTTGAAATTTATATTTGATTTGTTCTAAAGCTTGAATATTTTATTTTCGTTTATGCTCTTTCTCCCCCTTTGTCATGTACTCAAAATATGGTTCCTTCATAATTTTTAAAGCGAACAACAACAAAGAAAAAGCACAGTAATCCCAAATATGATATGAAATAGCAAGTCAACATTGCAAGTATATGAACGAGAACACAATAGCAGCAGTAATCATCAGTAGATGAAAACAACTAACATAGCAAATACAAAAGTTACTGCAACTGAAGTCCAAAGTGCATAAAATATCATTAAAAAGTAGTAAAAAAATACAAAAAATAAAGTGTCACTACATCACCATCAACCACCAGACAAGTCCACATGAAATACTAGACCAAAAACATGTATCAACCATCAGCACTGTCACGCCCCAGAACCAGAATACTGGTAAGCCGGGATGAACAAGGCCAGCTACGTATACCAGAGTACTCCAGTATCCCAGGATATGATCAAAGCTGTCAAGACATGGGGGTTAATACTACAGTCGAATAGTCAATCATAGGTCGAAAAATCCTAGGTATCTTATTCACAGGCAAATATATAAAGTACAAGAAGTATGGTCATCAGACATAAAATAGTAAAGCGTCCCAAACTATATATAAAAGGATGATCATGAAGCTAGTAATACAAAATAAAGAACTAGCAAGAGTAATAGTCATACATGATTAGCTCTAGCTATAATCTAGAATAATGCAAATCATGTTCTGGCTTGTAGGCTAAATGTCAAGATCCTAAACACGAGCTAAACATGTGCTCGGAGGCTAAACGCCGCGAATAATGTACAAAACTAGTAGAAGAACGATATATGAAACCCATTAAGGTACTCTGGTGCTCCGGGTGGTCACCATCGAATAGATAGTACGGAAGATCCTTCGGGCTCCTATATCAGATCTGGCCAAACAAAACCTGTAGGGTCAGACCCCCAATAGCAAGTACCACAAAGGAAGACAAACTATGAACTAAAACCAGCAATAACTAACATAACAATAGATAGAGACATAAACAAGTAAATAAGAATCGAGACTCGTGCACTACCAATGCACTCATCTCGAGAATAGAAAGGACAATAAGCAAAGCAATATAGAGCATAGAGTAAATAACATGACATAATATAGACTGTGGACATGTAAAGTAAATAGAAATATGTGAACATGTAAGATAAATTGGACATATGAGTATATAATAAAGCTGGGATATACAAGCATGTGGATAAAAAATAGCAAGTAAGTACTGAATCAGACGATAAATGACAAGATGACTTAAGAACTATCCCAGAACCGACTCACAACCCGTAAATCAAACAAGGACCGAGGTTGCAACCCTTCTCATGAACAGAACTTAGCCTCTAATCAATTGTCGGATATAAGTAAGCAAAGGCAAGTGCTAGACAAGCAGGACAAGACTGTACACGACTGGACTCCATCTATCAATCACGGTCAAGCAATGAGTACGACTTGATACATTAGCTAACTAGGGTTATCCTAATCCTAATTACTAACAAATGCAAGTTTGAAAAATCCTATCCAGCTACCTGTCCTGCAGACTACCCAACTTATCGAGGCCAAATGAATGAAAGTAATAGATACATTACCCGGGAGACAAGTGTGTCATAGCTGGAGGAATACATTATCCGAGAGATAAGTGTATCCTATGTACAAGTGCAGCAATCGACGGTGTGTTGGAAATATGCTCATCATGACAGATAGCTCCAAATTTTACGTATATATATAAGACCGGAACAAAAGGGGTTGCAGGTAATCAAAAAAAAATTCACCTCCCAATGATCTAGATAATCAAGCTAGTTGCATAGTTTCTAACATTTTCATTTTGGATTCCGGGTGTGGCACTCTGCAGAATCTATCCTAGACATGAGACATGCGAGACTAGAAAAGACAAGCAAGAAAGTGCACTATAACAAGCCACAACAAGATAAGATAAGACAAGACAAGCATCAAGACTGGTGTGCACTACGACGAGCCACTATAACAAACTAGACATGTACATGAATTAGGAGTGCGCCATGACAGACCACTATCAAGCAAGCAAGAAAAAGACATGTACAAGAGTGCACTACGACGGGTCACTATCAAGTAAATATTGGACATGGGATAGACTGTAAAGTACAATAAATCTGAAAAGGCAAGACAATACATAGTGAGTATAGGACATAGAATAACATATGAACATAAGCTAGTGTCAAGCATATATAGGGTGTACAATCATTTTCTAACTATACAAGGTTATCTAATCAATGTTAAGAATTCATTACAGTCGAAGAAAATATCAAAAATGACAACAATGGACAAAATGGACAAAAACAATTTAAAACAAACAAAAATAGTCAAAATCGGTAAACTGGTGGTATAATTTAGTATACCAACGGTATTCCAGCCAAAGACAGACAGTTTCTGGGATATAAATTAAAAACTTTATTTTAAATCAAAATTCGGATTTTCAAATATCAAAATTGTATAGAATTGAATTCTCTATAATATAGAAGTAAGAGTTTTCATAAATTCAAATATTTGATAGATCAATACCTCAAAATACTCTAAAAATAGGTTTTCGGAAAACCGAAACGGGTTCCAATTTCCAGCAAACTCAAAATCCATGGGATAGAAGCTACGTGATGGCCTCATATAACATATGTGACCAAGATCCATAATGGTAACACTAGTATCACTCTCGATACCGAATTTTTCTACTAAGTCAATATTGGATTTTAACAAAAAAATAAAAACCTAGCTCAATCTGTACTTAGAAACTTGTACATAACTAAAATCATGAGGGAAACATATTTAACAAAAGAAATTTTGGAATAAAATGAGCTATCAATACCAAAGAAAACAAGACTGGTAATAATTAAGGTTGTTTAGTAATTCGGCAAGATGTACTTGCCTAGGTTAAGCTCCAAGCCTAATCTTCCACTCCACCACCGTGAGGGGTATGTGTCACGCCCCGCTCCCATAGGAGCGATCGTCCTCGCTAAGGCGTGATGCCGTACGAGCCTAGATTGTGCTCGTGCAAGGCGGTTTCCATAACGGCCGATTACAGCGGTTGCGACAGGGTCGTCGCAAAAAAGTCCCAAGCAGAGACATTGAATAATAGCAGCAGAAATTTAGAATAAATACAAGTTATTCGAAAGAAGCTCTTTATTGATATTGAAACATAGATTACAATGGGGCACAAGGCCAAGATTACAAGTCTCTCGTGCTCACTTTTTTCTCATTATACAAGTCACTCTGCTCTCTCTCATCTCTCGATTACAATGCTTGAGCTAGCGGAAGCTTCGGATAGGCGACGTCCATACATTATGTCCCGTATAAGTCTTGACTCCATACGGCCGCACGCTTCGAATCGCCAAGGAACTCCGTACCTCGACGCATACAAGCGAGCTCCGCGCCACGAGCTTCTACCTGTGCCTGCACATGAAAACTATGTGGGTATCAGTACTCAACTTTACTGGTGGAATGAGCTCCTCGCCCACCCATACAAAACCAACACATTTGATTTACTTTGTGCAACATAATCCCTTCTTATCAATTGTCTTTCTAGTCTTGTCTTAAGATCAATTTTATGACAGATGCCTTGGCATATTTGTGTCTGAGGACCATCCCATGCTTGCAACAGCAACGTCTACTCAACAACGTTAACCTATCAAGTCGTGCTTGTCTTACGGCCATAATCAGAGATGCAACTACACGATAGACTCCACTTCCTTGCCTCTAGACCTTTCTCGTGCTTGCATTGTCAACGGACCGACTCATACTTGTCTTTCGTGCCATACTCTGTGACGTAATGACTCGGTCGTGCCATGAACTCAATTCGTGCTTCAATATCCCCGAGGCAGTGCCTCCTCGATTTACTCTTGCCAATACTGGTGTTGTGACAACGCGGCCGTGCCTCACATTTCGAGGTCGTGTCCAGCAACTCAACGTAACTTCACCCAACTTGCCCTACGGCCCTTCTCGACTTAACTCACAATAGCCCAAGTCTAACTAATGCAACTCTATGCCAACGACTTAACACACGATGCCACATCCCGTGCCGAAGCACGCCGCCTTCGTTGTAGCCAAATATTAGGCCCAAACATTGTGCCTTCTAATTGTATACACATTCAACTCAACTCAATCCAAAAAAACACACGCGGATTGCCGCCCATGCTGACACATCTATATGAATGGTCACTGGCATTGACTAGCCATCGTGGACATAGTTTGGCAATCGGGACCCTTGTACCGCAGGTAGCGATCCCCGATGCAAGTCCCCGAACTACCGGTTGCCTATTACCCAGCTCGGCTATACCGTGTTTCTTCCTAGGCCGAGTTGGTCCCGTGGCCCCGGGTTGCCGCTCGAAGAAACATCGCCCTTGTCGAAAAGTTGTCCATGACCACGCGCCTACGCTAACTTCTAGACTTAACGTAATTGCATGGTCTCAACATCATCACATAGTTCCTTTGCTTTACTTTTTCCACTTTCCATATTTCTTATGCAGAGCCCAAACCAGGGTTGCCTCGGCGACTAAACTACAGTCCCGACATATTTTTTCTCGGCGACTAACCATCTCTTAGACTTAACATTCTTTGAACTCAGGGAATGGCTACTGCATAGCCTTCCAACATAACTTGAACATAACGTGTTCCTTAAGTATCGACAGACCGTGGCTAACTTTCTACTGAACCAACCGTGGCTCGTGCCTTAAACCGACTTGTGTTCTACGCAACGCTATCGTCCAAGTCATACCTCATATGACGGGCCTTAGGTTCGTGGGACTATTTAACTTGACAATCGCAGAAATAACGGGACAGCACTTGGAATGACTTAGGTCGACCGGCATGACTTTGCCTAACTTAATCGAGCCTACAACTTAACTCAAGGGACGGGAAAAGGCTATGCCAAGCCTTGCATCGAGGAAACACACATGTTTTATCGAAGATTTACGCGGGCGACGCTTATGACTTAGGCTAATTTATGGTTTTGTATCAAAGACCAACTTTCCTTCTTCCAAGCCGCGTGACGAAGGACCGAGTGTCATTTTTAAAGTACGCCGTACACCAACTCTAAGCCGACCGTTGGACCTTTCCATATTCTAACTCATTTCGACCTATTGGGATTATTCCCTTAGCTATGTAGATTCGCCTCTTTTATTATCAAGCCTACTTGTGCAAGTTGAAAACATTCATCTCCATCAAAATCCTAAGTATAGCATCCAACCGAACAATAACACTTGCACGATCATCATTCGCCGAGTCAGAGTACCCCCGAGTTATCGTGTATCGATCTTTGATACGCCTTAATACCATCGACGATATGAGTAACCTGACGATCTTCCTTTGCAACCAATTTCGAGTCGTACGAATGATGCTATCACCCGACTGGATAATATCCTCGACATTCAGTTCAAGTTCGATCATTATCCCTCGAATCATTTACAACATCAATTTTCCTCAAACCCAGACTCACGTATTGTTCATCCGTCTATTTTAAATCATCGACCAACGTATCTCCTTAATTCACATAATTCCTTGCTAACTCAATTATCGAACGACATCCATTCCAATCCTTAGAGTCATTTTTAAACATTCTAATCAAACTTTTCATGCACGCTATCTTCTCGTCGTGCTAACTTTTCGTATACGATCCGTATCAATTTCCTCGATCAAGTAAACCATTCGTACACCCTAACTTTTTCTCGATTCAATTTTACCTACTCAATCATTTTGTATTTCATACTCGCACAATCCTCAATCCCGTGTACGTTCCGTGCGCATCAATTTCTAGGTCGTTCGAATCAACTCGTCAAACTTCAAGACTAAAACTTATTCAACGATATTTAATCTACGTCTTTGCATACGTGCGACGCCTACTGATAGACTCATCGACACTCCGTATCATCAATCGATCGATCGACATTCCTGAGGCTATCGTATACACCACTCAGGAATGAAGTCATTCAATAAATCCTCAAAACTATCATTCGAATCAAAATTGACTTCTTTGAATCCCGTTCGAACCATTCCTCGAATTTCAAGCACGCTCATCTATATCGCATAGATGTTATCGTCGTTTGATAGCACTCTATTGATAGTCACTCTAAGTGTAGTTTTGTTCCTGATCGAGCGGTACTCAATATCGCTCGTAACTCGTTTGCACCATAAAGTCTAGGTGCGCGACACGCGGCACAACTTAGCCAAAAGGCTGTGTGCATAACCATCCCGTATGGACTATACTCCGAGTTTGCATGCTCATTTGCTAATGTCGACGTAGGACTCGTTAGGCACGCACGCGACTTGCTAACTTTAGCACGCATTTTCTGTCAAGTCAAGTTTGACATCGTTCAGCACAAAGGCCTACCAATGCGTTCGATTGAACGCTTGTATGAGCTTTTAAAAATATTTAGACTTATTGTATGTACATCCCGTGGGACATTTGTGAGAGAGCGCACCAACGATAAAAACTTGCGGAAGCAACAGAGTTTTGTGGAAACATCAAAGTTAAAGAATTCAATCGATAGTCCAAGGACGTAAAGCTGTGCTCTGATACCATTATGTCATGCCCCGCTCTTGTAGGAGTGATCGTCCTCGCTAAGGCATGATGCCGTACGAGCCTAGATTGTGCTCGTGCAAGACGGTTTCCATAACGGCCGATTACAGCGGCTGCGACGGAGTTGTCGTATAGAAGTCCCAAGCAGAGACATTGAATAATAGCTGCGGAAATTTAGAACAAACGCAAGTTATTCGAAAGAAGCTGTTTATTGATATTGAAATATATATTACAATGGGGCGCAAGGCTAAGATTACAAGTCTCTCGTGCTCACTTTTCTCTCATTATACAAGTCACTCTGCTCTCGATTACAATACTTGAGCTAGCGAAAGCTTCGGATAGGCGACGTCCATACATTATGTCATGTATAAGTCTTGACTCCATGCGGCCACACGCTTTGAATCGCCAAGGAACTCCGTGCCTCGACGCATCCAAGCGAGCTCCGCGCCACGAGCTTCTACCTGTGCCTGCATATGAAATCTATGTGGGTGTCAGTACTCAACTGTACTGGTGGAATGAGCTTCTCGTCCACCCATGCAAAACCAACATGTTTGATTTACTTTGTGCAACATAGTCCCTTCTTATCAATTGTCTTTCTAGTCTTGTCTTAGGATCAGTTTTATGACAGTCGCCCTGGCATATTTGTGTCTGAGGACCATCCCGTGCTTGCAACAGCAACGTCTACTCAACAATGTTAACCTATCAAGTCGTGCTTACCTTCCGGCCATAATCAGAGACGTAACTACATGATAGACTCTACTTCCTTGCCTCTAGACCTTTTTCGTGCTTGCATTGTCAACGCACAGACTCATACTTGTCTTTCGTGCCATACTCTGTGACATAACGACTCGATCGTGCCATGAACTCGATTCGTGCTTCAATATCCCCGAGGCAGTGCCTTCTTGATTTACTCTTGCCTATACTGGTGTTGTGACAACGCGGTCGTGCCCCACATTTCTAGGTCGTGCCCAGCAAATCAACGTAACTTCACCCAACTTGCCCTACGGCCCTTCTCGACTTAACTCGCAATAGCCCAAGTCTAACTAATGCAACTCTATGCCAACGACTTAACACACGATACCACATCCCGTGCCGAAGCACGGCGCCTTCGTTGTAGCCAAATATTAGGCCCAGACATTGTGTCTTCTAACTGCATACACATTCAACTCAACTCAATCCAAAGGCACACATGCGAATTACCGCCCGTCTGACATATCTATATAAATGGTCATTGGTATTAACTAGCCATCGTGGATATAGCCTGGCAATCGGGACCGTTGCACCGCAGGTAGCAATCTCCGATGCAAGTCCCGGAACTACCGGTTGCCTATTACCCAGCTCGGCTATACCGTGTTTCTTTCTAGGCCGAGTCGGTCCCGTGGCCCCGGGTTGCCGCTCGAAGAAACGTCGCCCTTGTCGACAAGTTGTCCATGACCACGCGCCTACGCTAACTTCTAGACTTAACGTAATTGCATGGTCTCAACTTCATCACGTAGTTCCTTTGCTTTTCTTCTTCCACTTTTCATATTTCTTATGCAGAGCCCAAACCAGGGTTACCTCGGCGACTGAACTACAGTCCCGACATATTTCCTCTCGGCGGCTAACCATCGCTTAGACTTAACATTCTTTGAACTCAGGGAATGGCTACTGCATAGCCTTCCAACTTAACTTTAACATAACGTGTTCCTTAAGTATCGACAGACCGTGGCTAACTTTCCTCTGAACCAACCGTGGCTCGTGCCTTAAACCAACTCGTGTTCTACGCAACGCTATCGCCCAAGTCATACCTCATATGACGGGCCTTGGGATCGTGGGACTATTTAACTTGAGAACCGCAGAAAGAGCGGGACAGCACTTGGAATGACTTAGGTCGACCGGCATAACATTGCCTAACTTAATCAAGCCTACAACTTAACTCAAGGGACGGGCAAAGGCTATGCCAAGCCTTGCATCGAGGAAACGCACATGTTTTATCAAATATTTATGCGGGCGACGCCTATGACTTAGGCTAATTCATGGTTTTGTATCAAAGACCAACTTTCCTTCTCCCATGCCGCGAGACGAAGGACTGAGTGTCATTTTCAAAGCATGCCGTGCACCAACTCTAAGCCGACCGTTGGACCTTTCCATATTCTAACTCATTTCGACCTGTCAGGATTATTCCCTTAGCTATGTGGATTCGTCTCTTTTATTATCAAGCCTACTTGTGCAAGTTGAAAACATGCAATTTATTATGTGAAGGCTAAGATGAGGCAAGTTCATCGAAACTACCCCACCTGAGCGAGCGGTCGCCTCGACCGAGCGATGTCTTCGAGCAGCCGTTGCAAGGCTAAGTCCGAACGCCGTCGGCGTTTCGATTCCTCCGATTGATTGAGCGGGACGGGGCACTATAATATGAAACCACACTCTAAGCCTCAAGGCCAAGCTTTTCTAGGCTTGAGGAAGAGGAATGAAAGAGAAGAGGAATGGAAGAAAGAATGAAAATAGAGACGAGAGAGAAAGTAAAAGGGTATATATAGAAGGGGAAATTAATCGTGACCATTGGATTGTGATCCATGTCACGATCTAAATCGATCATAGCCATCCAAAAGAAAACCAAGTATCCACTGGATAATAAGATGGATCTATACTATTCAAAAGAAAATTTAAATACTATTTATAAAAATATCTAAATACTATTCATCAAAATATCCAAAATACTATTCACGAAAAATATCAAAAATATTATTCATGAAATATCATAAAATAAAAATATTTAAAAGTGGAAAATATCTTCCGGACGGTATGCCTTCGGTATACGCCGGTATACCAGCGGTATGTCGGTCAAGAAAAAATCTATAATTTGGAAAAAAATCTAAAGCATTCTGAAAACCAAGAAAATACGAAATATACTATAAAATATGTATCCGTATATAAATACCGATACATTGAGACGAGTCTCACAACTCTTCCATCCTTAGAAAAATTTGGTCATCAAAATTTTCTAAAGATAGTCGAGCATGATGACTAAAACAAAAAGCTCAAAAAATACGACTATCTTAATAAAACAAGTATGACATGTAAATAAATGAAGGCAACAGTAATATAAATAAATGCGTAAGCAATAACACAACCTCAATCAAGAAGGGCTGGAGGCATATGAATAAATTTGTCTCCTAAGTCAGTTGAGTAGGAGCCATCCTCACTGGCCTATGTTGACTCCCAAAATGGATAAGGGTCAGGTCTTAAAGTAAGTCGGTACCAATGATTTAGTCTAAGACATGACTCCACCCAGGATGTCTCTTCGTAGTCGAGACATGTGATAAATATCATGTATCTCAAAATACGAAAATAGAAGAGTGAGACGAGAAACTCGCCAAATATGTGTAACCCAAGGAAATAAATAAGATTGGAAGAAGCTCAGGACAATACCTATAACATAACCGACCTCGGCCGAAACCTGCTCTAACATACCAAACTCTACATGCCCACGTCTCGGAACTGCTGCTCTGACCTGCTGTTGGCCATGCTGCCTCTCGGGCTAGACCTGTACATACTACTGAGGCCTCTGCTACTGGAATGTCTTGGAATACGCTGGTAAAGGCCTCTGAGCTTGCTGCTGCTGAACTAGTACCTGAGTCTTATACTGCTGGACTGCTGTGGTTGCCGATGAAACTGGATGTACTGAGGAAGAGCTAGCCCTCCATGGACAAGATCCTATAATTTAGTCTGAAGCTCCATAGACCAAGCACGACCCATGTGCCCTATGACACTTAAAAAGAACGTGCCCAGGCTTTCCGTAATGAGAACATCCAATAGATGAAGATGACCTCTGCTGCCGAGGTTGCATCTGAGATGACTACTGCTGGAACTGCTATTCTAGTTGATCCAATCTCCAATATCATGACTGCTGGTGCTGGTGTTGACGACTGGAGAGAAGATCCCCTCTGAACATGAGACTACTTCTGGCCTCCGACTCTATCCACTATCCTCTGTGAGGTGTACTCATACCTCCTTGCCGCTCTCATCACGGTATCGATAGTCTGGAGCTCATGTTGCTCAACTGCCAGAATAATCTCCAAATAAAGCTCCTACTGGAACCTCCTCGTCCGGTCCAACTCGATTGCCACCAAGGAAGGGGCAAACCGGTTGAGTCTGCTAAATTTTGTCGCATAGCCATTAACGGTCCTGCTCATCTGCCGGAGAACAATGAACCTTTGCTGCAGATCATAACGTGACACCGCTAGCGAGCCTGAAACCTTTTGCTAAAATCTGCCCAAGCTATTGGCACCACAAGAAATATCCCATGAGCCCACCACTCGTAGGACAAATCCGATAGCTGTAACCTGAAAACTGCCACACGCTTCCTAGCCGAAATCCCTGTCACCTCCAAAATGGCCTCAGCATCCTAAAGCCACATATCAGATACAATCGCATCCTTTGTACCATAGAAGTACGGAGGATGGAGATGCCTGAAGTTGCTTGCAGAATTATAGACCTGAGCTCCACCACCCTCTAAGGCTGTCTGCATTGACTGGGTGAGAAAGTCACTCTGACGCTGCTACATCGTCATGAAGCCCCTGAGAACACCCACCAACTCAAGAACAAGATTTTATGGCTGCTCTGGCAGGATTGACACTGCTGGCTGATTATGCAGAATAATAGGAAGATATCAGGTCAAGTGATCAGGAATATAGAATAATAGGAATGATGTCAATAAAGAAAAATTATGATTGAGATAACTATTAGTAACCCCCACATATCTGATGAATCAAACCTGAATGGGCCACAACAAAACCTATGTCAGGCCCCAGAACCAGAATATTGGTAAGTCAGGACGTACAAGGCTATCTCCGTATACCAGAGTACTCCATTACCCCAGGATACGGTCAAAGCTGTCAAGACATCGGGGTTACTATTATAATCCAACAGTCAATCCTATGTCAAGAAATCCTAAGTATCTCAATCACAGATAAATATATAAAGTACAAGAAGTATGATCATCAGACATAAAATAGTAAAGCATCCCAAACTTTATATACATGGATAATCATGAACCTAGTAATACAAAACAGAGAACTAGCAAGAGTGATAGTCATATATGACTAGCTCTAGCTATAGTCTATAATAATGAAAATCATGTTCTGGCCCGTAGGCTAAATGTCAAGATCCAAAACATGAGCTAAACACGTGCTCGGAGGCTAAATGCCACAAAATAATAATGTACATAACTAGTAGGAGAATAATATAGAAAACCCACTAAGGTACTTTGGTGCTCTGGTGTTCCGAGTGGTCACCGTCGAGTAGATGACAAGAAAGATCCTTCGGGCTCCTCTATCAGATCTGGCCAAACAAAACCAGTAGGATCAGACCCCCAACAGCAAGTACCACAAAGGAAGCTAAACTATGAACTAAAACCAGCAATAACTAACATAACAACAGATAGAGACAGAAATAAGTAAATACGAATCGAGACTTGTGCACTACCAATGCAATCATCTCGAGAAAGGAAAAGATAATAAGAAAAGCAACATGGATCGCATAGCGTAAATAACATGTTATATAATGTAAACTATGGATATGTAGAGTAAACGAAAATATGTGAATGTATAAGATAAACTGGACATGTGAGTATGTAATGAAGCTGGGATATACAATAAAGTGGATCATGAATAACAAGTAAGTACTGAATAGGACGACAAATGACAAGATGACTTAGGAACTATCCCGGAATCAACTCACAACCCGTAAACCAAATAAGGACCGAGGTTGCAACCCTTCTCCAGTAGCAGTATATGTATTTTGCGTATCGACCAAAGTTGACGTTAATTATCAAAATCAGGTGTGATCATTAACCAATGGGCGAACAATCTCCCATATTTTGAAAATTGACAAACTTTAAGTCTATACCAAAATATAATAAATAATATGTAACTTTGAAATTTATATTTGATTTGTTCTAAAGCTTGAACATTTTATTTTCGTTTATGCTCTTTCTCCTCCTTTGTCATGTACTCAAAATATGGTTCCCCTATAATTTTTGAAGCCAACAACAACAAAGAAAAAGCACAGTAATCCCAAATATGATATGAAATAGCAATTCAACATTGCAAGTATATGAACGAGAACACAATAGCAGCAGTAATCATCAGTATATAAAAACAACTAACATAGCAAATAAAAAAGTCACTGCAACTGAAGTCCAAAGTGCATAAAATATCATTAAAAAGTAGTAAAAAAATACATAAAATAAAGTATCACTACATCATCATCAACCACCAGACAAGTCCACATGAAATACTAGACCAAAAACATGTATCAACCATCAGCACTGTTACGCCCCAGAACCAGAATACTGGTAAGCTGGGATGAACAAGGCCAGCTACGTATACCAGAGTACTCCAGTATCCCAGGATATGATCAAAGCTGTCAAGACATGGGGGTTAATACTACAATCCAATAGTCAATCATAGGTCGAGAAATCCTAGGTATCTTAATCACAGGCAAATATATAAAGTACAAGAAGTATGGTCATCAGACATAAAATAGTAAAGCGTCCCAAACTATATATACAAGGATGATCATGAAGCTAGTAATACAAAATAAAGAACTAGCAAGAGTAATAGTCATACATGATTAGCTCTAGCTATAATCTAGAATAATGCAAATCATGTTCTGGCTTGTAGGCTAAATGTCAAGATCCTAAACATGAGCTAAACATGTGCTCGGAGGCTAAACGCCGCGAATAATGTACAAAACTAGTAGAAGAATGATATATGAAACCCATTAAGGTACTCTGGTGCTCCGGGTGGTCACCATCGAATAGATAGTACGGAAGATCCTTCGGGCTCCTATATCAGATCTGGCCAAACAAAACCAGTAGGGTCAGACCCCCAATAGCAAGTACCACAAAAGAAGACAAACTATGAACTAAAACCAGCAATAACTAACATAACAATAGATAGAGACATAAACAAGTAAATAGGAACCGAGACTCGTGCACTACCAATGCACTCGTCTCAAGAATAGAAAGGACAATAAGCAAAGCAATATGGAGCATAGAGTAAATAACATGACATAACATAGACTGTGGACATGTAAAGTAAATAGAAATATATGAACATATAAGATAAATTGGACATGTGAGTATATAATGAAGCTGGGATATACAAGCATGTGGATCAAAAATAGCAAGTAAGTACTGAATCGGACGATAAATGACAAGATGACTTAAGAACTATCCCAGAATCGACTCACAACCCGTAAATCAAACAAGGACCGAGGTTGCAACCCTTCTCATGAACAGAACTTAGCCTCTAATCAATTGTCGGATATAAGTAAGCAAAGATAAGTGCTAGACAAGTAGGACAAGACTATACACGACTGGACTCCATCCATCTATCACTGCCAAGCAATGAGTATGACTTGATACATTAGCTAACTAAGGTTATCACACTCCTAATTACTAACAAATGTATGTTTGAGAAATCTGATCCAGTTAACTGTCCTGCAGACTACCCAGCTTATCGAGGCTAAAAAAATAAAAGTAATAGATACATTGCCTGGGAGACAAGTATATCATAGCTGGAGGAATACATTACCCAAGAGACAAGTATATCATAGCTGGAGGAATACATTGCCCAAGAGACAAGTGCATGCTATGGACAAGTACAACACTCGATGTTGTGCTGGAAGTGTGCTCATTATGACAGATAGCTCCAAATCCCATATATGTGTAAGACTAAAATAAAGGGGTTGCAGGTAACCGAGAAAATCTTACCTCCCAATGATCTAGATAATCAAGCTAGTTGTATAGTTCATAACATTTTTATTTAGGATTCCGGGTGTGGCATTCCACAGAATCCATTCTAGACATGAGACATGCGAGACTAGATAGACAAGCAAGAAAGTACACTATAATAAGCCACAACAAGACAAAACAAGCACCAAGACTAATGTGTGCTACGATGAGCCACTATATCAAGCTAGACATGTACAAGAATCAGGAGTGTGCCATAACATGCCACTATCAAGCAAGAAAGGAAACGACATGTACAAAAGTGCACCACGAGGATCATTATCAAGTAAATATTGGACATGGCATAGACTGTAAAGTGCAATAAATATGGAAAGCTATGGTAATACGTAGTGAGTATAGGACATAGAAGAACATATGAACATAAACTAGTGTCAAGTTTATATAGAATGTACAATCATTCTTTAACTATACAAGGTCATCTAATTATGTTAAGAATTCATTAAAGTCGAAGAAAATATTGAAAACGGGCAAAAACGGAGAAAAATAGCCTAAAACAACCAAAATCGGTATACTGACAGTATATTGTAGTATACCGGCAGTATGCCGGCCAAAGATAGAGAGTTTTCGGGGTATAAATTCGGTATTCCAATGGTACACACTGGTATACCGTTCCCAGACAGCAACAGAAGTCTAAAATTTTGTCAAAATTTGTTTTGGCCATAAAAACTTCATTTTAAATTAAAATTTGGATTTTTAAAAGTCAAAATCGCATATAATTGAATTCTCTACAACATGGAAGTAATAGTTTTCAAAAATTTAAAGATTTGATAGATCAATACCTCAAAATACAATTAAAGTAGGTTCTCAGAAAACCGAAACGAGTTTCGATTTCCACCAAACTCAAAATCCATGGGATAGAAGATAGGTGAGGGCCTTATATAACATATATGACCAAGATCCATGATGGTAAAACTATTATCACTCTTTCTACCAAGTTTTTCTACTAAGTCAATATTGAATTTTAACAAAAAATCAAAACCTAGCTCAATCCGAACTTAGAAACTTGTACATAAATAAAATCATGAGGGAAACATATTTAACAAAAGAATTTTTAGAATAAAATGAGCTATCAATACCAAGGAAAATAAGAATGACAATAATTAAGATTGTTTAGTAATTCGACAAGATGTACTTTCCTAGGTTAAGATCCAAGCCTAATCTTGCACTCCACCATCGAGAGGGGTACGAAACCACACTCTAGGCCTCAAGGCCAAGCTTTCCTAGGCTTGACGAAGAGGAATGAAAGGAAAGTGGAATGGAAGAAAGAAAGAATGAAAAGAGAGAGGAGGAAGAAAGTAAAAGGGTATATATAAAGGGAGAATTAATCGTGATCATTGGATTGTGATCCATGTCACGATCTAAATCGATCCTAGCCATCCAAAAGAAAACAAGTATCCATTGGATAATAGGATGTATCTACACTATTTACAAATATATCTAAACACTATTCTTGAAAATATCTAAATATTATTCATCAAAATATCCAAAATACTATTCACAAAAATATCAGAAATACTATTCATGAAAATATCAGAAAATAGAAAATATCTAAAAGTGAAAAATATCCTCTAGGCGGTATATCGTCGGTATATATAACTACCAATTTTCCAAAAATAGGTATTTTTGACTTTTTCCTATTTCTTATTATTGGGAATAATGGTATACGAATCATATTTTGAGTGATAAATTTATTTTTACAAAACTAGTAATTATATTTGGATTAATTATTTATAATAATTATTATATTGATTAGTAGTTAGCTATTAGTTAGAATAGTTGTTAGTGGCCCTAAAGGACCTAAACCAACTTGACATGACTACCTAATTAAATGATTAGGACAAGCTTAATTAAACTTTAGTTAGCCTCTAGTTAAACTAGCAAGAATAAAAAAAAGTTGACTAAATACCTAATTAGGAAGAAATGCTTATTCCCTAATCTTGTCATGACTAAAGAGAAGAACTTAGTAGACTTTTCCCCTTACCAAACCCCAACCCTAACCTAATATGGTAGCCCATTTTTTCTATACAAGCCTAACATCTTCATCTTCCTCCTCCTTTCATTTCAAACCCTAACTCTAATTTAGTGACTTTCTCCAAATTGTTCCTACCACCAAATCTTCTCCAAATTGGCTCAAATTAATCTCATTCTCTTCCCTATGGAGAGTAGAGGACTCCAGAAACAAAATATTGGAGGTTAGAGCACTTGAAACTTGAGGACTTCTAGATCTTGGAGCCATTTTCATTCGCAATCCATCTTCCAATAGGTATATGTATTCTAAACCCTCTAAATTGTGTTAATTAGTGTAGAAGCATTAATTAGAAATCTCCATGCATTAGGACTACCATGGAGAGGAGTTTTGACACTTTTTTTTCCTCATTTGGAGACTTTCTCCTTTGTATTTTAACCCATTTTGGAAGAAATCCGAGAATGACATTTTTAGGGTTTGTGAATAAGTTTGTTAGGTGCTAATTGTGATTTAAAATATGTGGGTATGCTTAATGTCAAGTTTGGATCCATTTGGAATGTGTATCATGGGCGTATCACAACGTATCCCGATACGCTGTCAAGTGTTTGGCAAATTGCCCATTTAGACACACATGATTCTAAATTTCATTTGGACCCTTACTCTAGTTAGACTTTGTATTTAGATTGATTATTACATATATATACACCCATATATATAATTATTTTTACATATTTCCTTGAAGGGGACAATGTGGATTGAATTTAGAATTGTATGGCATGTGGACTGATTTGAGCCATATGAGCGTGTCTTTATATATGCATGCTGATGTGTATGAGTAGGGAGGGTTATGTAGGATTTGTGGTTAACTATTGGAAGAGTAGAGGCTTATATTTGATATAGTGAGTGTACCCCTATTCACTATGTGTGTTCATTTTATATATGTATATTGTGTGTGTGTGTGCAGAAGAATAAAAGGGGAGGACTAATACTATTATTAATGTATGTATGTATAGAGAGGAGCTAAGGTATCTAATAGATAACTGTTATGGAGAAGTGCTAGATATGATAGCATTTAACTGTTATAAGTGTGCCTCCATTTATGCACTATGTGTGTTAGGGGAGGGCTATATATTGTATCAGTAATGTGGTTTACATGCATCACTATATAGGGGATAATTTGAAGTAGATACCTATTAGCTACTGTAATAAAGAAAGGAATTAATGTGAAGGGGTGTGAGTACAAGTGCATGACCAGAGTGTAATGTAGTGTATGTTAGTATGTGTATCAATGTCCAATAGCAGTAGGATATAGGTATAGTCCTAACATAGGCTTGTATGAGTGTTGGCCAGTGGTAGATAGGTAGGAATGGAGACTCTGCAGGCTTGCTTTGGCTCGGTTTTTGCTCTGTCCAGGCAGGTAGGAGCCTGTACGCACAAGTGGGAGTCATGAGAGAGGGGAAGACTACAGGATTGGGGACAAGTCTTCGAGTGTGCATGGAGGAAGTTTAGCATAGGTGGAGTTTGTTTACAGTGAAGGTAGAGTTTGTATGTGTCATTGTATAGTGAGATATACAGATATGTATCCAGCCTAGAAAATATAGCATTAGTGTTGATAAAAGCATCTATATGCATATCCTAAGGTTTATGAGTAGGGGGTTTCTAGTGTCAAGGTGTATGTACGTTAGGGAGTGAGTGGTGTGCCTATGTCTAACTGTTATAGCTATCTAGGTGTGTGTAGGTGTACTCACATGGCCTTAGGACATGGTATTGGCTATATTGAGGAATTGGTATCAATTGGGAAATTTGGATATTATGTGTTTGTGTCAAACCTTGTCGATGCTACTGCTGTAGTTATTTACATCTCAAGAGTATTCAAACCGTGAATCTGAGCCCCTTGTTATCTTTCTTTTCCTATTTTCTTCCCCGAAATCTTTTGCATTCCTTTTTGGTTCTTTCATATATGAACCCCTTAAATCATCTATGGTGACATTGATTCGAGTCCCGAGGACAGGAAAAGGTTTATGAAGAAGTGTAATAATCTTCTGATGCCAATTCTATTTCTTGTTTGAGAGTTTTGGTTCTTTGGAGTATGTAGTGTGAAATTATTATGCATTTGTTTCTTTTATTTTTTTACAAATTAGCAGGTTTACCATTGTCATGTTCAGATGGATATAATGAATTAGCTTCATTATACTCAATTAGCAAGGAGTTTTCCTGTGTATTGCACATGGCAACAAGTATAAGAGGGGGAAAGTTTATATCAGTGTACTGCTTGTTGTAGACAGGAGAGTGTGTGTGTGTATATATAGTATCAAGTATCCTATATATGTGTGTGTGTGTGTGTGTGTGTGTGTGTGTGTGTGTGTGTGTGTGTGTGTGTGTGTGTATGTGTGTGTATGTGTAATTGGGGGCCAAGATTGGTCGTTCAGTGGGGGTTCTTGGTCAGGCATTTAGCCTTAGGCATGATGGCCAGTGCCATGGCAGCAGGCCAATGGCCATTGTTCGAGGCCAGTGAGGGGGGAGTTTTCTTCCAGTACAGGGGCCTCAACCTCCTGTTCTAGCCTTAGTGGCAGCCAAGTTGACTTGGCGTTGGCTTTAGGCCATGTAGGTCTGTGCACAGGCAGGGAACAAAGGACTTGGGAGTCCCTGTTCGAGCCACATGTAGTAAAATTGGTCATGGAGGTTAGGAAGGTGGGATATTTTAATGTCCTATGTGTGGTTAGGGAGTGAGGGAAGAATTGTCTGAATTGTTAAGAGATAGTAAGGAAGTTAAATGAGGAGTGAGTGAGTGAGGCTAGTGCAATGTTGAATGTGTGAGTGCAGGTGAGAAGGGAAAAGGGGCATACAATACCATAGCAACAGCAGCACTTTGCTGCATCACCTTGTTGTCTTCCTAGTAGTAGCAGCAACATAGCTGCACCCCATTGTAGGCAACAGTCAATAAATGAGGTAGTGAGGCATTGGAGGCAGGGGACTTTAACAATAGCATGTGCATGCAGTTTATAGGGGAGGGGGATTTTGATGTAGAGATATGACATAGGTAAGGTTGGGTCTTACCTATACTAAGGTAATGAGTAATGGGTAATAAGGGTTTACTTAAATGGAAAACTACCATAGAAAGGTAATGGCAATAGAAAGGTATGCTAGGAGTAGTATAGAGAATGATACCTTAGGATATAGACTAAGGTATTGTTTGGGGCTTTTGTTAAGGTAAAATAGCTAGAGATATGGGTACTAGTATCATAATATCATATACATATATAATAGGTAATGTATATATATATATTATAGGATATGTAATATATAGGTAATATCACATTTGAGGTAATGTAATGTATAGGTAATAGAGTAGGTAATGTCAATATATGACATGTATAGAAAATAGGGTATTAGCTATGGGATTACCTATGTGTTGTCTAAGATTGGAAAATAGGGGAGGTATTGCATTGTAGAGTATATGTATATACAATGTAGATAGCTACATAGGGATTACACATGCAATGTAGATAGTTCGTAGGGATTACCTATGGATTACCTCTGCGTGATCTCGTCAGTGGATCCCGTCTTAGGTGGCAGAGATGAATAGATAATACGATGAAGTTCATAGAATTGTTTGTTGAGGTAAAGTACGAACAATAGTGTCCGAGGAAATAGACTCGGATGACACATCGCGACCTTGAAGGACTAAAGAGTCATGTCGACAAAAAATTGAACCTTTGGAATATCGACGAGAGGGTCACCATTGTCAGGCATTACAAAATACTCGCTCAAGTCTTTAGAGTTAAATTCAAATTCCTTGCCGCTGACACAAGAATGAAAACTGTCGTATGCTTCTTGCAAGTTGTAATAAAACATACAGACATTATTATCGTAGATGGAATTGGAAGTCTCTAAAAAGCCTTGAAGTCCTAGGTTTTCAAAAGTAGCATAATATTTCGAGAAAAGGTAAAGTTTATCATTTTGCCTGGACAAAATTCCCGGTACCGAAGATGATCGAACCAAAAAGTGGATCACTCGAAAGAGACAAAGAGTGTTAGGTCATAGTCCTCATCATCATCGAGATGAGAGAAACTGAACACGTTGACAGGTTCATACTCTGATGTGGAAAATGAAACGATATCTTTAGTTTTCTTCCTCTTTGGAATTCTATCAGCCAAGAAAAATTGATAAACAAAAGTGAGATATATACCTTAAAAGAGATCAAACGGTAGAGAACGCCTTCTTAGAGCCTTATATCCAAGAAAATAGGGTTTAGAGGCATGGAAAGGTGTTTTCTAGAACCTAGGGTTAGGGCTTTTGAGTTTAGAGGCAGCTATTTGGAGGAAGAAGAAGAATATGAGAAAGGGGGGCTACTGGTTCGCTGCTATTTATAAAAACAGTTCCCACAGAGTTAGCCCCGAATTCGGTCCGAGTTCGGCCACTTGGATTTTAGGTCATTTTTTGAGTAATAAATTATAAAAATAACTCATAAACTTTTAATTGTTTGATTTTAATTAATATTCATCACCTTGGATTACCTGTAGGGGTCGAATCCCAGCTAGCGGTAGTCCGAAGACATTTGGCACCGTGTCACATAGGCTTTTACACCTTAATGACAGAAGGACCCTTTCGGCTTGTACCCATAATAACATCAATTGATAAATAGCTAAATATAAAGTTTTAAGTATTTTTATTAATCATAACACATTACGATTCTGAAAATTCAGGTATGTCTAACTCTCGATGCAGATAGTTGAAACGATCTTCAACTATTGGTTTTATGAATATGTCTGCCAGTTGATGATCTATGTCAAGAAATTAAGCAAATAATCCCGTGTTGTTGGCGATCACACAAAAAATGATGACGTATTTCTATTTGGTTAATGTGTGAATGACATACTGGGTTCTTATCCAAGTTAATAGTGCTAGTGTTATCACAATAAATAGGAATCTTAGTATAGTGCAGATTATAGTCTTCTAGAGTTTGGTTCATCCAAAAATATAAGCACAACAACGTCTTGCGGTGATGTACTCAGCCTCAGTTGCTGATAATACTACAGAGTTTTGCTTCTTACTAAACCAAGGGACTAAAGTTTTTCCTAGAAAATGACACGTACAGCTGGTACTTTTATGATCTACTTTGTATCCAGCAAAATTAGCATCTGAGTAACAGATCGGGTCAAACGATATGGTTTTGGAATACCATAAGTCGACTGTAGAAGTTCCTTTAAAGTATCGAAAGATAAGCTTAACGGCGCATAAGTGTGATTCCTTAGGATTAGCTTGATATCGTGTACAGATGCAAACGCTAAACATAATATCAGGACAACTAGCAGTTAAATAAAGTAAACTACCAATCATACCTTAATACTTACGCTGGTCGACTGGTTTGCAACTTTTATCATTATCAAGTCTTGTTGATGTTGCCATCAGCATGCCGATAGGCTTTACATTGTCGAGGTCATACTTCTTTAGTAAATCCTTCGTGTACTTGACTTGATTTATAAATGTTTCCTGTGAGTGTTGTTTCATCTGAAGTCCTAGGAAGTAGTTGAGCTAGCCCATCATACTCATTTCAAACTCACTCTCTATAACAAAATCTTTACAAAAAATTTTTTAGTAGAACAAAAAAATAATGTCATCATCATAAATTTGCATAAGTAGAATACTGTCAACTAAAGATTTGATAAATAAAGTTGTATCAACCCTTCCTTTTAAAAAACCATTTTACAGTAAGAAAGCACTTAGATGTTCATACCAAGCACACGTGCTTGTTTGAGTCCATAAAGCGCTTTTCTAATCTTGAAAACGTAATCAGATTTTTAAAAATCTTCAGAACCATGAGGTAACTTCACGAAAACTTATTCCTTTAGAAATCCATTCAAAAATGCATTTTTTACATCCATTTGAAAAAGTTTAAAATTGTAAAAATATGCAAATGCACAAAACATACGAATAGACGCGAGTCTAGCAACATGAGCATATGTCTCGTTATAATCAATTCTTTCTACTTATTATAACCTTGTGCAACTAGACGTGCTTTGTTGCGTAGAACATGTCCATCCTCACTTAGTTTATTTCGGAATGCCTACTTGGTACCAATTATCGATTGACCAATAGGTTTAGAAAAAAGTAGGAATCAAAATATCAACGACGTTTGGACTTAGCCATGCGACTACCTGCTCGAAGTCCTGCTCGGTCGAGGCAACTCATCTCTCGGGTGGATGGCTTCAGTGAACTTGTCTCAGCTTGGCCTTCACAAAAGTTTTTAAGTGCACAAGTAGGCTGGATAATAAAAGAGACGAATCCACATATGTCACCCCCAGTTTTTAAAAACAGGGTATTTTGGTCATTTTCCACTTTAGAATAATTTTGGAATTATTTTATTATTTATGATATCATTTTGGGGTTATTTGAGTCGGGGTCGAATTTCAACTCAATCCGACTTATATCGGAGACCCGGGGTAGCTTTGACTCTAGTGGGACCCACTCATTAGTTAGGCATGGCCCACATGACAATATTTAAGTTAGGATAGTTAGACTAAATATTCATGACTAGGTTGGATTAATTAGAGACTTAAACTAGACTAAATTAGCCACAAACCAAAACCATATTTAAATTAAATCAATAGGAGTCATGGGAGGTATTTTAGACTTTACAAAATAGGGGACACCTTGCCATTTATGGCCGGCCACTAGAGGGGATAGGGATGAGCCATCCTCATTTGTTTTTATCCACAAATATTCTCTCTTGTTCTTCCCCAAATTTGAGAGGGACCTCCAATGATTTTATCTCCAAATCAATCCTTTCTTCCACCAAATCTTCTTTATTTTTTCTCTACTCTATGAAGAGAGGGTGCTAGCCAAGTTTGGAAGGATTTGGCTTTGGTTCGTGTCCATTTGGAGATCCCTTCGTGTCGGTGTCATATCGGAAGGAGTTCCTTTGGATTTCACCTCCCGGAAGGTAAAATCTAACCTCTATTTCAATCCTACATGCATATAGGATCATTTTGAACCCATAGAAATGACCCCCATGGTTGTGTCTCTATTTGTGTCCATTTCGTGTCCATTTGGGGCTATTAGGAGTGTCATTATTGTGCTTTGTGTCCATGTGGGAAACCCCCAATATTGGACACTTGTGTTTAAATAATTTAATACATGTTTTATATTAGATTTTTATATGTTAGAGATGTGTTATTGCTTGTCATTACATTTTTTTCCATGTATCATAATATATATACAAGTATTTATATTATTGAATGTATATATATCTATATTTATATATATATATATATATATATATATATATATATATATATATATATATATATATATATATATAAGAGATTGATAATCAAATAAGCAGCAGCAGCCAAAAGCAGCAGCAGTAGCTTCTGTAAGCAGCAGCAGCAGCAGTTTCTGCAAGCAGTAAGCGTAAGCAGCAGCATAATCAGTGCAATAAGTAGCAGCTTTTCAGCAGCAGCTTATTGACAGCTTTTTAAGCTTTTAAGCCTTTAGTTTTAATCCATTTAATCCCCTGTTTTCTTTAGAATTTAGCCCCCTTCCATTTAGCCATTTCTTTATATTAGTTAGCCCTTGTTAGATAGAGTTTGCTACCAAGTTGTTAGATATTTGTTAGTATTGTTAGTAGAAGTTAGCTTATATGTTAGTATAAGTTAGGATACGAGATGTTAGATTTGAGAGTTGTGGACCTAGTGGGGTGTGCTTAGTGAGTGTACTAGATAAGTTAATATTCTAATAGAGCTAGTATGGTTGGATTGTGTTAGAAGAGTGGTATCTCAAGATACCATAGGGTGTCTCATGATACTTTAAGAGTGACCAACATAGGGATAAGATGGACTGGATGGGCTAGATACCTACATTTCTGGGTTGGTAATATCTAGATAGGTTAGTGTCTAGCTACCCTAAGAAGCCTAGGTCAGTCTACCAAGGTTAGGAAGGGTTGCCTATGTATCGGGGCATGGTATTGGAAATACTTTGTAAAGGGTAATAGGTAAGGTTAAGGTAATTACCTAGAAGCTAAGGTATGAATCTAAGGTGTTAGGATATGGTTAGAAATTGATTGTCTTGGTTGGTAATGGTTAGGATTAGTGCTCTTAGACTAGTTTTGACATCGGTTGACCGTTTTGACCAAAAGTTAACCGAAAGTCAAACATAGCTTAAAAGTGACTAGAATTGACCCGAAACCAAACCAGAGTTGACCAGTTCACTGAAAGTCAACAGTTGGTCAACATTAGCCTAGTTTGACCTTGGGTTGACCTAGAGTTGACCAGGGTTGACCAGTTGACCAAAAGTCAACTGTAAGTCAACCTTTGACCTAGTTTGACTTGGATTGACTTCCTGTGACCTAGTATGACCTAGTATGACCTAGTATGATCTAGTATGACCTAGTATGACCTAGTTTGACCTAGTTTGAATTAAACTTGCATGTCATGACTTAATTAGTTTCCCTTTCATTATTAAATCCTGTTTGGCTTATAGTATCTCATCTTTAGGTATGTGATTACTCTGAGCATCTGTTCACCTTATCAGCTCAAGATCACAGGCGAGTACATTTACTGATAGTTTTTATTGTCTTGATATCTGCTATATCCAATTCAGTTGTAGTGTCTTACTTGATTTTCAGACACGATGGTTCACGGATTAATATATGTTGGATCATGACATGAGATGTTGTTCCTAGATTTTTTTGGTATATTGGTATATTTCCTGTCTTGTTCCCTGTACTTGTATAGACATCGATTTCTAAGGGGACTTGCTACCCTCTTAGGAAATCCTGTGTCATGACGTGTCATGTCCGGATCCATTATACTATTCGGGGATGGGGAATTATTAGGGGCTATGTGATCAAAGCCACCCTGTAACTATATTCTTGTGCTTGCACCACTCTCACCTCACGTAGGGTATAGCGAGATCTTATTTTTTGTGCTCGTTATCTAGGTTGGCCGGCATGACCCTTTCTAGTAATTTTTATATGATTGTCGGGCCAAGTGGATAGCCTGTCCTGTAACTTTTCCAAGCCGATCACATAATGCTCTAATAATTCATGGCACATTTTATATTTATTTTATCACATCATATATCCTGCTCAGTTCTACATTCAGTACTTTTCTCACCATGTTATGATATTCGTTACTCACATGTTCTACATGATCTTATGCTAAACCTTGATTGGAGGCTAAGTTCTGTTCGGGAAAAGGGTTACAACCCCGGTCCTTATTTGGTTTACGGGTTATAACTCGGCTTCCGAATAGCTCCCAAGTTATCCTATATCTTTGCCTTGTATTTCATTATAATTATCTCTTACAGAATTTGTCAATTCATATGAAACTGCTGTTAGTGTTTGTACTTGCTCATTTTCCTGACAGGATACCGTTGATATATTACAGATGATTCTGAGGCAGAGTGCTCGACCTACTATGGGGTCGAGATATATGGAGACTTAGTCCAGGACTGTGGCCTGTTAGTTGAGCCACTAGACTTTGCACACCCAGAGTAGTATAGCTTAGTTAAGTTTGCCTGGACTGCGATCCAGCTAGTATTTTCAGACTGTAGTATTCTATATTATATTTTGTGACTCTGTAATGTTGTTTATATCTCTGAGCTGTATTGGATCCTGAACTCATTTCCTGTTCTCACTTCTATTATATTTCCATTTCATGCTATCTATCTTAGTTTTATCTTGTGATTGAGTTATGCCATATTATATTCCTCCGTACGGAGATGACAGGTACCCTTATACTGTTTAGTTGTAGTATTTACAGACGACCTATACAGCGTTCTACCGTCGATTCTACGACGTAGGCTGGACGTACCCACGTGCTCGTGCCCCTAATCAGGGTGCGGGTCGTGACAACATAGCTAAAGGAATAATCCAAACTTGGCTCAGATTGAGTTAGAATATTGAAAGGTCCCACAGTCGGCTAAAAATTGTGCACGACGTACTTTTAAAATAACACTCGGTCCTTTATACCATGGCTTGGGAGAAGGAAAGTTGGTCGATGTTGCCACAAAGCTATGAACTTAGTATAAGTCATAGGCGTCGTACATATAAATGCTTGGTAAAGCATGCATGGTCCTATCGTCCAATGCTTGGCATAGAAATAGTGTCCCACAAGTCCCAATGCATATTTCTACGGTATAAGGCTTGGCATAGCCTTTGCTTGTCCCATGGATTAAGTTGTTGCACGATTAAGTTAGGCAAATTTATGCTACTGGCTATTGAAGTCATCGCAAGCACTATCTCACGCTTTCTGCGGTTGTCGAAGTCAGGTAGTCCCACGATCACAAGGCTCGTCCTATAAATTATGACTTGGGCGATAGTGTCACATAGAACACAAATTAATTTAAGGCACGAGCCACGATTAATTCAAATTGAGTTTAGAAAAAAAGGCTATCAAATAGTCAGCCTTGAGTTAAGTAAATGATAGGGCGATATGAAAGAATACTCGCGACCATGGTTCGTTGAGGCAGTCTCAAATACTAGAAGTCTCCAATGTAGTACTGAAAAGACGATAACACTAGAAAGATAATGACTGTGTAAGATGGTAATTCGAGTCGAGTCTTGCATGGTCATTGGACAACTTGTGCACAAGGAAAAATTTTTCGGAACGACCAACCTGGGGCCACAGGATCATTTCGGTCTAAAAGAAAACATGGTATAGCCGAGCTAGGAGTACCGTCCAGGTTTTTCGGAAACTTTCAACGGGACTTGCTACTTACGCTGAAAGGGTCGCCGAATAGCAAAGCTATAAGTCCAGGATAGCTTGTGGTGCTAGTGACTATTTTATATAGATGAGTCAACATATTAGCGGTGATTCACGTGTGTGCCTTTGGATTAAGTCGAGTATTGTGTGCACGGTACCAATAAGTTGAGTTGAATATATGCTTTGCAACACAACGTTTAGGCCTAAGTTTTGGCTGCAACGAAGACACCGTGGTTCGGTACGAAATGTAGCGATTGAATGATTGAGTCAGGGACATTAAGTTCACAAGTCTTATTTGAGTCAGTTGATGATTAAAACAGTAAAGGCCGCGAGGCGACAATATGGTTAAGTCACACTGAGTTGCGAGGCACGGCCTTAATATTGATACACAAATGGATCTCATGATACGACCACGATGTTTGCACAATGGACTTATACCATGGTCACATAGAAATTAGGTACTATCATGTAGTTGCGTCTCTAAGTATAGGACGAAGGGCAAGCACGAGTTGATACGTAAATGTTGTTGGCACGAGAAGGATCTTAAGACATAAGTGATAAGTAAGATTTTGATAGAGACACGATGATGGTCTAGAGACACAAAACAGGCCAATAGTCTACGTCCTAAAACTGATCCTAAGATAATATTGGAAATACAATCAAAAGGGATATTTTGCACAAACTAAATAAAAGTGTTAGTTTTGGTATGGGTGGGCGAGGAGCTCAAACCACCAGTACAGTTGAGTACTAACACCCACACAATTTTTATGTGCAGGCACAGCTAGAAGATCGTTCGATGCGAAGCTCACTTAGATGCGCAGAGGCACGGAGTTCCATGGCATTTTGAGACATGCGATCGTATGGAGTCTGGACTTATACATGACATAATGTATAGACATCACCTTCTGAAGCGTCCGCAAGTGACAACCTTCAACTTTTGTATTAAGAGATGAGAGAGAGCAGAGTGATTGTATTCAGAGAGAAAGTGAGCAATGAACAACTTGTAATCTCATATTCATTATCAATAAAAAGACTGTATTTTGATTGTATACTTATGTTGCCTTCATAATTTAACTTTTCTGCTTGGGACTTCCGTGTGATAACCCTATTTCTTAGCTTGTAATTGGCCGTTATGGAGCTCGCCTTGCATGAGCGCAATCTAGGCACATGCGGCATCATGCCTTAGCAAGGACGATCGCTCCTCCGGGAGCGGGATGTGACATAATGGTATCAGAGCACGACTTTATGTCCTTGGACTTCTGATCAAATTCTTTAACTCTGATGGCTTCGTGCTAAATATTGTTTCCACAAATCGATATCGTTGGTGCGCTCTCTCTTAAATATCCTACGAGATGTCCATACAATAAATCTATATATTTTGAAAAATATCACAAAGGAAAAAATTGGTTGAACAAAGTTAACTGCAAGTAAGCACGGTTGACTAAGTCGGGCTGGGCATATATACCAAGAATTACGTCGACCTTTGCAAAGGCATGTGCGGGATTCAATTCATTTCGGATAAAAATGAGTTTGAATTGATTCATAGAATATGGGATAACTTTCTATTGAGATACTATCGAGCAGATGATACTGTCAAGGCGATATAGATTGGACGTGCTTGGCTTTTGAGGAATGGTTCGAACGGAAATTCGAAGTAATTGGTTGTAATTCGAAACTTGTTTCGAGGATTTGTCGAATGACTTCATCCTTGAGTGGTGTATGAGAGCCTCGGAGATGTCGATCGATTGAGGTTACGGGGTGCCAATGAGTCTATCAGCAAGCGTCGCAGTATGCAAAGCCTTAGATTGAGTATCATTGAGTAAGTTATAATCATGAAAATTTTGACGAGTTGATTCGAACAAACTAAAAATGACACACACACCAGATTGGGATTGCATCGAGTACTAAATACAAAATGATCAATAGGTAAATTTAATTGAGGGAAAGTTAAAGGTAACAAATGAATGACTCAGCCAAAAAATTGATATGAATCATATACAAAAAGTTAGCACAATGGAAAGATGGCATACATGAAAAAGTTTGATTTTGAAGTTACGAAAATGACTCTAAAGATTTAGATAAAATCGCTTGATGACTTGAGTTAGCATAGAACGATTCAAATTGAGAAAATATGTTGCTCGATGACTTAAGATAGACAGATAAACATACGTGATTATGAGTTTGAATGAATTGATCATGTGACTCGTTCGAGGATTAATGATCGAATTTTGATCTTGAATATCGAAAAGATTGTGGTATATCCAATTCGGATGATAGCATCAGTTGCATGACTCAGAGTTTGATACAAAGGAAGATCGCCAGGTTATGTACATCATCGATGGTATTGACGGGTATCAAAGATCGATGTACGATAACTCGAGGGTACACTAATTCGAAGAATAACGATCGTGTAAAATGTTATTGTTTCGAAGGATGCTATGCTTGAGATTTTGATAGAAATGAATATTTGTTGAAAGGAAAGTGTCTTGATTGTTCGGTGATAACCACAACGTCGACGATATTGTCTTGTGCGAGCGCAACTCCAACCTCGCACATGCGTCATGACAGATTTGGGGCGATCATTCCATGTGAGCAATGACATGGTGATTCATGTCCAGTAGAAATGATCAAACTTACGGGAGATCAGGGTGTGGCAATTGGATTGCTTCGATGTGTGGTTTGACGCGAAGGTAAATTAGAGTATTATTTGTGATTGATGATTAAGTAAACTTGAGGATTGAGTAGATCCAATCTGCTTATCGAGAATGAATTAGTCTAGACTCAAAGCAAGAGTTACGCCCCGATGAGGACGATTATCCTGCGAGAGTGTTGGCATAGTAATTTCATGTCTACCGTGGATAGTTAGACTTATGTGAGATTGAGGCATGACATATTACTATGCTAGACGACCTCGTGATCGAACACGTAAATTATGGTAAACAACTTATGGAATATGGAATGAGAATTATAGTTTAGTGATAAATTGTCTCATGGTGTACTTGACTTAGATAGGATGGATACGTGGATTATATCAAACATGTTTTAAGAGATAGACTACGCAAATTGCTAATTTGAATGTGCGATAGTGATATGCAAAGGATTTGGTTAAGCAAAACTTACCATAGTATGGCTTTGCTGAATAACTAGGACCCCTGGACTAAATGCTGCAAAAGTGGATAGGAAAAATCTATGTTCGAAGTTTAGAAATCGGAGTGATGCGAGCTTGGGTAGAAAATCTCGTATTATCAACTTTGGTTTGACCTTAGGATTGGGGTCAGTGCTGATATTATTGTTTGGGAACGGTGATTCCATTACTGATGGTTGACTTTAGCCTGGAAAGATAGCCTAGCGGTTAGGTAGACGTCCCCGTGCAGAGATAGAAATTGTGCAAATAACCCTAGTGATAGTTGCCGAAGCATTCTTGAAAAAGTCTTGAGGATCGATAGGGTTGGATATTGGTACTGGTGGATAGAATGATTCAATTATATGAAAATTATAAAACCCCTAAATTTTAGAGATTTTTATTTATATATTTTACATCATTTTATCTATTTACTTGAATTTTTAATTTTTGATTTTTTTCAATATTTAGGTAGCCAAGTTTAATGCTAAAACATATGTATGCGAAGATAAGAATGGTACAAATTATGTACTAAATAGTTAAAAATGTGTATTATTTTGAAATTGGTTAGATATTTTTTTACTATTTTTATTTTAATTTTACAATATTTTAATACTAGAATGCTTGTAATTAAATATATTGATTCTAGCTATTACTAATAGTAGCATGTAAGTGCTACATTAATACAATGAGTAGGAGTATCTGTACAATATTTATTAAAATAATTTTTGAAATATTTTGGGATCTTAGAGAAAATATATATATATATATATATATATATATATATATATATATATATAAAAGAAAGGTTAGTAAAAAAGAAAAAAAAAGAGTTTATGGTGTGAACAGTACCCATGGGTACTGTTCACCTTCTCCCAAAGGAGAACCCGACCCCGAGCCGCGTAGAAGACCCAAACCTTTATTTTTAAATTTTTTAAAAAACCCAATCAATTATTCACCAAATCATACCAAATCTTTTCTATTGCAATCACTACTAGATTCTCATCCATCTAACCTAAATCCATGTGTGAATCAATATCTAAATTCGTATTTAAATTAAAGGGAAATCCAGGGTATGAAACTTCATGAAAATTCCCTAGAACTTTCATGAGAACCTCTCCTTGACGACTGCCATCACCTACTTACCGTCCTCGTGCACCACCCGACGGCCTGCGAGCTAATGTTGACCACCACAGACCCGCTGTACCACCGGAATTAGTCGTGCTCGCACCCTTGTTCCCAACAAGCTGTATATTAGGTACCTAACTTCCCTAATTTGTTTCTTCATGTGGATTCGACTATTTTTGATTCCGTAAAATTTTGTTGAGAGTCCACAAGACCCCCTACATGATCCAACAAATAGTTCCCAGTAGTGTCGATCCATCGAGTCAAAAATTTGATTCAAAAATCTTCCAAAAACTATTTTCACAACAGTTTCATATATCTGCTTAGAGACTGTTTTTCGTCAACCCAGTAGGCTTTTCCCAAAAAAATTGAACAATAAATTAGTTCACCTATAGAACTTTTGAAACCTTTCTTCAAGATATATTTTTCGATCACTATATAAAAAGATATTTGAATGCAAAGTTATAAAAAAATAGATTTTTTTAAAAAACAAAATCTTGTAAAATATCCCGATATGGCTTGCGCCTCGACAAACCAGACGATGTGGTCGCAAATCGAAAGCATCGAAAGGTGCATATCAACTTCGCGGATGTGTAGGATTCGACGAAACTCGATTTCGTTATATGTGTGCGACGAAATCGAGGCATATCGTTCGAGATATCCTGTATCAGCCTCTTTGCAAACTGGCCCTTAATTTTGTACAAGTTCTTCATTTCGAGACAAAATTTGTGCCAAAAGGACTATGTCATTTTTCTGCTCCTGTATGCCAAGTTTGGTCCAATTCTGAGAAGGTCAACCGGAATGCCTTTTTCGTGGGCCCGCAATCCGATCCAACGGGCAAATTTGTGCACGGCCCACCGGAAATCAACTTTGGACATACGGTTAGGTTTGTATCGTCAAACTGGACCCGTAGCCATATAGTTTTACAACTTTAGAGACTGTAGATACTGGCACGCTTTTCAGTGTAAAATAAATCCAACGGTGGATATCATTTTGACCCAAAATTATGATTTTGTCCCTGTATCCAGAATGGACATTTGGGTAGGCCTTTTGAGACATTTCTACCAAAAATGTTCGTGATGTTTGTTTCAGCATCCGGAGTCGTTTATGGGATCTGACTTTTCATTTCGGCCATTCTGATCACTAGACTTGCTATTTCAGCGCACCGCCCTCAGGCAAGACACCTTGCCATTATACCCTATCATTTATTACTATTTTATTTATGTTATTTATTTACTTTATTCATATATTGCCTGTTTTTATCACACTGTGCGTCCAAGTCATACTTGGGTGCAAGCGACTACATTTGTTGTTTTACTATTTTATTTTCTTCTTCTGCGTTGACTTAGCACTAGTTGACCACCCACAGAAGATGAGGTATTGGTATATCTTATATGGCCTTGACACATGTTGTATCACGAGTTGTGAGTCACATGTAGGATGCAGACTCACGTAGTCGGCTGGCAACCGATACCTATGAGATGTGCATATATATATATATATATATATATATATATATATATATATATATATATATATGGTTAGGGAATAACTGCCAATAGAATTGCATGACTAGTGGACTTGGCAGTTATTAGAGGTTCATGTATCTTTTAGAGATAGCATAGATAGGCATTAGGTGGGAAGAATAGTTCCTTGACGTATGGGCCACATATGCACACCGTTGTAACCTGAAGCTCCGTCGTAGACATAGGTTCACCCTACTATTACTAATTCCCTCCGACGTTCATGGAATGTTACGGACGTATTCTATTACTGATTCCCTTTGACGTTCATGAACGTTACAGACGTATTATATTACTGATTCCCTCTGACATTCACGGAACATTATGGACGTAGGCACCTAGTTCCTAAAGAAAAGGGACGATGCCAATATATCCAGAGTACCCATATCTTCGAGGTTGTTCTTAATTGAATAATCACTATAGAACGGTTAGGTACCCTATTGCATGCATCTTTACTTTATCTTACAGTTTATATGGCATGTTCTTCTTGTATCATGTTACGTCCCTCTGAGGACCTGATGACTTCTCTAGGTATGTGCTTTATGATTTTTTGCCGGTGTTCTAGCCAAGGCCGTGATCTTCTCTATTCCTTTGAAGATTATTGCTCTTGGATCGTCTTGCTACTTTATAAAAATTCTTTCCTTGTATTTCTTTCTTCTCATTTTAAAAGGTTGGTAGTAGATTTGTCTCCGCCCAACATTTTGTACAAAAGGACAAATTCAAAGTTAATTTTATGATATATTTATTCTCTTATTTGTGGATGAGATTAGTTGTCATGGTTTACTGTATTTTACAACTTGCGGATACTTATTATACGGCTGGCATGTCTACGTACTTAGTCCTACGTATTTTGGGACTAGATGTTACATGTTTTTATGGTGACCCATACAGGTTGAGTTTGCCATTTCGGTTATGTTACCATACCGAGCAGGCCTGCATATAGAATTTAGAGTATAGGATCTCATCCACACACTTGATCTCCTTTCTTGATTCCAATTTTCGAACTCTCGCTTGACTGTCTTGATTTGCATCTTGTTGGATCCCTTTCTACCGTAAATCTTATCTTTTCTTTCATGCATGATAGAGGTTAGGAAGATGACTCGTACTAGGAATATATGTCCCATTGTTATGTTACACTATTAGTTGAACTTTTATAAGTTGGATAGAATACCTCACAAACCTACCATTCCCTTTGTCCTTATGAACCATTAAAAGGTATACTAATAGTTTTACCTAAACTATAGAGTTAGAGGTTCCCAACCCTTCTGGTCAACCAAAGCCTAGACACGAAGATAGTAGGACAATAATAGAGAAACGAACACCGGACGAGTCTTAGAAAGCATGCCCGTTTTTACCCGTTTTTACCCAAGCAAGCATATGCCTCCTGCACAACACCAAATACCGATCCCTCACACAGTAGTCATCATGACTTACAGATTTTAGACCCTTACCTGATCATATTTTATAGCAAGGTTCTATACTTGTTATAGATTCTCATCTCTTGGCATGAAATTTTCTTTCCCTAAGTTCTTCAACCTCACCTCTCAGTTACCCAGGTTAGTCGAAGAGTGAAATCCCTTGAACCGACACGTTTTAGTAATATTTGAACAAGAGATTCCTACCATCTTATTGAAAGCATGCCCGATAGGAATGATGTTAGATTGTAATAATCCTCCAAAAGAAGTTATTGACTAAGAACGCCATTGCAATATCTTGGCTCACTTAGAATCTGTGACTGTAGACAGAAAGTGTACAATATTCTCGTGTCTTTCCTTAGAATTTTTTTTCTTCTCCTGAAGTTTTGTAACGACGATTTTCACAGGTAGCCAATTTCTATAAGTTGGATGGAGTCTTGAAGGAAGAATACCCTTACTTGTAGAATATGACGTCAATTGGGTTCCTGTGATAACCACCTCCTTTAGTGCTTTGAAAACCGAGTTACGATTCGACGTACATGTCCTTCCTTGTATTAAATCTTGTTATTTTATATTCTTATATATTAAGATTATTCTTAATTTTGAAGATGAAATTTTTATAAGTTGGGTAGGATGTAAAAATCCTAAATTTTAGAGATTTTATTTATACATTTTACATCATTTTATCTATTTACTTGAATTTTTTATTTTTGAATTTTCTTAATATTTCGTAGCAAGTTTAATGCTACAACATATGTATGCGAAGACGAGAATGGTACAAATTATGTACTAAATCGTTAAAAATGTTTTGTATTATTTTGAAAATGGTTAGAAATTTTTATTTTAGTTTTACAATATTTTATCGATTACTAGAATGCTTGTAATTAAATATATTGATTTTGGCTATTATTAATAGCAGCATGTAAGTGCTACATTAATATAATGAGTAGGAGTATCTGTACAATATTTGTTAAAATGATTTTTGAAATATTTTAGGATCTTAGAAATATATATATATATATATTTCCAAAACCCTACGCTTTATTCATAAGTGAGGCGCAAAATGCCAAAGTCTATACAAGTAAGCGCAAAAAGAAGGGCAGCAAAATAGGTGGTCGGGGTGAACCCCGTACACCCCCAAAAACTTTAGTTGACCAAGGATAACCAAAAACTCTTCCTGACGTGCTTGCAATATCTCCTGATTTTGAACGTCTGCCTAAGAAACTCCCTGATCAGTTGATTAGGAGTATATTGGTGACCCTCGTATCTAAATTTGTTACAGTTCTTCTACATGAACCAAATGATGGCGGCTGTAACGATCTGGTGTCCGTGCAAGGCTCTGCCCCATTGACTAAAAGATCGTTAAAGCCCCCAATATCCTCGAGTTGTCTACACCGAATGGAGATAGTGGTCCACACCTGCTCGGCCAGGTCCCCTGCTTGAAGAATGTGTTCTACATTTTCCTCATGTCACTCCAAGCAGCAAAGACAAGCTGATGCTAAGCTAAAGCCAATGATGGTGAGAGTGTCATCCGTTGGGAGCTTCCTACGTAGTGCTCTCCAAATCAGAAAAGGGCCATTTTTTAGGAATGCATGATTGCCAGAAAGGACCAATGACGGAGGACTGCGTACCGACACCGCAACTCAAATTCCTCACTGAAGCCAGAGAGAAAGCTCCATTATCCGATAGATTCCACCATAAGACATCAGGTTCTTTTTAGATTCTCAAGCCAAAATCAGCCATGCCACGGCTGCTCCTCCCCGATCAACTCTCGAGCAATCTCCTAATTCCAGTCTTCCTCGTGATTCTACAGATCCTGAATCATGCTTTTTGAAGGAGCTTCCGGACGCTATAGAAGGAGGTCTTCCTCGGACAAGCGTTCATAGAATAGTGATGAATCGCCCAAGCCAAGCTTGAGCCGGATCGATGGCTCAACGAGCAGCCTACCCTTAAAGGTCCGATGTCAAGAAGTAGAGGATCTCTTGTTGAATCCAGCGACGACCGGATGGGTATGCTTGAAATACCTAGCCTTCATGAATCGAGTCCAGAGAGTACTGCTATCATGGAGGATCCACCACATCTTCATGGAGCAAGCATCGACCACGTGAGACAACCTGCTGAAACCTAGACCGCCCTTTGATGTAGGTTTAGCCATGGATTCCCAGCTGGCCCAGTGGTGCTTGTCTCTGCCCTCACTGTGCCCCCATAAGAACTTGGCAAACATGTTTTCAATGGACTTTAGCACCTTCTTCGGTGGGGAGCAGGCAGCTAAAGTGTAAGTGGGGATGGACGATAGGACATGCTGAATCAGAATCATCTTCTCGCCCGAAGATAAAATTATGCTGTGCCATCCTGCGCTTTTTTCAGATTTTGCCTACCAGACCTTCGAATATAGACGCATTGGATCTTCCGTAAATCAACGGGCAACCAAGGTAAGAGACGGAGGATATGCAACAATAAAGTTGATGATTCTAGTCAGATTAGAGAAGTGGTCTCTGTCAGCTGGGTGGTGGGGGTAGATAAGACTCTTGTTGGGGTTGATTCGCTGCCTGGAATATTTAGTGTATCTCTGTAAAATTTTGTGGACCACCTCTACTGAACCGATGTCCCCGGATGAAAAGATAAGGATGTCGTCAGCGTACGCCAGGAGGGTGATGATCTGGCAAATGCTAGAGGTGTAAAAATACTGGACACTAGGGGTATCAACCATTTTGTTGAGATTTCTATTAAGAGCTTCCGTCGCAATGATGAAGATGGTGGAACATAGAGGGTCCTCCCTGTCTGACACCACGACTGGATCTAAAAAACCCTCAGCTTAGCGGTTGACGACAGTGGAGAACCACGAATTACTAATCGATCTCCACACAATGTCGATCCAGATCTCTAAGAACCCTAATGCTCTGAACATCCATATCATGTATTGCCAGTCAAGCCAGTCGTATGCTTTTTCATGTCCAGTTTGATAGCAATGTTTATACCTCTAGAAAGAAATTTCATACAGGTGATCATCTTTTGTGCCAGCAGAAAGTTGTCTAAAATGTTTCGACCACGGACAAAACTGCTTTGCTCCTCAGAGATAATCTTGGGGAGAAGCCCCGCCAAACGAGTGGCGATGATCTTTGATATGATTTTGTTTGTGAAGGTGCACAGGCTCAAGGGTCGAAAGTCTTTGAAGGTCTCCGGGTTGTCCTTGTTGGGAATGAGAATCAAGTTGGCACAAGATATCGATATAGGGTACCTGGCTCCTTGAAAGAAGGCAGTCAGAGCCTCATGAATATCTGTCTTGACGATGTTCCAGCAAGATCTAAAGAAGACTCCTGTAAAGTCGTCTGGTCCCGGAGCCCTATGTTCATTCAGGGACCAAACTGCATCTTTAACTTCAATCACATAGGGAATAAGCTACAGTTGGGAATTACCTTATCCTCAATCAAGCCGGGGATCTCCGCGAGGATGTTCACATCCTTGTGGATGATGTCTTTGGTGAACAGTCGAGTGTAGAAAGTAGTCACAGTCGACTGGATGTCCCGTTGGTTTTTGAGTATGTGCCCGTTCTCATCAGCTATCTAATAGAGGTTACGCTGTTGTCTGCGCCCCTTAACACAAGAATTAAAAATTAGAGTTTATGTCCCCCTCGATGTCCCAGGTCAGCGTAGCTTTCTGTTTCCAGAAATCTGCCCCCACTTTTAGCCGGAACTTCAGAAGCGCTCTTGTGAGGTTGAGGGAGGCATGGGCCTCCGGAGATCTGTCAGAAGCAAACAAAATCTCAGCCTGAGTGACGTCGTCCTAGGCAGTACGAATAGCCTCAAATATGTCACCAAATGCTTCCTTACTCCAGGTAGAGAGGGATTTTCTGGTGGTTTTCAGCTTGGCCGCCACCCGAGCAAGTGGTCTGCAAGCCCACTTCCCGATTTTTTTATTTTATTTTGATTATGATTAACTTTTATGGTCATTAGGATTTGAACCTAAGCTCATAAGGGAGCTATAATCATATTATGATCATTTGGACCTTAGTAAGCATTGTTTAGCTATTTTATAGCTTACTATAATTTTTAGATATTTTTAGAATTTTTTAGATATTTATTTATTTAGTTTTATATATTTTAAAGACTTCTATTATTTATTATGAGGCCATTTTGGGATAATTTGAGGTAAAGTATTTTTAATTATATTTTAGAAGGTTAAATATATTTTCTATAATTTTTACAATTTTTCTAGAATTATTTTGATAATTTTAATATTGGAAAACCTATTTTCTAGGACCTCTAGAATTTATTGTGCTAGCATATGAGCAAATGTTGACCACAAATATTTTTCTAGGGTTCAATATGTTATTTTATATTTTCTAGAATTTTTCCATATTTTTATGGCTATTTTTAATATTTATTATGAGTTTCTGTAATTAAAACTGCTTTAAAAACTAAGTTCTGGTTAATTAATAACCCAGTCAGCAAGGCAGGCCCACCCGTCAGCCACCCGCTGAATGGGGGCGGGCCCGCCTGTCAGTCAGCTTAGTGCTGACTGTGCATCCTTAGTTTGGAGCTCGACTCCAAAACCGACTAGGAGTCGGCTTGGCCTCAAGCCGTATGGCCATCTGGCCGCTCATTAATTGAGCGGGCTGCACAGGATGGCGACACATGTCTCCTGCAGCCGCCCACAGTCTCGAGCCGCAGCTCCCTCTCTTTATATATATATTAAGTTCTTTCTATCCGAAAACCCTAAAAACCTTCTGCTGACTTTTGGAGTTTGATTCCAAGGAGACCCCGACTTCCCGAGGAGATTGCCGTCAGCCCCGACCTCGGATTCGTGCGCCGTTTTCTTTATTGGATTCATATCGAGGTAAAATTTTTGAATATGTAATTTATTTTCGTATAAATTATTCCTAAATTTCTGGAGAATTCGTAGAGTGTCGGTTGTCCAAAACTTGACACGTTTTGGTGTTTTCGAGATTTTGGGAGGACCGGAAATCGAAATCACAAACCGTTTGAAGTTTCGGAAAGCCAACACAGAGTTCTACGATATATATTTTTCCCAAAAATTAATTCATTCATCTAGTATTTTAGTTATTCTGTTGAACTCAAAATTTATTGGTTAATCACCGTTTTGGTCACGATTAGTCATAACGGCGATATCATTTGACCAAAACGTGATTTCACGGCACGGTTGATTCCAGTGCACTCATGGCGCTAAAATCTATCAAGTTGCACTTTTCAAATCTAGAGTTCACGAAGTTTGACTAGATAGTCAACGACATGTCTCGATTTGCATGCCATGATTTCTAAAATTGGAAACGTGACTTTTGATAGCCAAACTTGTATGTTTAGATTATATTAAAATTATTATTAGGTTAAATTAGTTTTTTACATAATTTATTACAAAATTAATTTTTATTAGATTAGTTAACCCATTAGCCACTTATTCCATGAATTTAGAACTAGAACCTTATAATTGACTTATGATTTTTGTGCATGGTTCGTGGTACGATGTATATTATAGGTTGAAAGCTTCTAGATTGACAATCCCCTCATCCTTGACTTGTGACTATGGTTTGTACAAGAATTCAGGCAAGTACAGTATTGCATTTATGTTTTAGTTCATTATAACATTTTCTCTATTGTTTCCTTATTTGATATCCCGTTGAGACATTGCTTGATATTTCGTTTAGACACGATTGTGACATCATAGTTATTGTATCCTTCTTAGTGTACCATTGACCATTATTGATTGTTAGAGGGTCGGAAAGGGAAATAATTGGTAAGTACGTGAACAAACCCAAATATTTTGATTGTGGATAGCTAAGTCATACACCCTACGTATGAGTTAGTCGTACCCTATTATTGTGGATAGCCATCATATGATGTGTCGTATTAGCCCAGTCGTTCACGTATTAAAAGGTATTTCACATACACATAGTTGTTTTCGTTATTCCTTTATCTAGTTCATGTCTTACTAGTTCATATCTTGCTAGTTTATACCTTGCTAGTTTTTTATATACTCTTTGCCATTATTTTCTCTCATTATTCTAACTTATTTAGGCTAACAACATTAATTGCAAAATGGTTGTACTCTGCTCCATTCCTAACTGGATCGTTGTTATAGGTGAAGTTGACGTGGCTACTTTTGCGCTATGGACCATACCAGGGGGAGATAGAGACTCGAAGGCCAAACCATAGAAGATTAGTTAGTCGTGTGGAAGTTTTTTATAAATGTAAAAGCATACATTCTTCTTCAAATGTAAAACTTCTATATTTTGTAAAGTTGATTTAGTTGTTGTGAATGAGCAGTTAGTATTTATGAGCTCTTTATTTATTGCGGGCTAGACAGCATACTACCGTCGATATCGCGACATAGGTTGGGTTTGGACACGCACTCGTATCCCGAAAAATAGGTGCAGGTCGTGACAAGTTTTTTTGGTGGCCCATGCAGGTCGGATTTCGTAAATGATTACGAATTTGTGGTAGTACTTAAGTTAGTTGTACTACTGTAAGCCTACGACTAGGAAGTGCTCATTCACAATTAGGATTGATTTGATCTTAGGAGAATACCAGGACTAGCAGTCCCTTATTTAATTCTATTGTTAGGTAAATAAGGTTGCTACATAGGTCATATAATTCTATTGTATTTTAATACGAGGGTATGGTCCAAGGTGGGTAGAATATACGTTTGGTAAGTTAGGCCTTCATAGAATTCAATTCCTAATTTTGATCATTTTTTGTGTCATTTTATCTTCTGCCTTCTCTAAACCTCGTTTTATTTTCAAAACTATTTTGCGATCGTTTTATTTTCAATTCTTAATCTTGGTTCAATTATCTATATATTAATTTAAGTCGTCTTCGTTCAATTTGCGATCGTTTTATTTTCAAAATTTATACTTTTATTCAAGGATAGATACTTACATTTTCTTATCATGACCGACTTGTTTGAATTTATAGAAGCTTCTTGAAACTCTTATGGATATAGTTGAAATAATTTTTGATGACTTACAATGGTAAGGCAGATGCGCACTATCCCTATTTATTTGAATTATGGAGACTACAGGTTCACTGCAGTCAGCAGCGCACTGGCGTGGCATGACCCCTAAGTTGAAATAATTTCAAGTAAGCGTAGGTTGTCAAATGTTACTAAATCTATATCCTAGTTTCATTATTTGATCCTTTGATTTATTATGTCAACATTGGATAGAGTTGATAGAGTGTTCGATACCATATTATATTTGAGTCATGATATCAAGGGTTACTACAGTCAGATGTATACTGGCGTGTCATAAATTTTCGATAAAGTGACTTCATGTATACATATGATTTTTGAGTATTATAGAGACTACATCCTTTCGACATATGACTATTGATTTATTTCTTATTCTTTTCCTTTATTTCTTGAACATTTTTATCTTATCCTTCTATTTTTGGAATGTTATTTGGCTCCTAGCAATCTTTAAAACCTATTTGATTTTTTTCTGCTAGATTCCTAATCTTATCTAGATGTTAATTCTTAATCGTATCCTCCGAAATTTCTCTAAGGTGGGTAGATTTGTAAGCCCACTACCCAATTTATTTTTATTTTATTTTAATTATGATTAACTTTTATGGTCATTAGGATTTGAACTTAAGCTCATAAGGGAGCTATAATCATATTATGGTTGTTTGGACCTTAGTAAGCATTGTTTAGCTATTTTATAGCTTACTATAATTTTTAAATATTTTTAGATATTTATTTTATTTAGTTTTATATATTTTAAAGGCTTCCATTATTTATTATAAGGCCATTTAGGGATAATTTGAGGTAAAGTATTTTTAATTATATTTTAGAAGGTTAAATATATTTTATATAATTTTTATAATTTTTCTAGAATTATTTTGATAATTTTAATATTGGAGAACCTATTTTCTAGGACCTCTAGAATTTATTGTGCTTGCATATGAGCAAATGTTGACCTCAAATATTTTTCTAGGGTTCAATATGTTATTTTATATTTTCTGGAATTTTTTCATATTTTTTGGCTATTTTTAATATTTATTATGAGTTTCTGTAATTAAAACTGCTTTAAAAACTAAGTTCTGGTTAATTAATTACCCAGTCAGCAAGGCAGGCCTACCCGTCAGCCACCTGCTGAGTGGGGACGGGCCCGCCTGTTAGACAGCTTAGCGCTGACTGTGCATCCTTAGTTTGGAGCTCGGCTCCAAAACCGACTAGGAATCGGCTTGGCCTCAAGCCGCATGGCCATCTGGCTGCTCATTAATTGAGCGAGCTGCAAAGGATGGTGATACGTGTCGCCTGCAGCAGCCCACAGTCTCGAGCCGCAGCTCCCTCTCTTTATATATATATATATATATATATATATATATATATATATATATATATATATATATATATATAAAGTTCTTTTAATCCGAAAACCCTAAAAACCGTCTGCCGACTTTTGGAGTTTGATTCCTAGGAGACCCCGACTTCCCCAGGAGATTGTCGTCAACCCCGACCTCGGATTCGTGCGCCATTTTTTTATTGGATTCGTATCGAGGTAAAATTTCTGAATATGTAATTTATTTTCGTATAAATTATTCCTAAATTTCTGGAGAATTCGTAGAGTGTCGGTTGTCCAAAACTTGACACGTTTTGGTGTTTTCGAAATTTCGGGAGGATCGAAAATCGAAATCATGAACTGTTTGAAGTTTTGGAAAGCCAACACAGAGCTCTACGACATATATTTTTCCCAGAAATTAATTCATTCATCTAGTATTTTAGTTATTCTGTTGAACTCAAAATTGATTGGTTAATCACCGTTTTGGTCACGATTAGCCATAACGGCGATATCTTTTGACCAAAGCGTGATTTCACGGCACGGTTGATTCCAGTACACTCATGGCGCTGAAATCTACCAAGTTACAATTTTCAAATCTAGAGTTCATGACGTTTCACTAGATAGTCAATGGTACGCCTCGATTTACGTGCCATGGTTTATAAAATTGGAAACGTGACTTTTGATGGCTAAACTTGCTGTAGAGGTTAAAAATCAAGCTGCGTCACCTATTAAAGTGTTCGATCATTAGATGACACCAAAACATTACATTGCGCCAAACAATCAAGTTGTGCAGCATCAGGTTGCGCCAACGTCTGCTTGCGCTGGAGTCAGGTTGCGCGAGCGCCACATGGCGCACTTCCTCGAGAAGTTGTAATGTCATCATATTGCCTGACAGCTAACAACACGGAGATTAAGGAAAATCCATTCGAATCCTGTGCAATACGGTGCTCGAGAAGATTTTGTCAGCATGTACTTAATGCTGACAGCTGGTTCGCGCAAGTCATTGAGTGATGCGAGAATTAATCAGTACAGCACAGAAGACATAGTCAAAGGCGCCAGTCGTTGAGTTGCGCCCACGCGTAGCCTGACAAGTTGGCACCACTTGATCAACTCTTATTTTAAAACAGGGTGACGTGACGCACAAGCCACCAACTTTACAGGGCGTGTCCACTACACTCCCCACGACCATGTGCATCTCAATCAAATGATGCCCCGCATCCATAGCAGTTGTTGCAAACCGCTCGCGCAGGTTGTTACATTATGCCCACGTGCAACCTGATGATGTTTGTGCAAGGTGATCAAACAATGTTCAAAATAGAGTGATGTGGCGCGTAAGCCACTAACTTCGCAGAATATGCCCACTACAATGCCCACGACCACGCGCATCTCAATCAAACGATGTCACGCGTCCATAACAGTTAGTTCAACCGTTCACGCAAGTAAACAGGAGGCGCGCAACCTGAAGCACGCGCAACCCAGAATAACTGCTAAACAGTTATTTTAAGAACTCTATAAATAGAGTTTCAAATCAATCTCAAAATCAAAATGAAAGATCATAATCACTTGCTAAAGTTCTATTGCATCCTCCAGAGGCTCGTGTCTTCGATATCACATCGTCCAAGGGATAAAGTGATCGTCTTCTGATCAGATTTCTATAGTTGTACTTCCCCAGAAATTAATTGTACTCTTTTATTCTTTTCTAAGTTTGTAATAAGACTTTTGTTTTTGCAAACAAAATGGAGACTCTTCTAGAGACGACTTTCTCCTCCGACGAGAAAGTGACAACTCAATGTGATACCGCGTCAATCGGCAAGACGCAGAAGACCCTGGTCGTTCAAGTCGACCAGACAGCCTACGAGGCTATGATCAATGCTGGAGGTGCCAAGGGAACTGCTGTCGCTGTTAAGGGCAAGACACGCTCTGTTTGGACTTCTAAGTCCTCGACGACACAATCCCCTGCCTCTGTGCAACTTGCGTCCATCACTACCTTGGCGCAATCTAAGGAAGACAGTCTTTTGGCTAATCCCTCCACTTCTACGATTCTGAAATCGAATGAGACTTTGTCTCGACATATCGCTGTCCAAAACAAGGGAAAGCGCCCTTTGGCCTTCTCTTTCCTGGCACAACCTACACCTGTTCTTGCTTCTGCGTAACTTGCGTCCATTACTGCTTTGGAGCAACCTAAGGGAAACAACCTTTTGGCTAACCCCTCTACTTTTCTGACTCTAAAATTAAAGGAGACTTCGTCTCGACACACTACTGGATAAAACAAAGGAAAGTGCCCTTTGGCATTCTGTAATGCCCTGGTTCCAAAGTACATAGGACCAAGCACGTGAACATGCCAGCTGCACATGTACGAAGAATACTCCAATATATGGAATCCTCATATATGCACATAAGCTATAAATAAAACAATCATAGGCCAGAATAATATAATCTAATCTCATCACAGCTCAACACAGAAGATGTAGAGTCCAAATAATAAATAAGTGTATCAAAAGTTAGCCAGGTGAACATGCTCACTCCAAACAGCTATGAAAATAGTCTCACAAGATCGGAGTCCAACCTCCGTAAAATAGAAAGAAAATAGATATAAAAATAATGTCCACTAATGTCTCAAAAACATGGTAGAGTTGAAATCAGTAGGAACTACCTCATCATCGATATAAGCTGAATCCAATGCCACTTCGTACTCCTACGAAAAGTCATCTAATCCTGCGACGTAGCAAGATACAAAAAAACACCATGCCATATAAACTATGGTAATATAATAGAAAGAAAGGACGCATGCAATCGGGTTCCTGACCAATCTACTGTGAATATATAGTTTTGAGAAACAATCCTTCGACGCATGAGCCCTGGCTGTAAATGGGATCGATATTGTTCCCGTAAAGGGCACCAGGGTCCTACGTCCATAACGTCCGAAGATCGTCAGAGGGCATCATGTGCAAGGGGCTACGTCCATAACACTCTGGAAAGCGTCAGAGGGCACCTGAGGCCTGCGTCTCCGGGGGAGCGCACATGTAATCAAGGAAGTGCAAAGAAGCCCATATGTCAGGTATTGTTCTCCCTATCCAATGCCTAGTATCATCATCTCCATGACTGATATGAACCTCTAGTAACCGCCAAGTCTTCTAACATGCAATTCTATTGGCAGTTACTCCTATCCGTCGTACGCTCCATACGTATCGGTGGCCAGCCGACTACGCGGGTACGTGTCCTACATGTGACTCACAACATGTGGTAAAGCAAGTGTCAAGGCCGTATGAGATATACCAATACCTCATCAACAATGGTGGTTACTAGACTAAGTCAATGCAAGAGAAATAAATAAAAGCGAAAAAATGACCGATAGAGTCGCTTGCACCCAAGTGTGACTTGGACGCACAGTTTGATAATAACCACAAATAAAATGCCGAAAATAAAAACTGAAAAATAAGAATATGTAAGTGACAGAGTAAGGTGGCAAGGCATCTTGCCTGATGGTACAAAGTGGTAAGTCCAGGAAATCACAATGTCAGCCAAGAAACGTCACAATCTCCAAACAACTCTGGATGCTGAAACAAACATCAAAAATGTACTCGGTGTAATAAATATACGTAGGAAACGCCTGTCCAAAAGTCAAATTCTAGAACAGGGGCAAAATCGTATTTTCAGGTCAAAACGATATCCGCCGTTGGACCCGCTTTGCACCCAAATACGTGCCAAAGTCTATGCTCTCTAAAGTTGTCAAACTACATGTCTACGGATTCAATTTGAGGAAAAACTCAACGGTATGTCCAGTTTTGGATTCCGATGAGCCGCGTACAAAATCGTCCGTTTGAGTGGGTCACGGGCCCGCCAAAAGGGGTTTCGGTCGACCTTCTCAGAATCGAACCAAACTTGACACACATGACCAAAATTTCGATTCGAACCTGTTGGCGCAAGTCTCGTCTCGATTTGACGACTGGACACGAAGTTAGGGCAAAGTTTACAAATTGGCGATACGGGGGTATCTTGACGGATACGGACTGATTTCGTCGCGCACACACGGCGAAACTGAGTTCCGTCAGTTCCCACACGTCAGTAACGTCCATACACGACTTTTGATGGGTATAGCGCGTGACCACTTCGCCCGATTTTTTGGGGCGCACGTCGTATCGAAAAAAATTTCAGAATTTTATATAAGTTTAACACAGTTTTTCCTCCAACTTCAACATCAATTTACTTTTTACACGTTAATCGAAACGAAAATCCAGTAGATGCGTTACAATCTCGGTTATGTTGTCTTTTACTATTTTTAATTAGTTTCTATTAGTTTTTAATGTACAGCAAGAAAATTGGCCGACAATTTGTCGTTTAGAATTGGTTTTAACAGTTCAGCAAATCTGATTTTTTGCTAACTTTGGTTCAATTTTTCAAACCAGTTAGATGGTCATGTCGAAATCCATCTAGCAGATCTCGAAAAGGGTCAAGTCTACTTTCCAGAAAATCTTACGGATCGAAAATCGGTGTTACGAGTAAAAAGTTACGTCGTCGGGAAGTAGGGTACCTTTAGTGGGAAAACTGTTCCGTGGATGACGAGGGGCTGACTTTCGATGCTCCGTTCATCGTGCACAAAATCTTATTGCTAGTGAAACAAACTTGTAGACGAAGAGGGTATGTTCTGCCGAAATTTTCGTTTTGGGAGTCTAGGGTTTTGAGGTCTGTGGAGTAAGATATACATATATATATATATATATATATATATATATATATATATATATATATATAACAAGTTTTGGCAAAACCTAATACTATTAGGATTCTAATAAGCTACTACAGGTTGGTGTGCTCACGGGTTAGTATTGGGGTTGGGTTTTGGGCGCGCTGCAGCAACAGCTGCGTAAGGGAGATGGTGGTTGGGGGGGGGCACCCACTTAATTGTGTGGGTGATTTGATTTTTATCCTTTTCTTTTCTTTTCCTTTTTTATTTCTTTTTCTTTTCTTATTATTTTTCATTTTTTTTTCTTTTTATTTATTAAAAACTCTTTTTTTTATCTATTTCTCTATTCTATTTTTCTATTATTACTCTATTTAAATCTAAATTCTATTTTTATTTATTATTTCTTATTAGAACTCTTTTCAATAATTTAATAATTTAGATATATTTATATACACATATATTGCCACATATATGTATATATAAATATATACACCTTAATAAATCAACACATACACATATACATATATACATATAATTATATTATATAAACTTACACCCATACTATGCATTAAGTATTTGCTATTACTATTATTTCACACTTCTAATATTATGCATGCATGTATTTTAGCACCAATTTCTACACAAAATTAAAATTAAATATTTTAATGAATTAGGGGGATTTACATCCTACCCAACTTAAAGAAATTTTGTCCTCGAAATTAGACTATGGTAGGGGTCGAATGCAATGTTATGCAATGCAAGAAGCTAGAAAGACTATCCTGTGGAAGACATACCTTGGTTGTCAAACAAATACGGGTAACGATTTCGAACGTCGTCCTCGTGCTCCCAAGTAGACTCTCCTGGCGAGTGATGCTTCCAAGCCACGCGAACCAATAGGATAGATTGATTTCGTAACACCTTCACTCGACGGTCAAGCATGTCTATCGGTTGCTCTTCGTACGACAAGCTCGGTCCAACTGTGATCTCGGAATGATCAAGCACATGGTTGTCGTCCGCCATGTACCTCCTCAACTAAGATACATGGAATACATCATGCACTCCCTCTAACGACGGTGGCAAGGCCAATCTATAGGCAACCTCTCCAACACGTTCCAAGACATCGTAAGGCCCGATGTATCTTGGACTCAATTTTCCATGTCCTCCAAATCGAATCGTGCCTCTAGTGGGGGATATCTTCAAGAACACATGGTCGTCCTCTTTGATCTCCAAGGGTCGACGATGATTATCTGCCCACTGTTTCTGACGATCATGTGCTCCTCGCAGGTGGCCCTAAATTTTCTTCACTGTCTCCACTGTGCTCAAGACTTACTCGGGACCCAATAGCTGTCGTTCTCCTATGTCGCTCCAACAAATAGGAGACCGATACTTCCTACCATACAATGCTTCAAACGGAGCCATTTGAATGCTCCCTTGATAGCTATTGTTGTAGAAAAACTCAACAAGATGAAAATGGTCCTCTCATGATCCGCCAAAGTCAAGCATGCACGCTCTCAACATATCCTCTAGCGTCTGAATGGTACGCTCTGACTGGTCATATGTCTGCGGATGGTACGCCATGCTAAACTTCAACCGGGTGCCTAAACTCTTTTGCATGATCCTCCAAAAGTGTGAGGTGAATCTCGAGTCGCGGTCTGACACAATACTTACAGGCACACCATGTTGTTTGCCATTGATTGTAAAAGTACAGAACAATTATCGGAGGACTGAACTTAGACTCACAATACAAACTCGCTCGTACAAAGAAAGCCTAGGGACGAAAACCTAGGTACATCAATCTAAGTACGATTGTTTATTTTAGATTCTGGGGGGTGACGATAGAGGCTCGGGAAAGCGACGGCCGCTCTGCCTTACTCCTTGGACGATCGGTACGCAGCCTTAACTCGGGGAAGATCTGCTTGGTCGTTGACAAAGAAATGCCTTCTTGCTCTCTCTCTGATTGCTCTCCTGGCTTCTCTTTCTCTGTGTATATTCTCTCTCTGACTATGGGGGGAAGTCTCTCTGTGTATACGTATTCTTCTCTTGTTCTTCTTTTTTTGTATATCTCTCTATATTATCTCCATTTACAAGGGAATGGCACCTTGCTATTTATAATAGTGGGGGCATCATTAGGGTTTGGATGATTATCCATTCTCAAAGTGGCGGCGACCTGATGATTAACCAATCTGGACCATTAGTCTTGAATATGAAAGATCTGGGCCGTTAATATGGATTATGCCAAATCCCATCAACAATTAATGCTGATTGCAATAAATCTTCGTCATGATGATTTGCTGACATCTGCGAATCTTAATGAATAAATTTAATTCATTCTTCTGCCACGTGTCCCAGATTATTGGGATTTGGCCCAAGATTTGATTGACTTTAGGACACGTGTCCAGTCGTCAACGTTGAGCCGCATGAGGAGTGTCGATGTTTGGGCCGCATGAAGGTCGTCATGACCGAGCCGCATAAAAGATTTCATGACCGAGCCGCATGAATAGTCTCTATACTCGAACCGCATGAAGGTTGTCATGACCGAGCCACATGGATATGTTCATGACTGAGCTGCATGGGAGTCTTCATGGCCGAGCCGCATGAGAGTCTTCATGGCCGAGCCGCATGGATCTCTTTATAGCCGAGCCGCATGGGGGACCTTCATGGTTGAACCGCATAGGTTTCTCTGCATTGATCGCATGAACTCGTTTATTCTTGGCCGCATAAGCTCGCCTCAAAACTTTGGTAGACAGCGCCACTTTGAAGATTTTCCTTATTCCCGAAGTACTGCTTTTCGTGTCAGTCATTATGACAACTTTATGTCAGGTCTATCACTTCTCAGGTCTGTCAGCCGTCAGAGCATTAAATGCGTCCACACGTTAGGCACAGCTATTTTTGAAGACCACATGGCCTCTCTCTCTGGGCCGCATGGAGTTTACTCGAGCTGCCTATGTGCGTTGAGCCGCATGTCCATGTTGGTGACTTTTGAGCCGTATGATACTCTTGAGCCGCATGAAGCTCGTCTGATTTTGAGCCACATGAAGCTTCCTGGGTTCTGTGCCGCATGAAGAATGTCTCATGATCGAGCCGCATGAAGGACGTCTCATGACCGAGCCGCATGAGGAATGTCTCATGACCGAGCCGCATGAAGGACGTCTCATGATCGAGCCGTATGAGGAATGTCTCATGACTCGCATGAGGAATGTCTCGATCTGCCCGTGCACTCGCTTTGTGGGCCCGGGTATCCCGAACACACGAGTGCGTAGGTATCATGTTTGCTCCCTGATGTGGGGGCTAATAGAAACACTTGCCCTCAATCTTTGTTGGGAGACACTTGAGAACCACTCTGTCCGTTTGCCGCCGGGGGCTGGACACAGACGGCTCTGTACAACTTTCCATCAGAGGCCCGCTTAGCGGGACGCTCTTGATGGTCAGAGGTTGGGACAGCTGACTGAGCCCGATGAGCCCGCGCTGCCCTAGACTTCTTCTACTTAGCACCCGAAGGTGCGTAATAGAAAGAGTCCAAGTTTGGAAGGAGGGAAGAGAAGTTGGTGCCCTTTTCAAAGGAGGTAAGGGGGCTCTATTTATAGAATGGAGTAAGCCCTTTCTTCTTCTCCTTTCCGATGTGGGACTAAAAGCAATATTTTCCATGCCTCTACAGGACCCCCTTCAAAATTTTCAAATTACAAATTTGGAACACTTTGAATAAGAAGCATGAAAAGTAGATTTGTTTAGGTGTGGCAATCCAATCAGAGGTAGCATGGACGGGATTTTATGTGGACTTATCATCCTTGGCGTACCTTGGTTTTAGGTACGGATAATAAGTTGAGAGAGGGAACCATCATATTTACTCAGAGGTGGTATGGACGTGGTAAAATTAAGGTTGATGGTAGAGCTTTCCTACTCAGAGGTGATATGGACATGGTAGGAGCGAACTCGAATGAGGATACATAGAACAACTCAGAGGTGCTATCAACATGGAAGTTCTATGCATTGGGTGAAAGAATGCTATAGAACAGCTGGGCTCCGAAAGCATGTGATGATGAGGAAAGATGTGGATGTACTAAGGGACCTAGTACGGCATTTGTGGTCAGCAGAGGACATTTGTGGGCCTATTATCCTTGGCATACCTTGGTTTTAGGTACGGAGAATAAGTTTGATAGGGATACCTAGGACAACTCCGCGGTAAGGCGGATATGGAGGTTCTTGGTATCGGACGAAAGAATACCATGGTGCAGTGAACAGTTTTCTGTTTTCTTTCACTGTTTTTCTTTTCTTTTTGTCAAGGGATGTGATCCCAGATGATGTAGTACTTTGAATTTTGAATAAATGAGCATGTTTCAACTCATCTTCTCTTTCTTGTACTTGTGGTGTTTGTGGAATTGGACCTGCTGGGGGATTATTTGTGGACCTGTTACCCTGGGCGTACCTTGGTTTTAGGTACGGATGACAAGTTTGGTCAGGATATCTGGAACATCCATGGCAAAGTGGTCATGGGTGCTCTCGGTATTGGGAAAAAGAATGCCGTAGAACAGCTGGGCTCCCGGGGCATGGTGAGATGGTGGATTTATGCTAAGAAGCTTAGCAAAGGATATTTGTGGACCTATTATCCTTGGCGTACCCTGGTTCAGGATACGGATAATAGGATAAAAGGAAACCAACATATTTGCTCAGAGGTTATGAGGACATGGCAAGCATGAGGGTTTTACCGTAGAATCTTCCTGCTCAGAGGTAATGAGGACATGGCAGGGGAGACTTCACGGAAGATATTCGTGGTCAACAGCGGACATTTGTGGTCAACAGAGGACATTTGTGGTCAACAGAGGACATTTGTGGTCAACAGAGGTCATTTGTGGGCCTATTATCCTTGGCGTACCCTGGCTTAGGATACGGATAATAGGATGAAAAGGAACCAACATACTTACTCAGAGGTAATGAGGACATGGCAAGCATGAGGGTTTTTGTTTCACCGCGGAATCTTCCTACTCAGAGGTAATGAGGACATGGCAGGAGAAAACTCAACAGAGGATATTTGTGGACCTATTATCTTTGGCGTACTCCGGTTGTGGGTACAAATAATAGGTTGAACGGAAATCGACATACTTACTCAGAGGTAATGAGGACATGGCAAGTATGAAGTTTTCTTCGACGGAGCCTTCCCACTCAGAGGTAATGAGGACATGGCAAGAGTGGGCTCAATGAAGAGGGGTACATAGAACGACTCAGAGGTAATGAGGACATAGAAGTTCTATGTAAAGAGGTGATTTGTTTTTGGCAAAAATGGAACGACTCAGAGGTAATGAGGACATGACCGTTTTGGAAATTTGTGGATCTGTTACCCTTTTTGTCCACTGGGAGTGCGGGTAGTGGATCATGAGGGAGGATCCCTTCCAGGAAAAAAGTTCAGAGGTATGTTTATACATAACGTTCTCCCTAAAAGAGTGACCGGGATGTAAGTTCAGGGGTACCAGCGGGTACATAACTCGACAATCCATAAATTTTGTGATCAAAGTGTAAGTTCAGAGGTACCAGCGGGTACATGACTTGGTAGTTTATGATTTTTGTGGAAGGAGGAGGAGAGTTCAGCGGTACGAGAGGGTACATGACTCGAAAATCTGGAATATTGTGGATATGAGTTCAGTGGTACCAGCAGGTACATGACTCGGTGATCTGGAGAGAATGTGGATGTGAGTTCAGTGGTACCAGCGGGTACATGACTAGATAATCTGGAGTGGATGTGAGTTCAGCGGTACCGGGGGGGTACATAACTCACCAATCTAGGAAATTTGGAGGCGGAATGTGAGTTCAGCGGTACCGGGGGGTACATAACTCAATCATCAGGGATTTTTTTTTGGATGTCGTTTCGGACGTAATACTTCTTCAGGAAGTTGCCGTTGATGGGCAACATGAGCAAGTCTCAGTGTGAGCAGCCACATACTTGGCCAGCTCCAACTCTTCTTCAGCCACCCCATGTGTAAATGCAGACTGAGAGGATGATTTGGGCAACTTGATCATCAGGGGTTCAGTTGATGGAGTAGATCGTGGAGTTGTTGGCGGACTAGCGACCCCCAGTTTGGCACTTGACGTGGAGCGAGGAGTGGCTGGTTCACTAGAAGTGTCAGACCTTGTATCGGGGTGACGACCCTTCTTGGGAAGGTATATCGTCAGTGGCCGATCGGAGGGATTGAGCTTCTCTATTTGGGGTTGACCGACTCTCGGCAATCTGATTGTCAGTGGCCCTGTTGTGGGTCTCGGCACTTGGCCGGACCTTGGCAGCCGGATTATCTTTTGCTCCTCCTGCGCTGAGAGGCTGATTGCGTCCTTCCGTAGAGTGGCGGTAAGGGGTGCGGAATTGCCTGGCTTGTGAGCCTGGAGGTGGATTGTCAGAGGTTCTTCTGATCCCGTGGTTGCTTCAACATCAGTTTGTTCATTTCCTCCTTCAAGGTGCCTCTTTGACTTTTCGTATAGGCAGGAGTCCGTGTAATAAGATTCGACCCCTTTGAAGGGATCGATGTCAGCAAATTCTGTCCTCACGAAGCCGTGCTTGTCAACATATTTGAAGCATTGGTGTAGCGTGGAAGGCACGATCATGTAATCGTGTATCCAAGGGTGCCCCAAAAGGATGTTGTATGAAGTATCGGCATCTATGACGTAGCAAGTGACTTCTGATTGGAGATCGCCAATCTGACATTGCAGACGGATCTTCCCGATTGGGTAGCTCCTGCCCGAATTGAACCCGCTGATGGCGGTGTTTGTAGGGGTCAGACGATGCATCGGGATGCGAAGATGATGCAGTAGTCCTTTTGGAATGATGCTTATGGAAGACCCAGGGTCAATGTGCATCCGGTCCACCTTTATGTCGCCGATGTAGCCTGTGTAGTACAATGGGCGATCGTGTAGATTAGTCTTGATGAGCATGTCTTGTGGAGTGAAGACGATGTTGGGCATTGCTTCCGTACAGGCACTGTCTTGGAGGTCTGCGGGCTGATTTTCTCCCGTGAGGTTGACCTGAGCCAGGTACGAGTCGGCATTTTGAAGTGCATCGCTCAAAGCTGTGCGGACATCCTTTGAGAGCCTCAGGAGTTCATATAAGGACAATTTGGCCGGTGTATTGGCCAATTGTGCCAAGATGTCGAAGTTGTAGGGCCTCTCCAGCCCCTGAGATGTTTCTTTTCGGAGGGATTTGTCGAAGCGAGTCTCCTTCGGCCTAAGCTTATCGGTCGTCAAAGGCTGAGCGGGTCCCAGAGCATCCGTGGTAATGGACGGATGATCATCAGTCGAGTTTTCAGCCACAGGTTGAGATTGTGCTCCGGATCGAGTAACAACAGCCTTGACTTCCTCTTCATCTGCTGAGGTGGTGCGACAGGATCTGACTTTTCCACTTTTCTTTTTAGAAGATGGAGTGGACTGAGTTACCTCGTGGACTAGGTCCGGATGGACCCACATGATTTCCCCTCATGATGTGGTGAGGGGTACTAGACCAGCAGCTTGAGCAGGCGGGAGATTAGCAATCTCCATCGTTGCCAGAGAGATGGGTATAACCCCGTCCTGGGTCTCTGTTGGAGGGATGCTGCCGAATTGTACGGACACCATGTTGGCTGCCACGGTTACCTCCTCGAAATCGATGGCCAGAGCGTTCGAATCGATGAGGTTCTGGATATATCGTTTCAGTTGGTAGCAGTCGTGCGTAGCATGGTGGACGTAGCGGTAGTAATGACGGAACTTTGGGTTCTCCAGATCAGCCGGCCGAGGCTCCCGTCTTGGTGGGGGAAGCTGAATCCTATCTCCTTGTATGAGCATGTCCAAGATAGGCTTGACGTGACTGTCTTCAAAAGAGTAAGTGATTTGAGGCCATTGTTTGTCCGCAGGTTACGACTCAGGCTTATGGGCTGTATCGGCCACCATAGCCTGCTTGCCTCTGTTGTCCCGATTGTTGGAGGGGCTACCCCCATTGTCGTTGGTGGTACTGGGACGCTTGCTCTTGTTCTCTTCCTCTGAGATATGTAATCCCAGTTGGCGAGCCTTCTTTAATCGTTCTTCGGCACTTGTAGCACTAATGATAAAAGCCTTCCAGTCCTTGAATTGACTCTCGCCCATCCAGAGACTGATTGTTGGGAGTAGTCTTTTTTGGCAAATTTTGATCAAGGAGGAGTCCGGGTTGCCAGATGGTAACTTCATTGCGGTTTGACGAAACCGCTCAATGTAATTCCTCGTCAGCTCTTTTTCTCCTTGAATGACGTCCATGAGGGTAGACATCGTGACGTCCTGCCCTACCTCATAGAACCTCTCCAAGAACAGGCGTTTGAAGCCAGCGAAGGAATGGATGCAATTGTCCAGCAGGTTGCGGTACCAATCGAAGGCAACTCCTTCCAATGCCCCAATGAATAACCGTGTCAGGATAGCGTCATCATGGGGCAGATGGTCGGTAGTGACCTCGAAGTAAGTGATGTACCGACTTGCTGAGGTCTTGCCATCATAGGGGTTGATATTGAACGGCTTATATCTTGGTGGGAATGGAACATCCCTCCATTCAGCAGGATATGGTTGCCGTATTATGAAGTCTTGAGAGTTTTTTCTGGCGTGGAACATGGCTTGGAGCTCTTGAACTTCTCTCCTTACTTCTCGGGTCTCATCTGTCGCAGTTGGAGCCGTTACTTCGGGAGGATTATTGCCCGGGTTCGGTGCCGCCGAATTTGAATCTACGTTGATTGGGGGACCCGTGCTTGTCTGGCCAGGTGTCACCCCCTGCAGATTAGGAAGCACTGCTTTGATCTCGTCTACAGACTTGACCAAGGCGTACAATATGGCCTCCAAAGTGTCGATGCGCTGGCGATCACCGGAACTGCCTTGATTGCTGTCTGTCATGAACACCGTCTTCACATGAGGAGTGACGGAAGGAGTGGTGGAGGATGTACCCTCCGAGTCGTACCCGTACACCGAGAAATCATCCGGATATGTGGGGATGTTCTCTTCAGGTTCAGACTCGGAAGGAACACTACCCCCGGCTTCGGAGCTTGCTTCGTCTAGGATGTCCTTGGGGACGTCGGTATCTGTTGTATCCGTCGAAGGATTTGCTTCCTCCAGTCCGTATTCCTGGAATGTCGGATTGTCGTAGATGTTTGAAGGAGTGCTACCCCCAGTTCTGATGACCCCCAATGTTGCAGACGACGAACTTCCTACTGCAGCAGTTTTCGTCTTCGAACGGGTGTGTTGAAATACTCCAGTGGAGGATATCCCTTTAGACGACGGTTTCTTAGCTGTAGTAGTTGACACCTTTGGACTGGAGATGCTCGTTTTCTTCCCTCTTCCCTTGGCGAGAACTTTCTGCGCGGATTTACAGGAGACAACAGGAGGTGTCTCGTCTTCTGAGCTCGGGTGATGTAGTCTTTGGAAGACGGAGGGCCGGTCTTCCGTCACCGCCGCGTTGCTGCAACAGCAGTTGACGATGATCTGGGTGCATTGATGTCCGTGTGTGGGCTCTTTACACCCCGAAGCTCTTTCTCTTTCCTTGCGTTTGTGGAGGATTACCTCACGCAGGTCAGAGGAACCACTTTGTCAGTTTGCCGCCGGAGGCTGGACTTGAGTGGTCTTATACAACTTCCCATCAGAGGCCCGCGTGATAATCAGCGGGACGCCCCGATAGTCAGAGGTTGGGGCAGTCGTCTGGACTTGATGAGCCCGCGCTGCCCTAGACTTCCTCCTTTTAGCACTTGTGGGTGCGTAATAGGAGGAGTCTAAGTCGAATACCACAGAGTCTGGATTATCATCCAGATAATGATCAGAGTCAGGACCGTATGAGAGCCGGTCGAAGACTGATCGAGAGAAGTGTGGGACGGATGCTATGCGGCTAGCATTGGGTACCGTGCAGGCTGTCTGCATGCGGCTGTCTTTTGTTGTAGGATGAGTCTTTATGCGGTTAGGAGTCACGACCGTGCAGGCTGACCGTATGCGGTTGGCATCAGTGGCCGCATGGGTTTTCTGCAAGCGATTGACTTTAATAGCCGCATGAGTCTCATCCGTGCGGTTGGCAACTGTAGCCGCATAAGTTATGCGACTGACAGATGTGGCCGTATGAGTTTTCTTTATGCGGTCGGCGGTTGTAGCTGCATGGGTTTTCTTCCTGCGGTTAATACTCTTCTGCGGCTCGGAGCACGTAGAGTTCCTTTTTGCCCCTGCAAGTCCAGCATCATAGTGTTTTCTTCTGCCGGACTTGGGGACAACAGAGTTGTCTACGGTCTGAAGTGGGGCCGCAGGAGAGTCTTTCTCGCCATCTTGAGCAATAGAGAGCACCTCATCAAGGGCTTACGGAGGAACAAATGATTTTGGCCTCCACTCTTTGCGAGCCTTTATGGTGCAGGTGCGCTTCTAGACCGGGCCAGTGCTACCTTCAGAGAGCATCTCTTCGAACGCCTGTTGGTCGAAGCGTACGACCATCTTCTGTTGTATAGAGCCAAGTTTGGCTGCGTCCGATTGCGTCACCAACTCCTCAACCGTAGAGAAGTTAGTCCCCAGCAGAGTCGCCATCGTGTTTGCCATTGATTGTAAAAGTACAGAACAATTATCAGAGGACTGAACTTAGACTCACAATACAAACTCGCTCGTACAAAGAAAGCCTAGGGACAAAAACCTAGATACAGCAGTCTAAGTACGATTGTTTATTTTAGATTCTGGGGGGGTGACGATAGAGGCTCGGGAAAGCGACGGCCGCTCTGCCTTACTCCTTGGACGATCGGTACGCAGCCTTGTCTCGGGAAAGATCTGCTTGGTCGTTGACGAAGAAATGCCTTCTTGCTCTCTCTCTGATTGCTCTCCTGGCTTCTCTCTCTGTGTGTATATTCTCTCTCTGACTATGGGGGGAAGTCTCTCTGTGTATACGGATTCTTCTCTTGTTCTTTTTTTTGTATATCTCTCTATATTATCTCCATTTACAAGGGAATGGCACCTTGTTATTTATAATAGTGGGGACATCATTAGGGTTTGGATGATTACCCATTCTCAAAGTGGCGGCGGCCTGATGATTAACCAATCTGGACTATTAGTCTTGAACATGAAAGATCTGGGCCGTTAATATGGATTATGCCAAATCCCATCAACAATTAATGCTGATTGCAATAAATCTTCGTCATGATGATTTGCTGACATCTGCGAATCTTAATGAATAAATTTAATTCATTCTTCTGCCACGTGTCCCAGATTATTGGGATTTGGCCCAAGATTTGATTGACTTTAGGACACGTGTCCAGTCGTCAACGTTGAGCCGCATGATGAGTGTCGATGTTTGGGCCGCATGAAGGTCGTCATGACCGAGCCGCATGAAAGATTTCATGACCAAGCCGCATGAATAGTCTCTATACTCGAACCGCATGAAGGTTGTCATGACCGAGCCGCATGGATATGTTCATGACTGAGCCGCATGGGAGTCTTCATGGCCGAGCCGCATGAGAGTCTTCATGGCCGAGCCGCATGGATCTCTTTATAGCCGAGCCGCATAGGGGACCTTCATGGTTGAACCGCATAGGTTTCTCTGTATTGGCCGCATGAACTCGTTTATTCTTGGCCGTATAAGCTCGCCTCAAATCTTTGGCAGACAACACCACTTTGAAGATTTTCCTTATTCCCGAAGTACTGCTTTTCGTGTCAGTCATTATGATAACTTTATGTCAGGTCTGTCACTTGTCAGGTCTGTCAGCCGTCAGAGCATTAAATGCGTCCACACATTGGGCACAGCTATTTTTGAAGACCACGTGGCCTCTCTCTCTGGACCGCATGGAGTTTACTCGAGCTGCCTATGTGCGTTGAGCCGCATGTCCATGTTGGTGACTTTTGAGCCGTATGATACTCTTGAGCCGCATGAAGCTCGTCTGATTTTGAGCCGCATAAAGCTTCCTGGGTTCTGTGCCGCATGAAGAATGTCTCATGATCGAGCCGTATGAAGGACGTCTCATGACCGAGCCGCATGAGGAATGTCTCATGACCGAGCCGCATGAAGGACGTCTCATGACCGAGCCGCATGAGGAATGTCTCATGACTCGCATGAGGAATGTCTCGATCTGCCCGTGCACTCGCTTTGTGGGCCCGGGTATCCCGAACACACGAGTGCGTAGGTATCATGTTTGCTCCCTGATGTGGGGGCTAATAGAAACACTTGCCCTCGATCTTTGTTGGGAGACACATGAAAACCACTCTGTCCGTTTGTCGCCGGGGGCTGGACACAGGCGGCACTGTACAACTTTCCATCAGAGGCCCGCTTAGCGGGACGCTCTTGATGGTCAGAGGTTGGGACAGCTGACTGAGCCCGATGAGCCCGCGCTGCCTTAGACTTCTTCTACTTAGCACCCGAAGGTGCGTAATAGGAAGAGTCCAAGTTTGGAAGGAGGGAAGAGAAGTTGGTGCCCTTTTCAAAGGAGGTAAGGGAGCGCTATTTATAGAATGGAGTAAGCCCTTTCTTCTTCTCCTTTCCGATGTGGGACTAAAAGCAATATTTTCCATGCTTCTACACATGTAATCTCACAATCTGTTCCATATACATCTCTGTCAATACCTCTGTCGACTGGCCCACTCTAAAAGGTAAGAAATGGGCTGATTTTGTAAGTCTATGAACAATCACCCACACTGCGTTACATCCCCTAGGACACCGAGGAAAACCCATGATGAAATCTATAGTAATATGCTCCCACTTCCACTCGGGAATGGGTAGCGGCTACAATAATCCGGCCGTCCTCTGGTGCTCGGCCTTCACTTGTTGGCATACCAAACACTTGGCCACGAAACGAGCTATCTCTTGCTTCATTCAGTGCCACAAATAATACTGCCATAAGTCCAGGTACATCTTATTCCTCCGGGATGAATAGAGTAAGTCGAACTGTGTGCTTCTGCCATCAACTTCTGTCGTAGCTCTCCATTAGGAATATAAATACGATCCCCACATTGCAGTGTCCCATCGGGATGAATCGTCAATCCTGTCTGCTCTTCTGCTTTAGTCCTTTCTCTAAGCCGTCAAAATCTAGCGTCCGTAGGTAATGTCGCCTTGATCCTCTCTACTAATGATGACTGTACTTGAAGATTGGCTAATACGCCATCTGCTCCAGGCAATACTACCTCAATACCAAGCTACTGCAAGTCTCTAATCAACTCCTTCTACGTAGTCAAGAAGTGTGCCATGGGCTTACGGCTTAATGCGTCTGCCACGACATTAGCCTTGCCCGGATGATAATGTAGCTCGATTTCGTAATCCTTCATCAACTCCAACCAACGTCGCTGTCGCATATTCAACTCTTTTTGTGTGAACACGTACTTTAGGCTCTTATGATCAGTGTAGATATCAACCTTCTCGTCGTACAAGTAGTGTCTCCATAGCTTCAAAGCAAAGATAACCGCTGCAAGCTCTAGATTGTGGGTTGGATAATTCTTCTCATGCACCCTCAACTGTCTCGATGCATATGCTACTACGCGACCGTGCTACATCAATACGCATCCTAATCCTTTCCCGAATGCGTCGCTGTAGATCACAAATCCTCCCGGGCCCGATAGTAGTGTCAAGATCAGTGTTGTGGTCAATCGTTTCTTTAACTCATCAAAAGCGGCTTGACACTCGTCTGTCCATACAAACTCCTGATCCTTACAAGTTAATCGAGTCATAGGCCCCGCTATTCGAGAGAAATATTCAACGAACCGTCGGTAGTAACCCGCAAGTCCAAGGAAACTTCTCACCTCAGAAGCTGATGTAGGAGCGGGCTATGATTTGACTGCTGTGTTCTTCTCTGGGTCTACTGATATACCATCTCCCGTAACAACATGACCAAGAAATGATACCTCCTTGAGGAAGAAATCACACTTGCTAAGCTTCGCGAAAAGTCGTTCATTCCTCAACGTTCCCAAAACTATCCGTAGATGCTGCTCATGGTCCTCATGACTCTTGGAGTAAATCAAGATATCATCTATAAAGACTACTACAAATTTGTCCAAGTACTGGTGAAAGATCTTGTTCATTAAATTCATGAAGACTGCGGGAGCATTGGTCAAATCGAAAGGCATGACCAAGAACTCATAGTGTCCATACTTCGATCGAAATGCCGTCTTCGGAATGTCTTTTTTCCGAACCTTCAGTTGGTGATAGCCCGATCATAAGTCAATCTTGGAGGATACATTTTCTCCACTTAGTTGATCAAATAGATCGTCTATATGCGGCAATAGATACTTGTTCTTCACCGTCACTGCATTCAAGCTCTGTAATCAATGCATATGCGCACTGTCCCGTCTTTCTTAGGCACAAAAAGAATGGGTGCACCCCACGGTGATGCACTGGCACGAATAAAGCCCTTCTCCAATAAGTCATCAATCTACGTCTTCATCTCCTCCAGCTTCTTGGGTGCCAGATGATATACTCGAGATGAAATAGGCTCAGCTCCGGAAATAAGCTCAATAGAAAACTCAATGTCTCGGTCGGGTGGCAGCCCTGGCAATTCCTCGGGGAATACATCCTCAAACTCAGTGATGATAGGGTGCTGAGGGGTGTCCTGCATCATCATGTGAGTCCCCAATATGGGTGCATCACAACTCCCTCCGTCTTCTTTGGTGAACTCAAACTCGCCACATTCGGTGGTCTAAAGACAATACTGCCCTTATGGCAGTCTATGAGAGCGAAATGCTGGCTCAACCACTCCATTTCGAGAACCACGTCGAATGTCGGCATATGAAATACAAGGAGTTGTGCTCTCATATATCTGTCGTATATCACTATAGGGCAAAGTCTACAAACACCACTAATGGTTACCACTCCTCCTCCAATGAGGATTCTAATATTCTTATATAAGGGTGTGATGGAAATGCTGCATCGAGTGGCAAAACTAGTGGCTATGAATGAAAGAGTGGCTCCAGTGTCAAATAATATAATGGCAGAAAATAAAGCAACTAAAACCATACCTGCTATGACCTTTGTCTCTATATCCTCAACAGCAAGTGAGAATACCTGTCCATAATTCTGTCCTGGGCCTTGAGCTCTGGCCTTGTTATACTGTTTGCCTTTGGAAGGCAATGGTAGGCGAGGTGCTCCTGCTACGTGCCATGGTGCTGGAAGAGCTGGGGATGTAGGTCTCGGGTTCTGTCGAGCATGTACTATCGCCTGTTGCTCCGGACAGTCCTTGAGCATGTGCTGGTTGGATCCATATCTCAAGCACAATCCAAGGCGAGTCCTGCAGTCATTCTGGATATATCCTTTCTTTCCGCAGTAATGGCAAACAGGCTTCTGATAAGGTAAGGGCCTCTGCAGGTGCTGTCCTGTAGGCCTCCTGATAGGTCCTCCCTGAGTAGCTCGGGCTGGTGTAACTGCTGGGGCATGGCGTCTCAACGTCTGCTGCTGCTCCTTGTGAAGAATCTCCTGAGTACGAGCTTCTTCCAAGACGGCTGAATGGGAGACTCGAGATTGGGTAGTCGTGTCACGGCCCACACCCGCTTTTTCGGATACGAGACGTGTCCAAGCCAGCCTATGCCGCAGAGTCGGCGGTAGAACGCTGTCAAGCCTGCAAGAAATAAATATTCAAAATATAACATTTGCTGCTCATTCATATTTCTAAATTTGTTACAACATTTATATTTAAAGAAAATATAAGATTTTACAATTAATAAAATTGATACAACTACTATCTATTTCTAGGTTTCTGTCTGCAAGTACACCCGAATCTTCCAAGCTAAGTGAAGCCACAGCTAACCTGAAAAATGATGGTTTCCAGTCAGGAATGGAACAATTACACAAACCGACGGTAATACAAAAACACAATAGAATTAACAAGACATAAAAATAACATATGAGATATGAAAACTGGAAAGTACTGAAGACATGGCACGGTGGAGAAGAAAAGGAAAAATAAATAAAAGACAACTACCTATGTGGTGTGAAATATCCATTTCGACATGTGAACGGCTAGGAGGTAAATCCGGCACCTGCACGTGTCGTGTACAGGTGCTATTGTTCACGAATAGACATCATGGGGATAGTTCTGGGTAGTCCACATGTCTACTAAGATATTTTCCCTCCCGACTACTCCGTGTGACGAGCGTGTCAACAAGCAGCAAGATATATGTATAAACATGAAATGAAAAGACTACTATGAATCGAAAGCAATCAGAAAGTGCACTTGCCTGAGGTCCTTAGCTAGAGAAACCGATAGTACAACCACATCAGTTGAATCACTAAAGTCAACACATGCAAAAAGTCTCCAGATGCTGAAATAAACATTACCAACGTTCTCAGAATAGTCAAATTAGCTAGGATTGCCTGTCCTTAAGTCCAATTCTGGACACAGGGATAAAACGGTAATTTTGGACAAAAATGATGTCCGCCGTTGGACCCGCTTTGTACCGAAAAGCGTGCCAGAGTCAACGGTCTATAAAGTCGTCAAACTATATTTCAACAGATCTAGTTTTCTGATACGAACCCAACCGTATGTCCAAAGTTGGATTCCGGTGGACCGTGCACAAAATCGCCCGTTGAGTGGGACCGTGGGGCCCGTAAAATGGCATTCCGATTCAACAATCTCAGAATTGGACCAAACTTTGCATACAGGACCAGAAAAATGATACAGTACTGCTGGCGTAAGTTTTGTCTCGATCTGACGAGCGTGCATAAACTAATTAAAAATTTTGCACAGAGGTCGATACGGTGAATTTTGACGGATACGCATCAAATTCGTCGCGCACACGCGACCAATTTGAATTCCGTCAAAGTCCACACGTCCACGAAGCCGTGATGCACCTTTCGATGCTTTCGGTTCGCGACCAAGTCGCCCAGTTTGACGGGACGCACGTGGTATCGGGAGAATTTTAAAGTTTTCAAAAACAGTTTTAATGATAAAATCTCGATTTTGAAATCTGTTTTCTCTGCGTACACTTCATGAAAATTAAATATACAAAATAGGTTAGGAAGCCCTACATGTTGTCTAAAAAGTTGTTCAACTAGATTTTCTATTATGGTACTGGATCGATCGGGATCGATCTCCGAACAGGGGCTCTTGGACTGTTCTAGTGTTCTATTTTTATAGGTTTTCGACCAACTTCGGGTCGATCTCATGGACTGGTCGTGCATCCTACACGAAATCAATTTACTGTGGTTTCGAAACGGTTATGTTGGCTTTCCAAAACATTTTACAGATTATAAATTGAGTAAACGTGGGTGAAGAATTCGTATCGCGAAGTCGCAATGCCGCTGCTGTTGTACCATCCTGCGCATGTGTGCAGCCCGCGCGCACGTGGCCCCCCGCCGCCGGCCGGCGGTGGCTGCGGCGCCGCAAGGAGGTCGGGCAATGTCGCCTGGGTTGGGAGGAAGGGTGGCGATGTGTTTTGCTAGGGTTTTGGGAAAACTCTTCTCGATCTCTATATAATTAGTTGCGTGAACCGACAGGGGTCGGGTTTCGTTTGCCGCTGTGAGGGATTACAGTACAGCTCGGGTTCAAAGGGAGGGGCCGCTCGGCTGAGCTGGGCTGCCAACGGCTTTTCCAATTGTTTTTCTTTTTTTCTTTTTCTTTTTCTTTTTCTTTCTATTATTAGTATATATATATATATATATATATATATATATATATATATATATAATATATATATATAATATATATATATATATATATTTACATTTTAAAATATATATATATATACATTTAATATATATATTAAATGTATATATATATATTTTAAAATGTAAATATATATATATATATATATATATATATATATATATATATATATATATATATATATATATATATATATATATATATATATATATATATATATATATATATATATATATATATATATAAGTAAGTATATATAAGTAAGTATATATATATATAAGTAAGTATATATATATATATATATATATATATATATATATATATATATATATATATATATATATATATATATATATATATATATATATAAAAAAAAAATATATATATATATATATATATATATATATATATATATATATATATATATATATATATATATATATATATATATATACTCATGCACGTATATACATATATATATACCCACATAAATATATATTATATATACTTACTTATATATGTATATTTACATTTACATTTACATAAACATACACATATACTTAATATATATATTTATATATTCATACACATACCCATGTTATATTATATATTTGTATTTACATACACATACACGTATATAGTATATATATTTATATATACATGCACATACCCATATATAATATTTATTTATATATATATGTATATACACACGTATTTATATATGTATTTACTTACTCTATATATATATTTAGATACATATTTACCTATCCATATATTCATATATATACTTGTATAATATACTCCATAAATTCAAAATAAATCCAAAGCATCATTCCTATATAGAGCCTATTTTTGATAAATATGAACATGTATATATATGACATTCATTGACAATAATAATATAACCAGTAATAATAAAATAATATTGTATAATAATATCCTCGATAATATTGATAATAAAATAATAATAAAATATTTAAAAAAATTCGGGAAGGGGAGCTACAAATCTACCCACCTTAAAATAATTTTGTCCTCGAAATTCTAATCCATAACTATTTCTTAAGATTCAATAAGAAGTCTACCAGAACCTTAATCTCCTTAAATTTTGATTCCTCATAAAAATAGTTTGTATTCTTCTCCTAGCCATATAGCCTCCAGGACTTCTACCCACCTTTGGTCACACTACTCCTCAAACTAAAATCTTCTAACTGATTGCTAACAATCCTACCAACAAATATCTAGGCATATGGTATCTATAATCCTCTCGTATCTGTCAAGCAACCCAAAAATTAACAAGCAACAAATTTATACAAGTAGTTAAGAATTATTACTAAATTCTAATAAGCATGATCGTTCGTCGCTCTGAAATAGGGGGTCATGAAGATAAGGAAAATTAATCGAGAGTAAATATGAAATTTCAAGAGCGGTAGAGCGTTTCCAATGATGCAGATAGAGAGAAAGCTTATGAGCCACTAACTTGTTTGCTAGATTGGGCTACTATAGTCTAGTCATTTGCTAAATCGAAGAACTCTTCACTTCTTAGAGGGGCTTGCGATCTATGAAATACAGACATTCCGTTCTCAAAGTTAATCTAAGTAAGGTTCCATAATGGAACGGAATTTGAGATATCAAGATGGTGATCTTTTCCATGATTATTTAAACATACGAGCAAGGGATATAGGTGCACTACAAGATCATCTTGCGACTTCCAGGTAAGGGTTACGAATGACTTTACGGTCTAAGAGGTGGGGACTTCATAATAGGTATAGGGACCTATTTCAATTAGTTTGGTCTTATAGTCCAAATACGGTGGTATGTATGGATGGGTTCTACTGCTTCTTAATAGGTTCTCTATTTTGGACATCACTCGCTGGTTGGATGAACCTTGGATTTCAATCTTTATTGACTGAACAAGGTTCCAAGATAAACTATGTCTACTAGGTTAGGGTAACCTAGAATAGGATTTCTTCCAAGTGGTTGAGCTAGTTGCTAGTCAGGTTGGTTAGCTAGGTCCACAAGCCCAAAATGTGCCTTTAGTGACTTTTGTGTTTAAGTAGCACATGAGGCCTCAATTGGACGGTACACTAGTGGCATGTGCGTAGTGGACTTCGAGTAGGTCACAGCCATATATTGGGTCGAAAGAATTGAGTCAAGGTTGAGGCTCTAGTGGAAGTCGGAAAGTATACCGGTATTATGATAAGGGTTATAGCTAGTCCTTTTAACCTGAAAGTCGTAACACAAAAATAGAGTACAAGGGGACAGGTTTGAGTGGGACATGATATACCTGGATGAAGGTGGACTTGTCTAGATCTTACATATGAAATTTGTTGGGAGGTAACAGCTGGTCTCGTGCTCTAAATATTAATGACACAGCCGGGGATACAAAATGATCTAAATGGAAAGTGGGAGTCCAAGGGGCACTAATTATCTTCCTAATGAAAATTATGCTAATCAATCGGTAATCTTCGTATATCCTAAAATTTAGGAGGCTTACAGTCTACCCACCTTAGGAATAAGGTTAAAAGAATTTCAAAGTCTGGATATTGTACCTCGACTCTTATAAATAAGGAATAAGGCACGACATACGGGATACGGTAGATTAAGTCGAGTCAAGGATCATTCCTCAATAAAGGAAAAACAAGGGTGTACAATGACACATGGTCGATAAGATAGAGGGGTATACACGTCCATAGTGTACAAGAGTTATCGATCGGGTAACCAACTCTAAGGTACATCATATAAAGAGATTTCTAACAACTTAGTTATGTATTTCTATTTGTGTCAAACCTGTCCGACTATTGTCACCGGGGCTCTAGTTAGAGCAAGCTTCAACAAATAATTAGAGGCTCACAACATTTGGTCTCTTGAGAATAGGTAGTCTCCTAGGTTGGCATTTGATCAAGGGAATGATCGTAATCATTCTCGGACTCCAATGACTAGAAGATCAAGATAGTATCGAAGGGAGGACGAGTAACTCAAGGCAAGGTTCCAGTCACAGGGCTGGTCAATGGCAGCTATCCTTGCGTATACAACTATCATAGCCATGGGGATACTCGGTATCTATCTATCAATTATGAGCTTTCGTCTTTCCAATTAGTGAAAGACAATAACAATGAAGAGTTCAAGAGATGTCACTGAATACAATTACGTAATTCAAAGGCGAAGGTATAATTCAAGAGAAGTTGTCAAAGCAGTCGTGGATGAGATCCTAGAGAGATCTACATCTCAATCCACGTAGGGTAATTAGATGAAAAGAGAACCAATTACATCATGGTTGATCAGACCGTAATACAATAATTCTGATTAGACAATATGTTAGCGGGCGTCCCCAATAAACATATGTCTCGAATCAAGCTCGATAAAAGAGTAAGCTTGTAAAACTAGGCTGTAATAGCAGCATTGGTCAAGATAGTCAAAATATAAGTAGGCGAGATTTTTGGAAAGGAGGCACAAATAGTTCGAGTTTTAGAAAAATCAAAACCTTACATGGTGTTATTGCTTATACAGTCAATCCTACTATCTTCTATTCATAAGGCCTTGGTCGATAAACGGGTTATGGACTTCTGAATTCTATACTCCAGGTAAACCTATTAGTGTCAGTCAGTACCTCGTCAAATGGATCACAAGGACCGCGGAAGGCCAGGTTAGGAGACATGCTACCGAACTTACAGATCTTCCACTAGTTTTAGCTTTGGATCTTATGGGACAAACAAGCATTTTCCTGTCCTCTATGGTATCCTAAACTTGTAATCACGTCTGAAATCATTTTACCGAGAATTATGCCTCGTCCATATACTCCGGCCACGGTAAACTCTTGGTTCCGTGATTCAGGTGTGATATGCCATCTGGTACTCTACCTTATTGACACAAGGTCTAAAGAGGTCAACGAAGGTATCACTACACCAAAAGCAGTAAATTTTGACCCTTTAGGTTCGCTAATAACGACGGACCATGACTGTAGCTATTTTTTGACAGACTAGATCTGTCAATGTCTATTAAAATATACTAAAATAGAGGACTTGTCTTTTTTCCTAAAAATTTTACGGCCTCTATTTGGAGCCTGGATACTATTTCGTCTCTCTCATCTCTCTTTTTCCCTAAAATTTTTGCCTCCTCTATTTGGGGCCTAAAAGTTTATTTCCTGTGATGAATTCCACAGGAAATATTTAGGTTTTCTTTCATCTCTCTTCACAAAGTGTTGTTATTGGGGTCGATCAAATCCACAGGAAATCGTGCGAATCCCTGGAGAGGAACGTGCCCTAGGTAATCTAAACTTATTTTTTAATCTGGTGAAAATGAATGAGTAGAGGTTTTTGCTCTTCTTCGTCTTCTTCTTCTTGTTCTTCTTCTTCTTTTTCTTCTTCTTCTATTTTTTTAATCTGATAACTGATCGACCAAATTCCGAATTTAGGTTTTGAATAGGAAAGGGTGTTTTACATAGAGCAGGCAAGGCTGAATCTAGGTATTATTTATTCTCATTTTTCAATTATATATATATATATATATATATATATATATATATATATATATATATATATATATATATATATATATATTTTTCAATTATATATATATATATATATATATATATATATATATATATATATATATATATATTTATATATATATGCTTCTATTGTTGTTCCAAAATTGATTTTGATTATGGCTCGATGATCTGGTAAACTCGATTTTACATGTTGGACCATGTATTATACTTTTATACAGAATACACAACAAATTTTAACAGTCACCGTTGCATGTAGTGAGAAATGCTTTTAGCTGTAGCAGATTGGTTTATAAATCTTCTTGTACACATCGTATCAGCTATGCAATCCTGTGTATTTCTATAAACATTCTTCATATTGCCAACATTACTCAACACCGTATAGCAAACAAAACCTACTTGTAAAGATTTAAGGATATAACAAGCAAAAAGCAAGTTCTTCATGAATTTGAAATGTTTTGGTACACAATAAATAGCTATACTATTTATAGCATTTCCATAGGGAAGCAAGAGAAACAAAAATTAGTAAGTAGACTTGAGAGTAGAGAAGACCATAAAAAAATTAAGCCGCTAACAGAACCTGCTGCATTGCAAACTAGGACTTGGATTTGCAAGCCTGCAGAGTTAATTGAATTTATTGAATTATTTACTTGTAGTGGTATTTTCTTCATTTATATTGTGTTGCATTTATGTATTGGTGTTTTCTCCATTTAGGTTGTCTAAGAAAGCTAGGTAGCCTACATCGAGACTGACCGCTTGGTTAAAAGCTCGATTGTATAGCAGAACTAGCATGTTCGACTAATAGCTCGCCTATATGACGAAGTTATTCAATTTGGCACATTTATTTTTGTTTTGTCCTTATTCATCTTTGCTAAATGAACTAATTAAAGACAACATGCCTAACAGAATCATAATCAAACATGATAAAATCTATTAACAAATGATAAAAGCACCAAGTTGCACAAGTGTTTTTATAGGGAAAAAAAGATCACAATATTGCTGATCAAATATGTGTAGGAAAAAAAAGAATTATTGTAAGCTGTAGGAAAGCAAGAATTTGTGATCTACCAACTATATCTTGTAGTCTGTAGCAAAATGTCCACATGGGCTGCTATTTAATAGAAATCTTACAATGCAACAAGAAAGATAAAACTCATACATGTCTGATTCTATATAGGAATTATATGGTCAAAACAAATTCGCTCTAAAATATACTAGGACATTCAAAATTGATGCCACATCACCACATCTGTACAACCTTGTTCATATTGTCGTGTTGTACTCATGTCAATGCAACGCAACAGAAGTATAATCCTACCGGTGGGCTATTCGGACTTTATTGCCGGTACATTTACGACTGAAAAAAGCTTATTCTTGAAAGTTCTGCCCTTGAAATATCTGACCTATCGAATATCTGACTTTGTTGCAAATATATACCTCTATTATGTTGAAGGATTAGTTTTGTCTTGATCACGACTAAAGAATGCAGTACTATCTTGACAAGTTCATTGCTCCGGATCTCAGGACAACTTGTGTTGGTTTCCTGTAGAGTGGTGGGCAAGGAAAGGTTAGGGAGGCAACATCTAGCCCCTCCATTAATTAATCAAAGCTAGCATGCATGCTGATGCAGGAAGGAAGGAGATTCATTAACTACTTATGAAGTAACCTGAGATATATACACCACATGCATGGCATATATTCCACCAAGCAAGCTAATCACATCTTAATTTGTTGCAACAAATGGATATCAAGTACCTCCTCCAATGAGAAGGAACACAGACTTTTATGTATTTGTATATATGCTCTTGTTATTTTAGTTTTGATTACAGGTCAATGAATCTAATTGTCTTCATAAAGGGATTACAAGAGCTTTTGATATGTATATCTAGGTAGGATATCCTAATTAGGGCATGTTCTGCGACAATTCATGATTCCCACAAGGCATTGTATAATTTGGATTGAAGATTAAATTTGTTTGGTTAACATGAGTTTGATTTGCCAATTGGAGCCTCAATTCCTAATTTCCAAAATTATATTTCCTCAGTTCCACTTCACATTCTAGTTTAGCCCAATAAACTTGAAATATCAACTTTCGGCATTCAAATTCACCAAAAAATCATTTTGTAAGTTGATTCCCCTAAAACTTTGAAAGTTCAGGTTAATAACATTTTATTATACTTGAGTGCAAAATAGCCTTTATACGTGGCTCTGGATAAATGGGTGGATAGATGTAATATTAGAGTCTAGTTATAAGATTATTATAAACTATAACCTGATGGACTTTTAGATATTTTTGTGTAATAATAGTTTGCAACAGCAAAGATTTTTAGGTAACCTCATTCAAATGTCAAGTTTCCATGTGGCTTTGATTAAGTTCCAAGAGTTTAATTATGAACTGCATGCCAAGTTTGAGGACTTTAATCCAGTTTTATTTTTAATTTCATTTCTCTGATGTCTTTGCTTGGAACAATTCCTATCCTGGATGGAACATATATCTACATCATAACGGCCATTTATGGGTATTATGCTATTTTTATTTTATGTCTGTAAGGTGTATTCTATTATATGCACAAGAGAGTTCATAAAGCCAGCGATAGTCACGAATAATAATAATGAGTGATTGCAAGACATAACTATATTTCTTTATTTTCTTTTTTGCGTTTTTTTGTTCTTACATTTTGTTGCAATATGATATTTTGTCTCTCTTTTGATATAGAAAAAGGAGAGTCCTAATGGCGAGGTCAATAGAAGCATGTTATACGTGACCACACATATGCCTAAGAATACTAATTCCTCTACCAGCTCGAACGATTACATTGTAAGAATAATTCTCTTTCAATTGTAATAATAATTTGTTGATTTTGAGTTTCATTATATATATATATATATTTTATATATATATATATATTTATATATATATATATATATGTGTGCACCGTTTTTATATCTTGTAGGAAAAAATTAGAAAGCTTGTAGAAGATGATCCGTACTTGGGACAAAATGATTTGGACAATGACCCTGTTGTAATGGTTTGTGAGATAATCCCCTTGCTATTTATTTCTTGTAAAAAAAATTTGAAAGCTTGTAGAAGATAATCCCCTTGCTATTTATGTTGTTTAGGTACTCGGACATGATAGAAAGGGTTATGTTCGTAGCATGGGTGGAGGTGTTTCAAACACAGAGGGTCAGTCCACAAGATTGAGTTACAGATTCACTGCATTCTTGGTATCAAACGAGAAAAGAAATCCTCCATTGTTTTGTTCATACACTGCATATATAGAATCTTAGTTCTCATACTCAACTTGTCATATTCTTTGAACATCTCAGTTCAGCCTATTCATTAGCATACCTCTCATAGCTTATTATGCCATTCATGGACTATTGCCCTATTTTCCTTGGGAATTAAATTTGAATGTCCATTCATGTATCCATCTTGCATACGCTGTCTTGATTTGCTGCTTCATCTTGTTGTCCACAGAGATGGCTCAAACATACATGTATACAAAGTTCAAGCTTTTCTGTTTGAAATATCTATCCATCTCCTTGATCATTGTTCAGTCCAACTAATGCACTGCCCTGCATCAGAGGTATCGACCTATGCATTGATCTGCCATCTGCTCCTGGAGATGACCTTATGGAGTTTAAGTATGTGTCCTGTATATCCTCAATTGGTTCAGTCCCTGTTATGATCAGTAAGAGGTGTGTGTGTGTGTGTGAGTGAATTTATAGGAAAGGTTAGTGGCATTTTAGTTAAGAAAGAAAAGGGTGTTAGGAGCATGGCATACAGCAGCAGGTAGGGTGAGGGAGCAATAGGAGCTGTAGGCAAGCCAGTGAAGTGTGGGATGGGAAACCACCCAGCTGAGCCAAGTCCCTACTGGACTTTGGTCCAAACCTAATGAATAAAACTAAACATTGCATCCCTAATGAAATCAAGAAAAGTTACAGCAGTACGATGTCGTGAGCAAGGAGTACAAGACCATGTTAACCATTGAAGAAGATGGAGCTACGTTGCTCTGTCCTTCCGTGTATAGGGAAACTCTCGTGTCATTCAAAGCAGCAGCAACAAATTACTAAAATGTTGATTTTAGAAATCAGTCGAGGATAGTTGATTTTAGAAATCAGTCGAGGAATCGACATATATTCAGTAATAATCCAAATAGTGGTATTTCTTTGTTCAGTCATCCATGTTATCCAAATTGGTATTTCTTTGTTCAGTTGTCCGTGGTATTGCTTTGTTCAGTCATCCAAAATACAGGGTCTTACAAATAGACCTGAGAACAAAATACTAGTCTTATCACTCTACACACAATATATCTGTTTTCCGTTTCTTCTTGTCAACAGTTGGTGAACATAGTGTAGTGAACATTGAGATATTATTGAGCAAGATTAAGAAGCAAAACAAATTATTTTGTGGATCAGTTTGGTTTTGTACCAAGGAGATCTGTTAAAGAAGTCATCTACTTAATGAGACCACTGGAAAACTTCAGAGAATAAGAAAGATTTGAAACAGGGGTTTCATTGGAAATCATCTGCAAAATTTGCATTATAAAAATATTTAATAGACTAGGAGGGGCTGTACCATCTAGGCATATTATGAGTCTTGCCTTCAGTTTGCAAAGTCATTATTTTTTCTTTTTGGTATAATTATATTTGCTCTGGTCTCAGATGCCTCTTTCTTGTTTAATTATACTGGCTTCTCATTTTAGTAATGCCTTTAGTCAACTAGGAAGCTTATTAAGTGCACTAAAGAAAGACGAGGTATATAAGGTCTGTGGCATTCACCATTAGCGTCGGGCATGTTCATCAGGTTTGGGTTCAATCCAAAGAATTGAGGGGAATACATAACCTGGGAATCACTAAGTATCAATTAACCCAGAAGTCTAATTAACCCTTAAAAATATATATACACAAATGGCACTAAGCCAAGGCTCAATTGTTTATACTAGCATTTAGTATCAGCCTGATGTCTATAAGTTGAGCTGTAATTTTCAGGTCTCCCACCACCACGAAAAAAGAAAGTCAGGTTGTGAACTTTGACATATGCTTTTCGTGTTCATAATTACAAACTTTGCTTCTGTTTACACATGGTGTTTTTATCTTCTGATCTATGCTACGCTTACTATTTGAGATGAAGGAATAAAGAATTGCATCTTTCTATGTAAATTCCAGTAGTTAATATTGTATTTTTGTGTTTCAAAGGTTGTAGGTACCGGAACAATCTGGCTTGCCAAAGACATATTTTCTAAAAGACTTCAAAAGAAAACACATTGCTTTTGGACACTTAAATTCTGATGCACCGCCAAAGGAAGATGTTTATAGTATCATCGTTGATGAAATATTTGACCGCAGTGCATATTTGTTTGAAGGGGATGGAAAGTTTGAAGACATTATGCTTGGTGATATGATCAATTGGCCAAAAGAGTCCGTTCAATTTATTAGGATTTGAATATTAGCATTTAGTTTTTTTTGTAGTGAACTTCGTATGTATTCTGAAATACTACAACTTTTTCAGTTTGGATGTTATGTGTGAGAACAATTGCAAGTATTTGGATGCTACAAAAACAATTTCTACTTGGTGATATTCAATATCAATTGAGACTTTGAATCAATTGTCAGTTATGTTCATAAGTTATGTTCATTTTGATTGAATGTGTTCATTTTCAATTGTGATTCGTGAATGATTTGTGTTATATTCATTTTAAATTAAGTCTTTTGATTTATATTTAGATTCAATATTTGTGTACTGGTTTACAACAAAAATAGGTTTAATTAATTAAAAATAATTTTACTGAATATTTTGTAGAATTTCGACGGATATCACCTGTCAAAAATAGACAGGTATGTCGAACTGTGTTAAGCGGGATAATTGACAGAAGAAGTCCGCCGTTTATTATATGACAGACGAAATCCGTCGTTTTCTCCACCTACATATCGACGGTAGAAAACCGTCATTTATAGTAAACTACATTTTATTATTGACGGACCATGTGACGGTCCAAAACCGTCAATAAACACAGTTTTCGACGGTTTTAGCCTGTCAAAAAATGCGAATTCTGACGTAGTGTATAGTCTTAGCAATGTTGCTAAACTATAATTCTTCGAAGAATTTCGATTCTGTGGGTTGTGCCTCGCCAGTGTGCTGCTGGCTGCAGTGAACCCACATTCTCTACTCTCAAATAATTGACAATAGTGCACTGCTGTCTAACCATTATTAGTTGACTAACATTCTTTTAACTATATCCGTAAAAATTCATGAGCTTCTAGAGATTCAAACAAGTTGACTCAAAATAAAGCGTAGGTATTTGTCCTATCAGTCATAACATTTAAAATAAAAGGTTTAACATGGAGGAAATAATTAAAGACGAAAGAAATACAAACATTCTAGTATCTATTTCATATGCATTTCAAATTGCTGAGGGAACCTTTAAATCAAATCTAACTCGAGATTCATATATGATTAGCAGCATAAGAAATTATAAACCAGTTCCTTACCATAATTAGAATTTAAAAATAGGTAACTCTAACTAGTGATATGATGTTTATATCTACTAGAGCAAAAGAAAATTGAACAGATCATCAAGATTATAGCCTTAATTCTAGGGAAAGCCTAACTAGCCAAGTGAGTAGTATACCCACGTTGGATCATGTCGTCATATCAAGAGTAATAGTGTTTCTATAGAGATCTGGCAAGTCATCTGAATTCAATAATTCCTAAATAGCATGGCCTATCTAACAACCTTAACTACCCAATCGGTCAATTTAAATAAGGGACTCCTAGTCCTAGTCATTCTCTTAAATTATTTCAATCCTAGTTTGTGAATGAGCAATTCCTGGCCGCAGGCTCGCAATAGTACGACTGATGTACCATCACGAGTTCGCAATATTCTGCAAAAACTGACTTGCATGAGCCACCACAAAAACTTGTCACGACCTGCACCCGCTTTTTCGGATACGAGACGTGTCCAAGCCAGCCTACGCCGCAGAGTCGACGGTAGAACGCTGTCAAGCCTGCAAGAAATAAATATTCAAAATATAGCATTTGCTGCTCATTCACATTTCTAAATTTGTTACAATATTTACAACATTTATAATTAAAAAAAATATAAGATTTTACAATTAATGAAATTGATACAACTGCTATCTATTTCTAGGTTTCTGTCTGCAAGTACACCCGAATCTCCCAAGCTAAGTGAAGCCACAGCTAACCTGAAAAATGATGGTTTCCAGTCAGGAATGGAACAAGTACACAAACCGACGGCAATGGAAAAATACAATAGAATTAACAAGACATGAAAATAACATATGAGATATAAAAACTGGAAAGTACTGAAGACATGGCACGGTGGAGAAGAAAAGGAAAAATAAATAAAAGAAAACTACCTAGGTGGTGTGAAATATCCGTTTCGACATATGAACGGCTAGGGGGTAAATTCGGCACCTGCCCGTGTCATGTACAGGTGCTATTGTTCACGAATAGACATCATGGGGATAGTTCTGGGTAGTCCACATGTCTACTAAGATATTTTCCTTCTCGACTACTCCGTGTGACTAGCGTGTCAACAAGCAGCAAGATATATATATAAACATGAAATAAAAAGACTACTATGAATCGAAAGCAATTAGAAAGTACACTTGTCTGAGATCCTTAGCTGGAGAAACAGATAGTACAACCACATCAGATGAATCACTAAAGTCAACACATGCAAAAAGTCTCCATATGCTAAAATAAACATTACCAACGTTCTCAGAATAGTCAAATTAGCTAGGATTGCCTGTCCTTAAGTCCAATTCTTGACACAGGGGCAAAACGGTAATTTTGGGCAAAAATAATATCCGTCGTTGGACCCGCTTTGTACCGAAAAGCGTGCTAGAGTCAACGGTCTCTAAAGTCGTCAAACTATATGTCAACAGGTCCGGTTTTCCGATATGAACCCAACCGTATGTCCAAAGTTGGATTCCGGTGGGCCGTGCACAAAATCGCCCGTTGAGTGGGACCCTGGGCCCGCAAAATGGCATTCCGATTCAACTGTCTCAGAATTGGACCAAACTTGGCATACAGGACCAGAAAAATGATACGGTCCTGCTGGCACAAGTTTCGTCTCGATCTGACGAGCGTGCACAAACTAATTGAGAAATTTGCACAGAGGCCGATACGGTGAATTTTGACGGATACGCATCAAATTCGTCGCGCACACGCGACCAATTTGAATTCCGTCAAAGCCCACACATCCACGAAGCCGTTACGCACCTTTCGATGCTTTCGGTTCGCGACCAATTCGCCCGGTTTGGCGGGATGCACGTGCTATCGGAAGAATTTTAAAGTTTTCAAAAACAGTTTTTAATGATAAAATCTCGATTTTGAAATATGTTTTCTCTGCGTACACTTCATGAAAATTAAATATACAAAATAGGTTAGGAAGCCCTACATGTTGTCTAAAAAGTTTTTCAACTAGATTTTCTATTATGGTACTGGATCGATCGGGGTCGATCTCCGAACAGGGGCTCTTGGACTATTCTAGTGTTCTATTTTTATAGGTTTTTGACCAACTTCAGGTCGATCTCATGGACTGGTCGTGCATCCTATACGAAATCAATTTACTGTGGTTTCGAGACGGTTATGTTGGCTTTCCAAAACATTTTACAGATTGTAAAACGAGTAAACATGGGTGGAGAATTCGTACCGCGAAGTCGCAATGCCGCTGTTGTTGTACCATCCTGCGCATGTGCGCGGCCCGCGCGCGCGTGGCCCCCGCCACCGGCCGGCGTTGGCTGCGGCGTCGCACGGAGGTCGGGCAAGGTCGCCTGGGTTGGGAGGAAGGGTGGCGATGTATTTTGCTAGGGTTTTGGGAAAACTCTTCTCGATCTCTATATATTTAGTTGCGTGAACCGACAGGGGTCGGGTTTCGTTTGCCGCTGTGAGGGATTATAGTACAGCTCGGGTTCAAAAGGAGGGGCCGCTCGGCTGAGCTGGGCTGCCAAAGGCTTTTCCAATTGTTTTTTTTTCTTTTCTTTTTCTTTCTATTATTAGTATATATATATATATATATATATATATATATATATATATATATATATATATATATATATATATTTTATATATATATATATATATATATATATATATATATATATATATATATAAATACTTATGCACGTATATACATATATATATATATATATATATATATATATATATATATATATATATATATATATATATATATATACCCACATAAATATATATTATATATACTCACTTATATATGTATATTTACATTTACATAAACATACACATATACTTAATATATATTTATATATTCATACACATACCCATATTATATTATATATTTGTATTTACGTACACATACACGTATATAGTATATATATTTATATATACATGCACATACCCATATATAATATTTATTTATATATATATATGTATATACACACATATTTATATATGTATTTACTTACTCTATATATATATTTAGATACATATTTACTTATCCATATATTCATATATATACTTATATAATATAATCCATAAATTCAAAATAAATCCAAAGCATCATTCCTATGTAAAGCCTATTTTTTATAAATATGAACATGTATATATATAACATTCATTGACAATAATAATATAACCAGTAATAATAAAATAATATTGTATAATAATATCCTCGATAATATTGATAATAAAATAATAATAAAAAATTTAAAAATTTCCGGAAAGGGGAGCTACAAGTCTTATAAGACTTGAGCTCTGGTGCAAGCCCCTGGTGAAATCTTCTTGCCTTCTCTAACTCTGTCGGAATCAATCCCGTACCAAATCTACTCAGGCGATTGAACTCTGAGTCATACTCATCAACTGTCATTTTTCTTCCTTCAGGTGAATGAACTGGTCGTATAGACCGTCTCGAACATGAATAGGGAAGAATCTCTCATAAAATGCATCATAGAACTGCTTCCAGGTGATCCCAGTACCTAGTCGTCTCTCTTCCGCCTTCCACCAGTGGTGAGCATTATCTTCTAACAGTAGGTCCACTGCTGTCATCCAATCTCGAGCTGGCAACTGGGATGCCTTCAGTAGCTTCTCTGTACTAATAAGCCATTGTGACACCTCTAGTGGCTTTTCCTTTTCTCTAAAGGCCTTGGGGTTCATATCTGTAAAATTCTTGATAGAGCCTTCATAAGGAAGCAGAGCCGGTACGGGTACTGGTACTGGAGGTGGTGGTGGAGGTCTAGCTAATGATGCCATCATTGTCAGTCATATCAGCTCAGTCTGCTGCCACTGAGCCTGCATCATGGCGTACATAAACTGGGAATTAGGGCTCCCATCAGTCGGTGGTGGAGGCATCTGAGGTCCCGACTGTGGTAGAAACTGCTGAAGGAATAGTGGTGGTGGAGGCAGTGGTACATTCCCTTTCGGTGGCCTAGTAGTAGTCTGTCCAGCCTAGCTGACTGGGGGTGTTGCTATCTCTGGGTGTACAGTCATCGGTGTCGTAGTAGGCTGCGACTGTCCTGGCTGGTATGGTGTCACCGGAGTCATTGGAGGATTCTGTCCCTCCGGGGTAGCCTCTTTACCAGATTTGAGGGCTAGGCAGATGTGCGTCCTCTTCTGAGATTCATACTGTTGGTACGAGAAAGAATAGGACGTTATTAGGAAAGGTTAGAAGTGAGGTAAATCAATTAATCGAAGGAATTTGAAAATAAGTTTGGATGTCAAGGGACGTAGTAGTTCTGGATGAGATATTCCTATTCCTATATGCATGCTTGTTGGGCACAGTCATGTAATCCAACAATATTTACGTACACCTGCATGGGCCACCACAAAAACATGTAACACCCTGGTCCCAAAGTACATAGGACCAAGCACGTGAACATGCCAGCTGTACATGTACGAAGAATACTCCAATATATGGAATCCTTATATCTGCACATAAGCTATAAATAAAACAATCACAGGCCAGAATAATATAATCTAATCTCATCACAGCTCACACAGAAGATGATAGAGTCCAAATAATAAATAAGTGTATCAAAAGATAGCCGGGTGAACATGCTCACTCCAAACAGGTATCAAAATAGTCTCATAAGATCGGAGTCCAACCTCCATAAAATAGAAAGAAAAAAGATATAAAAATAATGTCCACTAATGTCTCAAATAAAGGATAGACGAGAAATCAGTAGGAACTGCCTCGTCATCGATATAAGCTGAATCCAATGCCACTCCGTACTTCTGCGGAAAGTCGTCTAATCCTGGAGAGATAACCAGGTCCTCAGAGGGACGTAGCAAGATACAAAAAATACCATGCCATATAAACTGTGGTAATATAATAGAAAGAAAGGATGCATGCAATCGGGTTCCTGACCAATCTACTATGAATATGCAGTTTTGAGAAATAATCCTTCGACGCATGAGCCCTGGCTGTAATTGGGATCGACCTAGTTTTCGTAAAGGGCACCAGGGGCCTACGTCCATAACGTCCGAAGATCGTCAGAGGGCATCATGTGCAAGGGGCTACGTCCATAACGCTCTGGAAAGCGTCAGAGGGCACTTGGGGCCTGCGTCTCCGGGGGGGCGCACAGGTAATCAAGGAAGTGCAAAGAAGCCCATACGTCAGTTATTGTTCTCCCCACCAATGCCTAGTATCATCTTCTCTATGACTGATATGAACCTCTACTAACCGCCAAGTCTTCTAACATGCAATTCTATTGGCAGTTACTCCTATCCGTCGTACGCTCCATACGTATCGGTGGCCAGCCGACTACGCGGGTACGTGTCCTACATGTGACTCATAACACGTGATAAAGTAAGTGTCAAGGGCGTATGAGATATACCAATACCTCATCGACAATGGGTGGTCACTAGACTAAGTCAATGCAAGAGAAATAAATAAAAGCAAAAAAAACGACCAATAGAGTCGCTTGCACCCAAGTGTGACTTGGACGCACAGTGTGATAATAACCACAAATAAAATGCTGAAAATAATAACTGAAAAATAAGAATATATAAGTCACAGAATAAGGTGGCAAGGTATCTTGCCTGATGGTGCAAAGTGGCAAGTCCAGGAAATCACAATGTCAGCCAAGAAATGTCACAATCTCCAAACAACTCCGGATGCTTAAACAAACATAAAAAAACGTACTCGGTGTAAAAGATATACCTAGGAAATGCCTGTCCAAAAGCCAAATTCTGGAACAGGAGCAAAATCATAATTTCGGGTCAAAACGATGTCCGCCGTTGGACCCGCTTTGCACCAAAATGTGTGCCAAAGTCTATGGTCTCTAAAGTTGTCAAACTACATGTCTACAGATTCAGTTTGAGGATAGGAACTCAACGGTATGTCTAGTTTTGGATTCCCATGAGACGCGTACAAAATTGCCCATTTGAGTGGGTCGTAGGCCCGCCAAAAGGGGTTCCGGTCGCCTTTCTTAGAATCGAACCAAACTTGACACACTAGACTAGAATTTTGATTCAGACTTGTTGGCGTAAGTCTCGTCTCGATTTGACGAATGTACACAAAGTTAGGGCAAAGTTTGCAAATTGGCGTTACGGGGGTATCTTGACGGATACGGACTGATTTCGTCGCGCACACACAACGAAACTGAGTTTTGTCAGTTCCCACACGTCAGCAACGTCCATACACACCTTTCTATGTGTATAGCACATAACCACGTCGCCCAGTTTGTTGGGGCGCACGCCGTATCGAGGAAAATTTTAGAATTTTATATAAGTTTAACACAGTTTTTTCTCCAACTTGAACATCAATTTACTTTTTACACGTTAATCGAAACGACGATCCAGAAGATGCGTTGCGATCTCGATTATGTTGTCTTTTACTATTTTTAATTAGTTTCTACTAGTTTTTAATGTACAGCAAAAAAATTGGCCGACAAGTTGTCCTTTGGAATTGGTTTTAACAGTCAAAAAAATCTGATTTTTTGCTAACTTTGGTTCAATTTTTCGAACCAGTTAGATGGTCATGTCGAAATCCATCTAGAGGGTCTCGAAGAGGGTCAAGTCTACTTTCCAAAAAATCTTACGGATCAAAAATTGGTGTTACGAGTAAAAAAGTTACGTCGTCGGAAAGTAGGGTACCTTGAGTAGGAAAACTGCTCCGTGGATGATGAGGGGCTGACTTTCGATGCTCCGTTCATCGCACACACAACTCCGTTGCTGGTGAAACGAACTCGTAGATGGAGAGGGTTTGTTCTGCCAAAATTTTTATTTTGGGAGTCTAGGGTTTTGAGGTATGTGGAGGAAGATATATATATATATATATATATATATATATATATATATATATATATATATATATATATATAACAAGTTTTGGCAAAACCTAATACTATTAGGATTCTATACGGGTTGGTGTTGGGGTTGGGTTTTGGGCGCGCTGCAGCAACAGCTGCATAAGGGAGATGGGGGGCCCGCCCACTTAAGTGGGTGGGTGATTTGATTATTTTTTTCCTTTTCATTTCTTTTTCTTTTCTTATTCTTTTTCATTTCTTTTTCTTTTTATTTATTAAAAATTCTTTTTTTGACCGTTTCAATTACATTCAGACTCCTGAACCAATCCTGGTGGACGAAGATGAATTACTATATGCTTCTGTCAATATGACATCTCGAAGCACTAGGGGTGGAAAACGTCCAAGACGTAATGTATCCCGCAATCCTGGCCAACAGTACTTAGATTGGATTCATGAATCCGATGAAGGAGTATAACAATATACTAGATCAAGGAGCCGAGAAATAATCGATCAAAGGAATCTTCTTTCCGACCAAGACACAATCAGTCAAAGGGATCTTCTTGATTCTAACCAAGATTCCTTCAGTCAAAAAGATATCCCTATTACTTATTCTAGGGGTAGTTCTTTATGTGACTTTGATGCTGACAGTGAAAGTTCTGAAAGGACCATCCTTTCCACTAGCTCATCTTCGAGGGCTAGAGAAGTGACTGCTTATGCCGTCAAAGAAGATCAAGATACTTCCAGTTCTTCCAGTCAAGAGCAGAGAATTGTTGCTTTGGAGGCTAGTTTGAAGAACATGGCTGAGATGATGACAGGCATGCATGCTGTGATTATGGCACAACATACAGTTCCACCGGTCGTAAATCTGATTCCTACTCAGTAACCTGTAACAACATCAGCTCCCATCAATATTTATCTGGGCGTACAATCTCCTCACACCGCTTCCATTCCTGTACAGGCTATTCCAAGTCAATCTGGTACCGGGGGTGGTACTTATCATGTGGTACCCCCTCCTAATATATTGAATCAATCCACTACTCTGCAATCAACGGGAGATACCAATGAGGTCGTAAAACTTTTACGTACTCAATTTGAAGCTTTCAAACAGAAGGATGGCCTGCAGAAGCTTGGGATCAAATAGCCCTATCCCATAGAATAGAAAGAGGTCCAATTTCCTCCTAAATACAAACCCCTACTATCTCCAAGTCAATACCTTAATCACTTTGCGGTAATGACTGATCAACTTCAACCAAATGATGCTCTTCATACTAGAGTATTTGTCGGCTGTTTAGCTGGTACAGCATATGACTGGTATCTTTGTTTATCCGATGGGTGTACAACCTTTTTTGCTGGGATCAAACAAATATTCTTGGAACGATTTTACGAGGGAACCAACAACATGACTATGTCTGCTCTCATCAAAATCAAACAACGACATAATAAAACTACTGAACGTTTTATTGAACGGTTCTACCGTGAAGCACTCAAAATGCCTCTCAGAACCCAGATGCTTTGACTATAGACACTTACAAATCAAACATGTTGCCTATAATCAGCATGTGGACAGGATCAACATAATTTCAGGATTGGCCTTCCTTCATAATGAATGCCAAAACAGCAGAAGAGAGCGCTGACAAGTTCAAACAATTGGGCATTCAAATGCCTAATCTTGAGAAAGATGAACGTACTACACCAAATAATAGTGGCCATCAGAACAATCGCAAGAGCAAGGAGACTTTGGCCATTAACCTTAAAGGCAAAGAAGTCCTAGCCATCAATGTAAATTGTTTGCCATTAAAATTCTTTGATTGCAAATTTCAATACAAACAGAACAGTATTATAATATAGGACATAGATGTAGTCCTGGGAGCACACTTTTGTTTATCTGGGTCCCTTGTGCCGATGGAGTGAGGGGTAATGCGTTGACTCCGTTGACGAACTGACGACGGTTATCGGTTCTCTGAAGGTTTGGATTGCTCTGGGTGCTGGAGCTTGCCGAGAGGAGGAAGACGTTGAGTGTCTGTATCTGCCTCTCTGGTGATATGTTCGTTCGTTGGATATTATGTCCCTTTTTCGTGTGTCTGAGACGGAAATGATCCCTCTATTTATAGTTTTGCAGGCTGGCTGCTCATGCGCACATGTAGGATGCGCCGGTGCGTGGGAATGCCACGTGGTAATTGCTGATGGAGGCGCATGGACGATGCACCCTGATCGAGGGGTTGAATCCTTCAGACTGCTGTTGTGAGCCGGCACGTAGCAGAGAAAAAGATCTTTTTGTTGCTGAAATCTTGGATGGGTTGAGTCAAAGGACACGTGTCGTCGACTCAAGGCTCAGAGATCTTGGATTTGATGGAGGGATGATCTGGTGGAATGTGCTTAAGATTGGACGCATGAGTAGACTTTGGCTCGTAACCTTTAGGAGTCACGAACCATTCAGGGCGCATGGCTTTTGAGGCACATGCAGGCAACTTTCCTTCTGTCTTTTGGGATCAGAGAGCAGTCTGGGGCGCATGACTTTTGAGGCGCATGCAGAGCTTCAAATGGAGACTTTTCTTCTGTCTTTAGGGATCAGTAAAAAGTCTGAGGCGCATGGCTTTTGAGGCGCATGCGGATGGTTGTGTGGCCACGTGGCAGTAGCTATCGGAGTAAAAAAATAATGATGCAGACGTTGCCGACGCTTCGTCTTCTGAAAAAGCTGTTAACTGTTCAGACTTTGGGAGGTGTGCTGCCAATTCTGTCAGTTCAACATTTAATGTTTCTGACATTCGATAGACAGCTGAGTGGGTACGTCGATTGACGTTCCACTAGGCGTATGGAAACGCATGGAGGCGCATCCTTTGTGATGCGCTTGGTACTGAAGGGCGCGTCTGTGTTGATGCGCTTGATATTGAAGGGTGCGTCTGTATGATGCGCGAGCTGGCCGGCACATCCGCTTCGTGACACATTTTTTTAATGTAGCGACTGTTACGTTCTTCGAGTGCTTTAAATAGCCGTCTTGATTTGGCTGAATTCGAAGCGTCCGGTTCATCCATTAAATGCAAATTTATTGTACGGAATTCGGAGAGCCATCCACCTGGCGCATGGATTTGATTTGCCCGGCCTATAAATAGTGGCATGGTGAGAAGGTTTGCTTCTCGTTCTCTCACTTTTTTTCGACATGAACTTGTGTACTCGAGTGCATTCTGTTGACGAAGTGCTCCCGAGGGTGAAGATGCGATGCTATGTCTTCATTGATGCACTTGAAGGTGATTGTTACATCCAAAAGTCGGAGTCGAGGGCTTCCGAGGCAGGCGGAAGGTGCCTGTTGCATCCAAAGATAGGGATGCCCGGGCCTCGTCTCCGTTATGCTGGAAGAGCCGCAGATCGGAATGGCGGTGCTAGGCTCTTTCTTCCTTCAAAGTGGGTGTTGCCCACTCTGGTGGGTTTGGAAGCTGCTCCTTTAGCCGCATTTCGATTGCGGTCTTCCTTGGTCTTTAGAGGCTCTTTCTCTGGATGGAGGTTAATTGCCACCCTCGTCCTGCTCGGCCAGGTGAGCCTGGCTGGAAGGATGGCACATAACTGGGCTGCTGAAGGGATGTACATAACTGGAATGCACATAACTGAGCTGCTGAAAAGGATGCGTCTTGCTGAGGGCGCATGGTAGGATGTGCCTGACCGAGGGCACATGATGATTGCTGCGCCTGTCTGAGGGCGCATGGAGGTTGCTGGTAGTAGACTTAGGGTCTTTTTCTTGTAGAAATTCTCCTTTGTACCACCCTTTTCTAGACATATAATAGACTTTTATATGTAATAAAAAGTCCTCTTTCAAATGTCTATATTTGTTGTTTTGGCTGTAGAGTACTTTGTTCGAGCTCTGGCACATGTAGTCTGGCGTATGGGCTTTTTGGTTGTGAAATTCCATGCTTCTACAAGACCCCCTTCAAAGTTTTCAAAACTTTTGGATAAGTTTTGGAATACTTTGAATAAGAAGCATGGTGGTAGAGGCGCATGTCTGTACTCCGCGTATCAGTGATGGGGCGCAAGCTCTGCTCAGTTAGTGCAAATGATGACGCCTCGGTAACCAAAAAAAAGATTAATGATGATCTTTTTGGTTTTATTTGTGGTTATCTTTTCACAGAACCCGAGGCGACGGCTGAGATCACACATTCATCGGTTCACGCGTGCGACCAAGCCCTATAAATAGGCGAGAGATGGAGAGAGAGAGTTCTTCTTCTCCTTGCTTTTGCTTTCTTTAGAGTTCTTCTTCAAAAACCCTAACTTTTCTTCTCTCAAAGAATAGCTCCCAAGACTCCTCGCGGCGGTGCTGGCAAGGGAAAGGAGCCGGCGGAGTATGCCGAGGAGGATGCTCCTGTCACCATTGTGACTCTGGCCGACGTTCGACCCGCTGTGACGGGTGGGTGCCGTCTCTTCCACTAATTTCTTTGTTCAGACGATCCTTGGATCATACGACTGAGTTGGTGTGCCCTAACTCTCTGCTGTCGACGCGCATGGACTTCTGTCCGCACCGAGGTTTTACCCCGCCGATGTGCATAGGTTTAGACCTTTATCATGCACCAAAGTTTAACTGCGAACGTGCATGGGTTTACACCCTGATGATGCGCCGAAGCCTCTTGCTGACGCACATGGGTTCATACCCTAATGATGCGCCGACGCCACTTGCTGACGCGCATGGGTTCATACCCTAATGATGCGTCGAAGCCTTTCACTGAGGCGCATGGGTTTACACCCTGATGATGCGTCGAAGCTTTTTACTGAGGCGTATGGGTTTAAACCTAGACGATGCGCCAGGTTGTTTTGACACACTCTGTCTTTTGGCCTGACTTTTGATTTTTTGTTGTGCCAGTATCGATGACAATTCCTTTGCTGAATGAGGTCCTTCTGGATGCTTTCCTTTGTCAAATGGGAGTTGATTTTGACAAGGCGGTTTTCAACCCTGCCAAGGGTGCTATCTTACAGGATCAACCTCCTGAGAGAGTGCTGCAGATCCAGAACCAGTTGCCGATTTTCCTCCAGAGTATGATGGAGAGCGAAAAACTGAAATCTACTGAATCCGAGGATGTGACCTTCTTAAAACCTGCATTTTTGTTCGGTGACCGCCTGATCTCCACTGAAGCGAAGATACTGAAGGTCAAAGAAGACTGGTTCTTTTCTGCAAAAGGCATGGTGTTGTACATGCGACAACTTGACCGCCAGTTGCCGCTGACAGCCTTCTATCGTTTAGCTTCGAAGAGAAGGATGCCCTGGGAGCTTACTCCTTCTCAGGGAGGGGCCCTGGGGGGTGCTCTTTCAATTGATGCTACCTCGAACCAGAGGGATACCCTGGCTGCTACACGAACCGGTCCCTCATTCAGTTGCCGAACTTTGCGTCCTGGGAGCCTCTACAGTGAAGTCCCAAATGACACTTTTGCCTTCAGTGCCTCAACCTTCGCAAGTCGGATGCTGACATCGAGGGTCATGTATCCAAAAGGTGGCTTTAGGGTTGAAGGTTGGTGTCATCATATCTCGAGGTAGGACGAGTTGACCATTTGGGTGCTTTCGAAGTTCAAGGCTGAGCTTAAGGAGATTGGGCTGACAGTCGCTATCCGTGCCACTCAGGCTGGCATGGATCTCAATAAGCCTATGTTTCTTACACTCTTGGAATTGTTCAATACTCAGACTGGCACCTTCTATACTCCAGTGGGGGAGTTGGGGTTGGCTCTCCATGAGATGTACGAAGTGTCCAAGCTTCCCTGGGGCTCAGAACCGTACGAGGAATATTTCCAGTCGAATGAAGAGATCCAGGTTTTGGAAAATAAGGACTCGGAGATGATGGCCGTTTTCAAAGAAGTTGCGAGCCATCATTATTTGATGCACCGGAAGGACGAAGGCAAGACCCAGCCTCATGTGACTGCTTAGAGGGATTATGTTTTCAAGCAGGATTTGGCGGACCCCTAGAGGATCCGGTTTACGACTCCGCAAGTGCTGAAACCTGCGGAAGTGACTTCTGAGATAAGCCGGTTGGACGAGAGGACTCCTCGTTCCAATGAGGATGGCGAGAATGCGTATAGCTGCTTCTGGTACTGTGCGCACCGGATGTCGTCTAAGGCGGTGCTGACAGCATATTTGATGATATAGCTCCGAGATTGTGTGCTTGCGGGCGGTTCTGGTGCAGTGGAGAGGGTACAACGGAACCTTATTTTACCTGTCCTAAAGTTGGCCTTTGGACGTCCCTTAGCTCTCCTTTCCGCTATGGTGTGTAACCTGTTGTGGGGTTTGAGGACTTTTGCTGATGACGTGATCCAGGGGAGAGGTAAAAACGACAACTTTCCCCGGGCTGAACTGTCATTCCATTATCTTATGGGATGGCTGATTCTGCATCATCCGAACGTGATGAGTCCAGGTCCGGAGGAGGATCATGTTGAAGGAGATGCCTTTATCCGCCGCTTCTACAAGAGGAAGTGGTTACACACTGGCGTCCCTGTTTGCAGGAGAGTTTTGTCCTACCTTCAGGGGTGGAAGATTGTCAAGGTTGGCCCGATCTTCAAAGATTTCGAGGCTGACCAAGATTTAGTCGACTCTGGTGAGGACGCGATTACTCTGCCGAAATGGGGTTTTTGTTGGTTGTAAAGTATTCGGCCTTCTCACTTGGTCTATCGGAACCAGAATAGGTGTTATATGGAGCCATATCTGCCCAGCCGGTTCGCTCGCCAGTTTGGCTATACCCAGCTAATGCTACGGAATCCCAGTAACAGTCTGGGTTTCATCGGTAGTTTGCTGGATGGAGCCCGGGGCTGGCAATATTACAATACGGGTGCACTGGTGTTCAGTTTACGGCTCCCGTTCGCAACCCTCGACCACAGAACCTGTATTCGGCAGCTAAGCTGTATTGCACAATGAATACTGTATCTCCAAGTTATGATAGAGAGACTAGTTTCATCATTGGAACTCAGCTGGAGGCCACGGCGAACATGTTGATGGTGGCTCGATCATATCGTCCACCAGAATTGGCGGGATATTGGGCTGCCGCTGCAGCATCAGTGAGAGATCCCCTAGTTGGGAAGAGGCGGGCTGACGCGGAAGCTGGCTCGTCTGTACCAAAAAGGTCGAAAAAGACGACGACTCCAAAGGCAACAGGTGTGCCACCCGTACCGTCAGTGGAATCAGCTCCTGCTGAGGTAAGGAGTCCTCTGTAATTTTTGGCTCATCTTGTCATTTTGGTGACTTGTGCTTTTCTCCTTGTAGGGATCGTCGAAGAAGAAGACCCGTGTTTCAAAACCGAGTGTCAATAAACCAAAGGAGGTAGCAAGCTCTTCTGATGAGCGCATACCTCCGATGGTAATGTCTCCAATAGAGGAGAGTCCCGGAGATGTCCCTGCAGAGGTTTTACTATCTCAAGACTTTGTTGAAAGAGATGCAGAGGTTGCAGCAACTTCTGGGATGGTGCCAGCTGCCGTGAGGGCCTTGGACGTTGAGGGTCCAGCAGACACGGGGCTTCGTGATGATGATGTGGAGTAGAGTTCGTCGTCTTCGGATGACGATGCTCCAGAGTTGCAAGAGCCTGTTGCGGGGGCAACAGAGATGGTTGGAATAGAGGAGAGGGTTGATTCCCCGCCTTGTTATGATGAGGGGAGGTCGGCTGCATCATTGCCGAGCCCTACCCCAGACTCAGCGGCGGAAGCTGAGGTGGCTACCAATCAGGAGGTAGCGACAAGTCCTGTCCCTGTAGAAGGATTTGATGAAGAGACTCGTCTAGCGGTCCTGACTTCAGGGACGAGTCAGGAGGTAAGTGTTGATCTTCCCGTTCTGCCCGGGGAAGTATTAGCTGGTGACAGCACGTTGAGGACTAGAGAGGTGGCCGCTGTCGTCGGGGGTACTTCCGAGTTTGGGAAGGGTAAGGGTGTGATGGAACCCTCTGTTGCTCCTACCACTTGGGGTACAATCTCGACGCCTGTCCCGGTTTCTTCTGTTCCCTTGGCTCCTCGGACTAGTAGTCAGGCCCCTATTGATGAAGAGCCTATTGATACCGAGGTTCCAGCCTCGCTGGTTGAGGTCGGCGGGTCTTCTTCCGGTCCGCCGACTGGAGTAGCTCCTCCAACCCCTGCTATGACGCCGCAGGTGCTGGCGGATGCAGATGAATATGTGAAATTCATCGTTGAGGCAGTGTACAAAATGCTACAGAAGGGTGTATCTGCGGTGATGGATGCCAACGGGAGCTTTACGACGGCAAGAACTCTGGCAATGCCTTATATTGACCTTATCCATCTTCACCAAGGTCATGATCATATGGCCGAGATCCTGGAGGCTTCGGTAGTTGAGCTGGACCAGCGGCTCTCGGAACTTCAGCGCATCCAGAGAAATGACCTCTCCGTTTTGATAGATGCGAAGAAGGGGAAGCTGATCGCCAAGATTGAGCCTTTCTACCAGGCTACCGTGAGTGTCTGGGAGCGCGAAGTGGCTGAGACTGAAGCTGCGGTAGAGCTGTTGTCTCAGTCCATGCGGGAGACAGTGGACACGCGAGCCGCGTTGGACGCTAATATCGCGGAGATCAACGCCCAGATCCGCCGCCTTGAGGACCAGCGGGCCCGATTCCAGTTAGATGCCGAATGTGTCCAGGCTAAACACGTAGCATTCAAGAAGGAGGAAGCAACTTTCACTCAGCGGACTCTTGTCCTGGCTCAGCAGCGACAACAGCTTGATGAGAAGCATGAGAACGATACTTCTGCTGAGACTGTTGAATCGATGCGTCAAGAAGCTGAGCGTCGAGTCCTGGCGACTGTGGAGACTCGTATGGCAGACTTGAGATGCCAAGTCAGAGAGCTTTCAGCCAACCCTGGGGATGCTTAGGGATTGTAGCCTCTTCTTTTTGTATTTTTGCAACTCTTGCTGGGGAAAGTGTAGTCCTTTACTTTCTCTTTTTTTAGAAAATAAAGAAGTACACAACTTTTTGTGATGTGTTCATTTTTGTTGTCATAAACTTGATGATTTGTGTGGACCTATTATCTTTTACGCACCTTGGTTTTTAGGTACAGATAATAAGTTTGAAAGAACCAACATGTTTGCTCAGAGGTAATGTGGACGTAGCAAATATGGGGTTCAAGTGGTGGAATCACCCTACTCAGAGGTGTTATAGACATGGTAGGAATGATCCTGGAGGATACGCGGAACTACTCAGAGGTGATGTGGACGTGGAAGTTCTGCGATCAATGTACGGCAACGCAGGGGTTGTCTGTACGGGATGTTTACTCAGAGGTAATGTGGACATGGTAAACATGAAAGGTAGCGTAGTCTTACGGGGTGTAAGATTCCACCTTATAGTGTGTAGGGGGTACAACTCAGAGGTGATATGGACGTGGTTGTCCTTCTACTGGAGGATGCTACGGAACAGCTGGGTTCCGGAAGCGTACAATTTTGTGGAAGAGAATTGTCTGTGAGCCCTGATGATTGGGTCCGCAGATCACCTGGTGGAAGCACATGTCTGAAAGATGTCAAGAGTAGTACTTCTTTAGGAACTTGTCGTTGATGGGCATCATGAACAAGTCCCTATTGGGTTTGGTGAGGCGGTAAGCACCATTTGCGTATACCGTCTCTATGATGAAAGGTCCTTCCCACTTGGGTTCGAACTTCTCTGGTGTCTTGTGAGTTAACACCATCGGCCTCCTGACTGCCAGAACCAGGTCGCCAACTTGGAAATTCCTCTGCTTGACCTTCTTGTTGAAAGCCTGTGATATACGGGCTTGGTAGAGTTCGATGCATTGTTGAGCCAGGAGACACTTTTCATCAAGTGCCTCCAGTTCCCGCAGACGACGACGTTGATTGTCTTCTTCTGTGAGTTAGTTTGTGATTGCTACACGAAGTAAAGGTATCTGAATCTTGAGAGACAGTACCGCTTCACTCCCGTAGACCAGAGAGAATGGTGTGTTGCCTGTTGGGGTCCGTACCGTTGTGCGGTAGGTCCAAAGGCATTCGCCAAGCTTTTCGTTCCGGTCGCATTTGTTAGATAACACGACCTTTTTGAGTAGCCTGACAATAGTTTTGTTAAACGCCTCTGCTAATCCGTTTGTAGCCGGATTGTAGGCGGTTGATGCCACGTTTTGAATACGATTCTTATCACAGAATCTGCTGAAAATGTGGCTGATGAACTGAGGACCATTATCGTAGATGATCCTCCAGGGTACCCCGAAACGGTAGATGACATGGTGCTTGATGAAGTTGATCACTCTAGAGCTTTTCACTTCTGCTAGCGGAACTGCTTCTGCCCATTTGGAGAAGTAATCGGTGATTGCTAGGATGAAGCGGTGTCCTCTTAATGAAGGAGGGGTGATCGGTCCCACAATGTCCATGCCCCAAGCTTCGAAGGGCTAGGAGGCGACTGTAGGATGTAGTGGTTTGGACGGTGTATGAATGAAATCTGTGTAAAGCTGGCACGCATGGCACTTCTTAGCATATTCGACAGCGTCAGCGGCCATGGTTCGCCAGTAGTAGCCCATGCATCGCAGTCGATCCTGCAACTTAGGGCCAGGCTGATGGGCCCTGCAGGTTCCATCGTGAGCTTCCCGAAGGGCTTCGACTGCTTCTTCGTTAGACAAACATCGAAGGAGAAGTCCATCGTAGGAGCGTCGGTACAACATTTTAGTGGCTGTATCGTAGTAGAATCGAAGAGAGCGTCTCCTGAATGAGACGACTTCTTTCGGGTCCTCTGGAAGAATTCCGTAGACAGCGAAGTCGATGAACGGGAATCTCCAATCTCGGACGTTAACACCGGCACCAGTTGACATGGCGTGGGCCACCTGTGAGCGTAGGTTGTTTTTAGGGCAGACCAAGTCTCGACCCACTACCGTGACGTAGTGTTGAGTTCCGAGGGGTGCCGCCAAGGAGGCTGCGAGGCCAGCCAGAGCATCAGCCTCTAGATTTTGTAGACGAGGTACGTATTCGATGAAGAACCCGGTGAAGGTTGAAACGATGTTCAATACAACTTCGTAGTAAGGGATCAGATCTTCATGGCGAACTTCATATTGCCATCTGATCTGGTTTACGACGAGTTTCGAGTCACCGTAGGCCTCCAGATGATTCACCCCCAGCTGTTGCGCTAGCTGGAGTACCATAATGAGCGCGTTGTACTCGGCAACGTTGTTGGAAGACGGCTTCGAAAGGGACGCTGGATGACCTGTTTATCGAAGGAGACTAATACCACCCCCACTCCTGCGATGATTTGGCCTTTGGGGCCTGTTCTTGAAGTGCCATCGAAAAACATCCGCCAGACGGAGCCTTCTTCGGTGACGTTTGATTCTTGGACCTCATCCGGGATGTCTTCATAGAGCCTTGAGGACTCTGGGATGGGGTGTGCAGCTAAGAAGTCGGCCAGAGCTTGACCCTTAACAGCCTTCTGTGGGACGAACACCATGTTGTATGGTGTTAGCAAAATCGCCCATATGGCTAGTCGGGAGTTCAGTGATCCTGGCTTCATCATGAGGACCCTGAGCGGATTGACTCGGGAAATGACATGAATTGTCTGGCCCGAGACATAATGGCGAGTCTTCTGGATGGCAAACACCAAAGCCAAGCACTCCTTTTCGACGGGGTTGTACCGGTGTCGGCCCCGATGAGCGTTCGACTGAGGTAGTAGATTGCTTACTCATAGCCTGTATCGCTGTTCTGAGCTAGCAGAGCACCGAGGAAATGATCCATGGCACGGACATAAAGAAGAAACGGTTTGTCGGCGACGGGTGCCACTAGGACTGGTAGGCTCGTCAAGTAGGCTTTGATGTCATCGAAAGCCTTTTGGCATTCCTCTGTCCAGACGTAAGAGACTCCCTTCTTCATGAGCTGGGTGAAGGGTTGACATTTACCGAAAAGGTTTGCTATGAACCTCCGGATATACGCCAGACGTCCCTGTAGGCCTCGAAGTTCTCGAAGGTTCTTCGGAGGGTCCATATCAAGGATGGCTTTGGTCTTCTCGGGATCGACATGAATGCCTTTCGCCGTGATGATGAAGCCCAAGAAATTCCCGCTAGAAAACCCCAGAAAGGATTTAGCGGGGTTCATCTTGAGTTGATGCGCCCTCATGAGATCGAAGACTGTCTTCTGGTCTTGTGGGTGATCTCCTTTGAGACGGCTCTTGACTGCGATGTCGTCAACATAGCATTCGACTGTCTTGCGAAGGTGCTGACGGAAAATAGTGCTCATAGCACGTTGATATGTTGCACCAGCATTCTTTAAGCCGAAGGGCATCACCGTGTAGCAGAAAATGCCCTTTGGAGTCCTGAATGACGTGTGTTTTGCGTCGTCAGGGAACATCTTTATCTGGTTGTAGCCCGAATACCCGTCCATGAAGGACATACGCTCGAAGCCACATATGTTGTCGATCATCACGTCAGTGATTGGAAGCGGGAATTCGTCCTTTGGGCAAGCAGAATTGAGGTCCCTGAAGTCGATACAGACTCGTATCTTCCCATTCTTCTTGGTGACGGGGACGACGTTGGCTACCCAATCTGGGTGTTGCTCTTCACGGATGAAGCCGCTAGTCAAGAGCTTGTCCACCTCCTGATCGATGGCGTTCATAATGTCCAGACGGAAGTGTCGCTGCTGTTGTTTGATAGGCTTGGCATCATGTAGGATGTTCAGCCTATGCATCACGATCTGGGGATCAAGTCCCGACATATCTTCGTAGCTCCAGGCGAAGACGTCGATATACTCTTTAGCCAGCTGGATTAAAGACTCTCGGTCTTCTCCTTTTAGGCTTTTGCTAATAAAGATGGGTTTGGAAGAAGATCCATCCCCAAGGTCGATCTGCTCGACTTCGTCTTCGGTGGGAGGTTCACGTAATTCAAAACGAGACTTCCATTGTTGTCCTAGGCATTGAGCCCAGGGTTCTTCTTCGAAGAATTCCGGCGCTTGGTCTTCGCCTTCATCTTCTTGAGGTTGTGCTGATGTCATGTTGGCTGACAGCACTCTCTTAAAGACTGAGCCGATACTGGTATCAGAGTCCCATGTTGACGCTTCAGACGAGTGAGAATGTTCTACTTCTTCTGCGTCTGAGCTCTCTGGAGTTGATGGTGGCATGACATAGCCTACCCCCCTGTCGAGTCCGGTTGTAGTAGTCCTGTGGCTTCCCTTTAGGAGTTGGAAGCCGGAGAGGGAGACGTCGACCCTTGCCATAGTTGAGGCCTTTGTTGCTCTTCAGGTCGTAACCCATCTTTTGGATGAGGTACTTTGTCTTGTCCGTGTATCGGTAGAGTTGCATTCTGCCGGCATCTGGTTCTGGTTCGAGTGGCGGGAGGTCTTAATGACGCTCGACTTTGCCGAAGATGATGGATTCTTCGTCTCGACTCCGAGGTGGGACTATGTAACAGACCCCTTGGGACGGGACTACTCGATTTATATGATGGACGGTCGTTATTTGGGTTTGCAACGACCATAGAGCGTTATCTAATATATACATGGCATTCCAATGTGGAAGACAAGAATAATTAAAAGACACTCTATTATTGATGAAATACGAGATTTTATCCCGCGGGATTACATTGTCCAGTGAGGGGGCATCTACGTCAGTGGAGATATAATCCCTCAGCTCTTCATCTATAAGCACTGGAGTAGGATCGGAAGAGTCCACCACAGCATTGGTCTTGGAGTCCGAGAGGACTAAATGGGCTTTCTCTGGCGGTTGGGATAGCGGCAACCTGCCTTTAAGACGCACCTTCAGAGGTGCCTCCGTTGTGCCTCCAGTGACTGGCGTCTTCTTCTGTAGTTTTGCCACGAGGGGAGCCGATGTTTGAGGCGGCTTTCCCTTGAGCCGTATCTTCAGGGGAGCTTCAGGAGCAGCTGGTGCTTTCCCGGGTAGCTTAATGCTTATGGGAGGCAACTTCTGAGGCGGTTTGCCTTTGAGTCGGATCTTCAAAGGAGCATCGGAAGTAACCTCAGGCTCCATGTCCGGCACTGTAGTTGTTTCTGCTTCGTCGTCAGCATCATTAGCTTCCTCCTCGTCAGACGACTTGTATAAGTCAGCATCGGTGAAGTAGGCTTCAATCCCTTTGAAAGGGTCAATGTCTGCGAACTTCGTCTGGATGATGCCGTTGGTGGACACATACTTCATACACTGGTGGAGCGTGGATGGCACCACCATGTACTCATGCAGCCATAGTCGACCGAGCAGGATGTTGTAGTTGACATAGGCATCCACAACGTAGCAGGTCACCTCAGTTCTGAGATTACCGATGTGACACTTCAGCCGAATTTTGCCCAACGGCTCGCTTTTGCTGGCGTTGAAGCCACTGATTGTTGTATTGGAGGACGCCAGCCAGTACATTGGGATCCCCAGTATTGAGAGCAGCGTCTTCGGAATGATGCTGAGGAAAGACCCCGGATCGATCTGAATCCGCTTCACCTTGACTGAACCGATATACCCTGTATAATACAGCGGCCGGTTATGTCGGTTGTGCTTGAACAACATGTCTTATTGGGTCAAAGTTATGTTTGGGATAACTTCATCCGCACAATGACAGTGCGCACATATAGTTGGGAGATCTTCAAGCTGCTTGACCTGACTGAGAAAGGATTCAGCATCCTTCAGAGCTTCACATAGAGCTTCTCGGGAGTCTTTGGAAAGACACAGGAGCTCAAACAAAGATAGGCGGACAGGAGTACTGGCCAGTTGTGCCAGTATGTCAAAGTTATGGGGCTTGGCTAGCCCCGAAGCATTCTCCTTTCGTAGAGGTCTGTCTAAACGAGCCTCCACATGCTTCTGCTTATTGGCTGTTGAGGGCTTAGATGGACCCACCTCCTGGACAGCAGGGACGGTACAAGGAGGCACCACCTCGGCGGCAGCTTCATCGGGTTGGACGTTCTGTTGTGAACGCGTCTGCACAGAAAGTGCCTCTTCCGTTGAAGAAGAGACTGTGCGGCAAGACTTGATCTTCCTGCCTTTGGATTTGGAGGTAGGGCGTACCTCCGGTTGAGTCACCTCGGAGACAAGGTCGGGGTGAACCCATAGGACCTCTCCTCGAGATGTGGTGAGTGGGATGAGTCCACTCACGTTGTCACGGGTAGGTGGTAAGTTAACCACCTCCATTATCGCCTTAGGGATGGGGACGACGCCATCCTGTGTTGTAGTCGGCGGCAGGGTGCCGAACTGGAGTGACACCACGTTGGCCGACACCGTCTTCTCTTCGTAGTCGACGGAGATTACATCGGCATTGATCATGCACTGGATGTAATTCTTGAGGATATAGCAGTCCTTGGTTGGGTGTCCGACAAACCGATGGTAGTGACAGTACCTCGGGTTGTCCACTTTTCCAACCTCGTCGGGAAGCTTCGGGTCCGGAAGCTTGATCTTGTCACCCTGCTTCAGTATCTCAAAGAGTTGCAGGGTGTCTTCGTCGTTGAACGAATAAACCTCCTTCGGCCTTGGTGCAAGTGGAGGCTTCTGGGTAGGTGCTGACGCACCTTTTGAGGCATTGACAGTCAATGCCTGTTTTCCCTTTGTTTCTCGTCCGGGGTTGTTGGCTGCAGGCCGTTTCCCCTTGTCTTCAAAGGCAGGGAAACTGACTCCCAGAAGACGTGCATTGGCTGCCTTCTTCTCCATGGCTTCTGCTTCAATGATCAAAGAGCTCCAGTCGGGAGGAAGAGTAGAGTTAAGCCAGAGTTTGACTGCATGCAGCATGTTCATGACTACATGAGGAGAGAAGCGCATGTTCTGGCATGCCCGGGGGCAGTCTGAAGCAGGCCTGTCGGAAGCGTTCGATGAACACCCGAACCGTTTCCTTCTCCTTCTGGCGTATCTCTATGAGGGACGCCATCGTCATGTCCTTCCCGCCGTCGTAGAAGCGGTCGAGAAAGAGGTACGTCAAGTCGTCGAAGGATGATATGGAATTGTCGGGGAGGCTGCAGTACCAGTCGTACACCACTCCTTTCAGTGCCCCAACAAATATACTGGTGAGTAGCGCGTCCTCCTTTGGAAGATGCCCCGTTTGTGACTGGAAGTACGTCAGATAGCGATGCGGAGAGTCCTTCCCGTCGTATGGCGTCAGTGTTTGTGGTTTATACTTTGGAGGATAAACCACCTTGTTCCACTCGAGGGGATAGGCTGGGGGATGCCCATCTTCTGGCGCTCCTCTTGTCTCGTCTTGGACTCAAAGCGCTCGCGCAGGTCCCTGATCATCTCGACCACGTCTTCCGTGGAGCTGGGAGTCGGGAAAGGTGGTACCACCGGATGTTGAGCATTTGAGGGCTCCGACGTCCGAGGTGCTTCTCGGCGATCTGCGTCCGAGGATACCCGTTGAAGGGGTACACTCGACTCTTCATTGGCCCCTGGATCGGGACCGGTAGAAGGTGTCTTCGCCAAAGCAGACCGTATCTCAAACACTGCTTGAGTCAGTGTTTGCATGGAGGCAGAGAGGGTTTTGAGTCCTCCCTCCAGAGTATCCATGCGCTGGACGAGGTCCGTTGGCGGTGCATCAGACTCGATATCAGCCCCAGTCACGTTTACTGTCATGATGCGGCCGGGAGTGGATGGATGGGTTGAGGCCTCACTCTCGGCCTCGCTCTCTTGTAGGGGAGTCGCCTCTCCGGGAGCTTCGTCTTGGCTACCCCCGGTTATGTTCGGGAGAACATTCACCACAGGCGCGTCTGCAAGGGCCTGATTACCATCAGCTCCGTCCTGAAGGGCCTCTTTCTCTCCGGAACTCGGGTCCGCAGGTGCTAGACTACACCCAGCTATGTTCTGGAGGATATCCTCGTCTTCAGGAGCTTCTGGGAGGCTGATTTTGCCTCGAAGATCTGCCCCAGGTGTACTTTTGGACACACTCGTCTTAGGAAGGAGGCTCCACAAGGGTCTGACTACCCCCAGCTTCCTCCAAGATCTTCTTCCTCGTTCGAGTGCCTTCGAACACTCCGGAGGACGAGACAGCTGTCTTGGTTTTCCTCGGTTGGCTTTTGAACGAGGAAGAGAAACTGCCAGTCGCCTTTCGGACTGACGAGGAGTTGGAGATCATGTTGTATGATGCAACCATTGGTTCCTCTTCTGTTGACACCTTCTTCCTGAGGCGACGTCCGAAAGGTGTCGATGGTTGCAGCCGCTGGAACACCGACTGCCTTGGTAGGACTGCTGCTTTGCAACAGCAGTTGATGGTGACCACAGCACAAGTATATCCCGTGAGAGGTGCATCGTGCTTGTCAGTCAACTCTCCTGATCGACGCTTGTGAGTAATCACGTTACGCATATCGTTGGAGGAGAGTGCCACCTTTGCACCCCCTTTAGGCACATGGCAAGGCCAAGCGCCGGGGTGGTCAAGTGAGTGCTGCGCCCCCTGATCTAATACCAAACAGGCATCCCGATCAGAAGTAGGGGAACCACAATATTTGGAGTGACTTGAACGGACCTCAAACGCACAACCGGAGGAGGCGCGGGAGTTCAAGACCACTGGATTTGCCTTACTCGACTTGGTTGTGCACGCAATAGATGCGCCCAAGTGAGACAAGGACTTTGAAGGTCGGCTCGTTCTCGGTGCCGCAACACTCGAGTCGACCTTGTACAACTTACCATCAGCAGCGAGCATGATTGTGAGTGCATGCTTCTGGCTTGTTGCTGGCATAGCACGTTTGGGATGCATGGCCCGTACTGCCTTGGACTTCTTCGTACCAGGCCGTTGGGGCGCGTAGTACTCAGAATCCAAATTCTCATTGACACTACAGCGAGTGAGTCTGTCAAAGACAGAGACCTTCTGTGGCGCATCAGAGGTGATGCGCGGGGCATTGGCTGTGCCCCTGCTCCGTCGACGCATCTTCCTCGCCTAAGAGGGAGATGGCTGGAGAACGTGGTTAGCCGTACGTTTTCCCGAGAGATGCGCTGTACCGGCGGGTTGTAACACCCATATTCTGAATACGTATTTTGTCAAGCTTTCATGTATTTCAGACCTGTATTTATTTTTTCAGATTTTGGCATGTACTTGTAATTGGCTCGACTTGCAGATTTTGGTTTTCTCGTAAAACGGGTTTTGGCATGACTTGGTTTTATTTTATGGAGGAGAATTGGTTTAGTTTGGTTTGGTTTAGTTTGGTTTAATATGCATGGAACACCTTAGCCTATGCTCCACCCTCAACACACCACAACCACCCTCATTTAATCTCCACCAACCTTTCTCTTTCCTCTTTATTCTCTCATTTATTTCTCCATCATCTTCTTCTTCCTTCCTCTACACAACCCTCCACCCATAGGCAAGTGCACCTTGCCACCACATGAGAACCACATTTTATTTGTTCATTAGCTAGATTAGGCCATGGTGATCAACATTAGTGCTTGACATTTTGTGATTTGGAGTCTCCATTGTTCTAGATCTAGGTTTTAACTATTTTTGGATTTACATGGTTTTGATCTATTTTGGTTGGATTTTTGTGGGTTTTGATGCTTCCATGTGGAAGAGAATTCAATTTTACTCAAGTTAGACCTTTGAAAATCTAGATTTGGTTTTGATTTGACCAAGATATGAAGATTTGAACTTTGGTGTTCTTGAAGAGTTCCTCTCGGCCTGGAGTAGCAGACTGCAGCCTGCGCTCTTTAGCGCAGTGCTGGACTGCACATCCTTCTCTCGGCCTGCGCTCTTTAGCGCAGCGCCGACCGCGCAGCTTGTCCCATGGTGAACTGCGCTCAACCCCAGCGCGCAGGGACTCTTGCGCAGTCTGCTCATGCGCAGTCCACTCTTGCGTAACCTGACCCATGCGCCATCCATCCCCGCGCACTTCACTCTTGCGCAACCTGACCCATGCGCCATCCGGCCCCGCGCACTTCACTCATGCGCAATCTGACCCCTGCGCCAACCAACTCAGCGCAAGCCGACTTCCGCGCAGCTCACTCCTGCGCAGTTGGCCCCTGGCGCACTTGACTCCTGCACAACCCGACCCCAGGGACCCTTGCGCAATCTGTCCAATCATGGAGATTTGGTTTTATTTTTCCTTAAGCTTGGCTCTTCTATAGCCCTGTATATTGATATTTTATTAGATATATTTGGGATGACTATTGTACATGGCATGGTATAACAAGGAACTAGCATAACACGACAGTGACCCGTAGTGGTGCACTCCTGACATGACCAACCTGACATGATAGTGGCCCGTCGTGGCGCACTCCTGACAAGTACCCTGACATGATTTATCTTGATGCTGTTGCGACGGCTAACTTGACTCGTATAATCAACTTGACACCGTGGGTGTTCCTGCTTGCTTGCTTGTGCAATCCACTTGTCTTGCCTTGCATCATGTCTAGGACGTGACTCCCTGGTTCCCACGGTTAGGAATTCATACTGAATATGGATTAGGCTAATGACTAGATCATACTATAGTTCATGGAGAATTTTCAGTCACAGGCAATCTCGTTATCTGGGCACTTTAATTGGACTTGTAGCTTGCCGACGAGTAGAGCACATTTCCAGCGCACTGTCATGTGTTGCACCCTCTAAGTCACCGAAGGGTATATCGTCTCTGGGGCGATGTACCCAACCATACTCTCAACCCACGGAAGGATAACTGGATGGTCTGCAGGGCTTGGGACTGGGAAATTCTCATTGCATCTTGTTAGTAATTAAGACTTGTGATAACCCTAGTTAGTTAAAGTAGTAAGCCATAGTAATTGCTTCGCCGCTTGTGAATGGATGGAGTCCAGCCTTGTCTAAAGTCTTGTTTAGTCCCTGTACCTGGAACTCTTGTACATGCTTGTTATACTTATCTCTAACAATAAATGGATAGAGACAGAGCGATATTCAGGCGAAGGGTTACAGCCTCGATCCTTGTTTGGTTTAAGGGTTGTAACCTGGTTTCCAGAATGGTTCCACGTCCCTAGCCGTTTATTGTCCTGACGTACTCTTTATTACTTGTACTTTTATTTCATTTTTATGTTCTGATATGCTGGCTTTTGTTCTTATTTTGTGGCCTTCCTTGTGGCACTTGCTCTTTCTGGGGTTTGACCCAGCTGGTTTTGTGTGGCCAGATTTTGGAGCAGCTTCCGAGGATCTTCCGAACCTCCAGCCCGATGGTGGCGACTAGAAGGAACCCGGGCTACGAGTGGGTTTTCTATTTTGTTTCGCTCACTCTATTGTAAATTATTCTTTTGAGGCATTTAGCCGACGAGCACCTGTTAGCTCGGTGTACTTTTACTTACTGTCTGCCTACGGGCTGTAAACGTGATTAACAAATCCTAGGGTTGATCATGTATAACTTAACTCTTGCTAGTCCTAGCATTTTGTACGACTAGCTTCATGATCAGCTGATATGTAATATTTGGGATGCCTTTTATTGTATATTTGGTGGTCAAACATCTTATAATTATATTATTTGCTTGAGATTGAGATAGTAGGCTTGACCTTAAGAGACTGTTGGCTTGTAGTAAACCCTCATATCTAGACAGCCGTGACCGTATAGCGAGATGGACTTCATTTCAATATATGTAGCTGGCTATGTTCGCCCCCGCTCTCCAGTATTCTGGTTCTGGGGCGTGACACGGGCGCATCTTGGTTGCTGAGGACGTCAGCAGGAAGGAAAGGCTGGATCGGCGCATCCCCTTCGGTGGTGGTGCCCGAGGCGTCGACCTTGCGTACCCAGACTCGGCGGGTCTTTTTCGGCTTCGGCAGCCGCTTCGAAGGACTCGCACTTCCTTCAGAGATGAACTCCTCATACGCCTGTTGATTGAGGCGTACGACCAGCGTCTTGTGGGAGGAGCCCACTTTCACATCGTCGGTTTGTGACACAGCTTTCTCGGTGGAGGAGAAAGAGGTCCCCAGCAGAGTCGCCAGCTTGTTTGCCATTAAAATTCTTTGATTGCAAATTTCAATACAAACAGAACAGTGTTACAATATAGGACTTAGATGTAGTCCTAGGAGTACACTTTTCTTTATCTGGGTTCCTTGTGCCGATGGAGTGAGTGGTAATGCATTGACTCCGTTGACGAATTGACGACGGTTATCGGTTCTCTGAAGGTTTGGATTGCTCTGGGTGCTGGAGCTTGCCGAGAGGAGGAAGACGTTGAGTGTCTGTATCTGCCTCTCTGGTGATATGTTCGTTCGTTGGATATTATGTCCCTTTTTTGTGTGTCTGAGAAGGAAATGATCCCTCTATTTATAGTTTTGCAGGCTGGCTGCTCATGCGCGCATGTAGGATGCGCCGGTACGTGGGGACGCCACATGGTGATTGCTGATAGAAGCGCATGGACGATGCGCCCTGATCGAGGGGTTAAATCCTTCAGACTGCTGTTGTGAGCCGGCACGTAGCAGAGGAGAAGATCTTTCTGTTGCTGAAATCTTGGATGGGTTGAGTCAAAGGACACGTGTCGTCGACTCAAGGCTCGGAGATCTCGGATTTGATGGAGGGATGATCTGGTGGAATGCGCTTAGGATTGGGCGCATGAGAAGACTTTGGCTCATAACCTTTAGGAGTCATGAACCATTCAGGGCGCATGGCTTTTGAGGCGCATGCAGGCGACTTTCCTTCTGTCTTTTGGGATCAGAGAGCAGTCTGGGGCGCATGGCTTTTGAGGCGCATGCAGAGCTTCAAATGGAGACTTTTCTTCTGTCTTTAGGGATCAGTGAAAAGTCTGAGGCGCATGGCTTTTGAGGCGCATGCGGATGGTTGGGTGGCCACGTGGCAGTAGCCGTCGGAGTAAATAAATGATGATGCTGACGTTGCCGACGCTTCGCCTTCTGAAAAAGCTGTCAACTGTTCAGACTTTGGGAGGTGTGCTGCCAACTCCGTCAGTTCAGCATTTAATGTTTCTGACATTCGATAGACAGCTGAGTGGACGCGTCGAATGACGTTCCACTAGGCGTATGGGAATGCATGGGGGCGCATCCTTTGTGATGCGCTTGGTACTGAAGGGCGCGTCTGTGTTGATGCGCTTGATGTTGAAGGACGCGTCTGTATGATGCGCGAGCTGGCCGGCGCATCCGCTTCGTGACACATTTTTTTAATACAGCGATTGTTACGTTCTTCGAGTGCTTTAAATAGTCGTCTTGATTTGGCTGAATTTGAAGCGTCCGGTTCATCCATTAAATGCAAATTCACTGAACGAAATTCGAAGAGCCATCCACCTGGCGCATGGGTTTGATTTGCCCGGCCTATAAATAGTGGCATGGAGAGAAGGTTTGCTTCTCATTCTCTCACTTCTTTCCGACATGAACTTGTGTACTCGAGTGCATTCTGTTGACGAAGTGATCCCGAGGGTGAAGATGCGACGCTATGTCTTCATTGATGCACTTGAAGGTGACTGTTACATCCAAAAGCCGGAGTCGAGGGCTTCCGAGGCAGGCGGAAGGTGCCTGTTGCATCCAAAGATAGGGATGCCCGGGCCTCGTCTCCGTTATGCTGGAAGAGCCGCAGATCGGAATGGCGGTGCTAGGCTCTTTCTTCCTTCAAAGTGGGTGTTGCCCACTCTGGTGGGTTTGGAAGCTGCTCCTTTAGCCGCATTTCGATTGCGGTCTTCCATGGTCTTTGGAGCTCTTTCTCTGGATGGGAGGTTAATTGCCACCCTCGTCCTGGTCGGCCAGGTGAGCCTGGCTGGAAGGATGGCACATAACTGGGCTGCTGAAGGGATGCACATAACTGGGATGCACATAATTGAGCTGCTAAAAAGGATGCGCCTTGCTGAGGGCGCATGGTGGGATGCGCCTGACCGAGGGCGCATGATGATTGTTGCCCCTGTCTGAGGGCGCATGGAGGTTGCTGGTAGTAGACTTAGGGTCTTTTTCTTGTAGAAATTCTCCTTTGTACCACCCTTTTCTAGACATGTAATAGACTTTTATATGTAATAAAAAGTCCTCTTTCAAATGTCTATATTTGTTGTTTTGGCTGTGGAGTACTTTGTCCGAGCTCTGGCGCATGTAGTCTGGCACATGGGCTTTCTGGTTGTAAAATTCCATGCTTCTACATAAATCAGCCAACATCTACCCTAACAGCACCACCACAACGGGCACCACGTCCAAAAGAAGAATACTCTTTTGATAAAGATTATATCATGAGTATCTTTGATTGCCTCATCAAGAGCAATAAACTCCAACTGCCAGAACCTAAATGGCCAGTTGAAGTTGGTAAGACTGACCATCCTAAATATTGTGTTTACCACAGGTTTATTGGACATCCAACTCGAGCATGCTATGTGCTCAAGGGTAAAATTCAGAAGATGGTCAATTCTGGTGCAATCACTCTCCAGCAAGACGAGAAAAGTATAACGGCTAATGTCATCTCTTTACAGTTTGGAGATTTTCCAGCTCAACTTGTGCATGGCGGCATCATCCCCATCCCGAAAACTACTTTGGAGATTGTTAATCTTCCACCTGCACGAACTGATGGTCTTGTCCCTCTATCTACTGATAGGGGAGAAATTATATGGATCCATCCAGATTTAGTGGCGGACTTTGAAACATCATCTTCTTCCACCAAGTCTAGGAAGGCCGCTAAAAATAAATTATGTCATATAGTTTCATTTGGTAAACATTATCTTCCACCTTTAACTGCTACCTTCATCTTGGCAGCAGATAATCCTTCTTCTTCTTCCCTTGATAAGACAATATTGTCAAAATCAGAAGCCAAATACCAACCAACTTTCTATCTGTATATCCACAATCTCGTGAATTAATGACGAAAATAGGATATGATCTATAAAAGGCTTCTGGTCTGAACCATGGAAAAGGATCTCATGTACCTCTTTTCCTATGTTTTTCTCACAACCGATCTCGGGTGACTTTGGGTTACTGGACAAACTCTCCATCTTGCCAAAAGAAACCTTCCAGAAACAAGATCCAGGCAAAAAGTTGCAATATGGTGTCCTTTGAGCCTGTGTCCGAAGAAGAAGTCTTAACTGGTACCAGGTCTGGGAAACCTTACCTAAGAGACTGTTCAGAAGGTCAAAAAAACCATGCTCCAGCTTTGGAGGCTCCTCAAGCACCATCTTCTCCTGATGTCAATGTTCCATCAGTTTCATCACCTCTAATAGAGCCAACTCTTCCCAAATCGACAACAGCTGACAAAGGAAAACAGCCTGTCCGTTTTGATAAAGTATTGAAAAAGACCCTAACTTTGGAACTTGAGAAGCCGTATAACTTTGATATACTGACTCAGTTGGCTAATACCCCGGCAAGATTGTCAATTTTTGAACTACTCCGTCTTTCGAAGGAAACTCGAGAAACATTAAGTGAAGCTTTGACGCAAGCTGATACTTGTCTAGCACTTCTCAAGAAGCCAGAGGATGAGCCTATAACATGCCTTCATTGTCATAGTGTGATGGAATTGATGCCAAACATCACCTTTACATAAGATGATATGTTGTTGGAAGATAATCGTCATGATTGATCCCTCTACTTTATGGGATATGTCGATACCATGAAGGTTGATCATATTTTGATCGATCCCGGGTCTTCACTTAGCATCATGCCAAAGACTCTACTAGATGCATTGAAGATTCCTGTACACAACCTTTCAACAACCATCACGACAATCTTAGGATTCAATTCTGGAAGAAGTGAACCTTTGGGAAAGATTCGCCTGAAAGTTCAAATAGGCAATCTTCGTACAAAGGTTACTTTCTACGTGATCGATAATCACGGCTCTTACAATGCTTTGCTAGGAAGACCCTTTCTACATGAGCATAACATTGTACCATCCACTTTACATCAATGCTTCAAATATGTGAATGTCAATGGAGAAGTCCAAAAGGAAGTAGCCGACCTGAATCCTTTCAGGAGGGTTGAAGCATATTTTACAGACTCTCGGATGTATAAGGAGAAGTTCATGAAAGTTGTATTGGCGATGGATAGTGAGGGAGATCAGAAACATACTTCAAAAGATGTTCTTATTATCCCCGTCAAAAGACGTGCTATTCATCCCTCTTCTTCTCAGACATTGACTATACATCTTTCCTCTCATAACAAACAGCCTCCTGCTATAGAAAGGGAACAAAGGAAGTTCAACCTCTCATAACAAACAGCCTCCTGTTATTGACCTTCATCGTAACAAACCTTCTCCTTCTCCTTCTCCGCCTCTGGTTATCAACCTTACTAAGCCTTCTGTTAAGGCTAAGAATCATGTTGTAAATGATGATGTACAAATTAATAAAGTAGCATCTCCTTTACAGTATATTGATGTCCTTTATTATACTCGATGTTATTTAAAAATGTTAGATAACTTCGAACCACTTACCATAGGAGCAGTTGAAGCTTCCCAAAATAAAGTTTTGCTCGAGCCAATGCAGGACTCCTTCTTCTTGGTTCCTTCTAGGAAGAAAGATGAACTTCCTATACTTTTTAGTAAAGAAACGGAACAGAAGATCACGCCCGATAGTGAAGAAGAAAATCACGATAACGGAAGACTTCAACTACGTCGTTATAGTCAGCAATCAAAAGATATCATTCAAAGGATGGGCTATAATTTTAAAGCTGGTCTCAATGGCGGCAAAGGAAGGCGAACTCCTATTCGTATTCCTGCTCCGAAAGGAAAATCACAACAATACTACAGAAAAATGAAGCGGGGATTAGGTTATACTTCACCAATTCCGACTCCAGAAGCCTCTGAATCCGAGGAAGAAGAACAATCTAACTCTTCTGATTCTATCTCATGGGATTCAGATACTAGTGTAGGACACATCCATCGAGTGACTCTATCTTCTAATATGGTGACTGTCGAGTTCTCGGAAGATGACGGAGACTTTGCCGAAGCCTCTGAATCTGATCCATGGGCACAAAGGATGGATACTCAATGGGAGCTTCGCTTTGAATAACGCGAGCCACATACTGAACATCAGTTGGTTCAAGTCAATATTAGAGATGAAACTTCCCCAAAATCGATATTTGTCAGCAAAAGCCTCCCTGAAGCGGATAAACAAGAACTAATCCAACTTATTAGGGAATATATTGATGTATTCGCTTGGAGCTATGAAGACATGCCGGGGTTGGATCCTCAGATCGCTACCCACAAGCTCAACATTCTGCCAAATGCGAAGCCGGTCAAACAGCAACAACATCAATTTTGACCTGACATGATGGATGTCATAGAAGCTGAAGTCAAGAAACTCAATGCTTGCGGTTTCGTCAGAGAAGAACAACATCCAAACTGGGTGGCTAATGTTGTCCTAGTTTTAAAGAAAACAGGGAAAGTCCGGGTGTGCATCGACTTCAAAGACCTTAATGAAGCTTATCCCAAAGACGAATTCCCTCTTCCAATTACTGACGTCATGATCGACAATACTTGTTGATTTGAGCGTATGTCCTTTATGGATGGATTTTCAGGATACAATCAAATCAAGATGCATCCAGAAGATGAGAAACATACATATTTCCACACTCCTCTTAGAGTCTATAGCTACATTGTCATGCCATTTGGTCTAAAGAATGCTGGTGCAACTTATCAACGGGCCATGAGTACCATCTTTCGTGATCATTTACGAAAAACTATTGAATGTTATGTTGACGATATTGCTGTCAAAAGTCGTATAAAGGAAGATCACATTCAAGACTTGAGAACTATTTTCGATCTAATGCGCCAGCATCAACTCAAGATCAATCCCACCAAGTCATTCCTGGGAGTCTCTAGTGGAAAATTTCTCGGATTCGTTATTACCTCTAAAGGTATACACGTTGATCCCGAGAAGATCAAAGTCATTCAAGAGATGCATCCTCCACGCAACCTAAAAGAGCTACGAGGATTCCAGGGACGACTTGCGCATATCAGGAGATTCATCTCAAATCTTTCTGGATGCTGTAGACCACTCACTCAACTTATGAAGAAAGGTGTGTCTTTTATTTGGACTGAAGAATGTCAACAAGCATTTGAAGACATAAAGCGGTACTTGATGAACCCTCCAGTTCTAGTGCCTCCAGTGTCAGGAATACCCTTCCTGATATATGTTCGAGCAATGGACCATTCCCTAGGTGCTTTATTAGCTTAGAAAAATTAAGAAGGTCATGTGCAGGCTATCTATTACCTTAGCCGTATAATGATTAGAGCTGAACATGGATACACTCCAATAGAAAAGGAATGTCTGGCTTTGATGTTTGTTGTTCAAAAGACGAGACATTATATCACTAGCCAAACTATTCATGTTATTTCTAGAGTTAACCCTCTCCGGGTCCTGATAAAGAAGCCCAGTACACTCAATTCTAGACTTACAATATGGGCCATATTGTTAGCACAATATGATATGGTTTATTTTCCTCAAAAGTCTGTTAAAGGTCAAGCCCTTGCTGACTTTTTGGCAGCTCATCCAATTCCCGAAACGTCTAAACTCTACGACGAGATTCCAGATGAAAAATTGGAGTACAACATGATTTCCGAAAAAATTCTTACATGGCGTTTATTCTTTGATGGTGCATCCAGAATTGGACCAAAAGGTGCTATTGTTGCTGGAGTCGAAATCGTCCTTGTCTCACCAGAAGGGTTAGCTATCCAAAGAGCTTATTCTTTAGATGAGTCGTATTCCAATAATGTGGCTGAATACAACGCTATGCTCATTGGTGTCCAATTAGCTAAACAATTAGATATTGAGTATCTTGAAGTTTACGGAGACTCCAAACTAATTGTCAATCAAGTTAGAGGCACATACGAAGTTCGACAGCAAGATCTAGTTCCATATCATGATGCAGCGATCAGGATGGCTACTTCATTCAATGGCTTCTTCATCGAGCATGTACGCCAAGCGTGTAACACGGAAGCTGATGCACTCGCTAATCTTGCAGCAGTGTTAGCAATTCCCGTAAGAAGGCAACAAATGATCGTCATCACTAATAGAGAGTTATTTTATGTCGAGAATAACTTAAATATTGAAGTTAACAACCCAAACATGGAATTCAACAATTCAGTTGAAATTTGTGCCATTAGTGAGGACTGGAGGACCCCTTTCATAGACTTCATGGTCCATGATATCTAGCCTGAAGATCCTAAGGAGGCCACAACTATTCGACGGCGGTCACTCAAATTTTATTATAATCATACTACAAAGACACTCTACCGACGAACGTTTGACGGTTTACTCCTAGCTGTCTTGCGGGAAAAGAAGCAAAACAAATACTTCGTGAAGCTCATGACGGTGTTTATGGTGCACATCAACCTGGTCCTAAATTATAGGATCGTATTCGCCGTATGGGCTATTATTGGCCCTCAATGATATCTGATGCAATCGAGTATGCAAGGAAGTGCCGAGCATGTCAAATCCATGCTGATTTCATCCATCAACCATCAGAATTTTTGCACCCGACGGCAGCATCTTGGCCGTTTGAAGCTTGGGGAATGGATGTCATCGGTCCTATCAACCCTTCCTCGTCTCGAGGACATCGGTTTATATTGGCCATAATCGATTACTTCTCAAAATAGGCTGAAGCTATACCTCTAGCTGAAGTCAAGACAAGCAAAGTTATCAATTTTATTAAGCATCATGTGATCTACAGATTCGGTGTTCCTCGAAGAATCATTCATGATAATGGGCCACAATTCATTAGTCAGAAGTTCACTCGATTTTGTGATGACAACAGGATCAATAATATTGCTTCTACTACTTACAATCCTGCAGCTAATGGGTTGGCAGAAGCATTTAACAAGACCATCATCAAACTCCTCAAGAAGTTTGTTTCTACCAACAAATAAAACTGGAGTAAAAAGCTTGGAGAATGTCTGTGGGCTTACCGTACTACTGTACGTACTCCTACAGGCTGCACATCTTTCTCTTTGGTATATAGATGCGAGGCTGTCTTACTATTGGAAATCCAGATCCCTTCTCTAAGGATTGCCATTGCCAATGAACTCACAACCGAAAACAATGATCGTCTGAGACTTCAGGAGATTGAAGCGCTTGACGAAAAATGGCTCCTAGCTTAACAACATATTGAGTTATACCAAGCTCGTCTATCAAAAGCCTTCAACCGTAAAGTCAAAGTCCGAACATTTTAGAAAGGAGAATTAGTTCTAACCGTCAGACGTCCTATGACTATGACACACATGAGCAAAGGCAAATTTGAAGCGAAGTGGAAAGGACCCTACATTGTAAGCAAAGTTTTCTCCAATGGAGCTTATCAATTGACTGGTATGGATGGTTGAGTCGCCATGATGCCCATCAATGGTAAATTTTTCAAGAAATATTATGTTTGAAGACAAAGAAGAAATATCAACACAGAGACTCAAAATGTAAATAAAAGTCCCTTTTATTTGCATAAATTCAGACAGAAGGAAATACATAAAATTAACGAGGACCGGTGCCCTCTTGATTGAAAATATATTTCGCAAGAAACTCAAAGACATTATTGTCCGATGACACCAGCAGTTCACAGGCAGCCTTCCTCAGAGCTTCTTCCTTGACAGTACTCCCAGGCTCCACAAATTTGGCAAGAATGTCCTGCTTCTGTCCAGGGATAGCCGAGCTTTCTCCGATTTTTGGCTGAGTAGGCGGTGGAAGCTCGTCAGAAGGAGTGTCGAGGGCGGCTTCGACCTTCGGAATAACTCCCATCTCTTTAGGCATATCTTCTAAAGACATTTGTAAAGGAAAGAAAAGAGGTGAATGATGCTCTCAGAAAAGTTCCACACTATTTATATACAGAAAAGCCAAACATTATGTCTCGAGAATCGAAACAACCTTTCCTCGAAAAGGCATGTTCGTTCATCTTGTGAAGAGATCTTCATTTACTCTTTGTCTCGAGAATCGAAGCAACCTTTCCTTGAAAATGCATGCTTATTCATCAGTCTTTCATCTCTATTTTATTTCGTGAATAGGCCTACATTTATTATCGTTTATTTACTTTTTTGTAAATAAAGCCATAAGATAATAAAAACTCAAAATCCCCTGTGGAGCATATCCGAATCATCAATTCTGTCTTTTGAAACCCAGCTGTTTTAAAAGATATCTTTTCTTTATGATAAAGTCCGTATTATCACAGATATCGTCTTCTTAGACGTATTTTCCCATCTTTGAGTTCCAATTGACTTGAAGATTATTAGTAAAAAAAAATGAATTCACGTCCACATTCTATTTTCTATATCATCACATCAAATCAGATCATAAAGAAGAGAAAATTATTCTTTATTCCTTCTTTAAAAATATAGATACATCTTGATAAAAATCTATTACATCTCGGATTTTCATTCTAAATCTAATAAATGAAGGTCTATTGCATCTTTGGATCTTCTTATTGGTGCCAGTTCCTTGTCGACTCGACCTGAAGCAGCGAGCAAGGCAACGGAATCAACTCGGGTCTTCTCTCACAGAAAGACCAGAAAAGGTGGACGAGGGGCATCAACTCGAAGATGTCCTGTTTCCAGCGCAGGCAGAGATAGGAATATGCTCATCCTTCCTTGTGACACAATTCTTAGTTCTGCCGCAAAAGGAACTCTTTTACCCAAATACTTGGGTTAGAGTTGACTCCACCGTCCAACTCTCCATGTATAAAGGCCCTTCCTACCATCTCGAGGAAGCTCTTTTTAACAAGAAGAGTTCTGAGCTCTCTGATGTGTGTATCAAGGTAGTCCCGCTCCATAGCATCCAAGATCACCGATACCAGTTCTGAAGAATCTTGCCAACCGATTTCCAGTAAGAAGTGAACAAGAAAAAGTTAACGAATTTACAGAGTGCAATGATCAAATCTGTACAAAAAATCACAGGTTGCACCAAAACTTCCATATTACGCAAACGGATGTATTGCACCACGTGCAACGGATGTTTACACCATGCGCAGTATCTGTATTACGCCATGCGCAGAACCTATGTTGCGCCGTATTTTACAGCACAGCATCTATATCGCACCATATAGCATAGTATCTGTGTTGCGCCATATTTTACATATTACAACATCTCTGTTGTGTTGTATCGTGCAAAGTAACAGCAACCAAACCCTAAAAAAGGTGGTGCAAGTCAGAAAGTGCACCAAACTCTAAAAAGAGAGGGCGCACAATGAACAGATTAATCCCAAAAAAACCCTAAAAAGGATTTGGTTGATATGGTCGATGCATGGATCAATGATCAAAACGCTTACCTTCCATGGCTGGGTTGACAGTCTCTCGTCGTGACGAAGACAAAATGTATTGATACGCATGTTGTTGCTTTCTGCATGATGAAGTACGAGATGAAGGCTCAGTAAAGCCCTTTCCTTTCTTAACATCGAATCTCCTGGGCGCCATTAGGGTTTATCGAAGAAGCTTCTGATTTGGGAAGAAGAAGAGACAGTATTGTCAAAGGAGATCATGAAGAAGAGAAGGAGGTAGGGTTTCGAGAAAGTCACGTTGGTGAAAAATGAAAGGCCCAAAGTGTACGGTTATTTATAGTCCAAACAGTTACGCAATTTATGCTGAAGAATCGGGCTCGAGTTGACTGTCACAATCCAAACAAAACTAGCATAATTCAAAGTATTTCAAAACTTTGAAGTATTTTTAAGTTTTGAAAACTTTGAAGGGGGTCTTTTAGAGGTTAAAAATCAAGCTGCGCCACCTATTAAAGTGTTCGATCATCAGATGGCGCCAAAACTTTATATTGCACCAAATAATCAAGTTGTGCAACAACAGGTTGCGCCAACATCTGGTTGTGCTGGAGTCAGGTTGCGTGAGCTCCACGTGGTGCACTTACTCAAGAAGCTGTAACAGCATCATCATTGCCTGACAGCTGATAGCACGGAGATTAAGGAAAATCCATTCTAATCCTGTGCAATGCGGCGCTCGAGATGATTTTGTCAGCATGTAATTAATGCTAAAAGCTGGTTCGCGCAAGTCATTGAGAGGCGCAAGAATTAATTAGTACAGCACAGAAGACCTAGTCAAAGGCGTCCGTCGTTGAGTTGCACCCATGCGCAGCCTGACAAGTTGGCGCCACTTGATCAACTCTTATTTTAAAACAGGATGACGTGGCACGCAAGCCACCAACTTCGTAGAACGTGCCCACTATACTGCCCATGACCATACACATCTCAATCAAACGATGCCACACGTCTATAGCAGTTGGTGTAAACCGCTCATGCAGATTGTTACATTGCGCCCATGCGCAGCCTGATGAAGCTCGCAAAAGATGATCAAACAGTGTTCAGAACAGAGTAACGTGGCACACAAGCCACTAACTTCGTAAAACGTGCCCGCTACACTGCCCATGACCATGTGCATCTCAATCAAACGATGCCACACGTCCATAACAGTTAGTGCAACCATTCGCACAAGTGAACAGGAGGCGCACAACCTGAAGCGTGTGCAACCTAGAATAACTGCTAAACAGTTATTTCAAGAACTCTATAAATAGAGTTTCAAATCACTCTCAAAATGAAAAATAAAGATCAAAATCTCTTGTTAAAGTGCTCTTGCATCCTCCAGAGGCTCGTATCTTCGATATTACATCGTCCAACGGATAAAGTGATCATCTTCTGATCAGATTCCTATAGTTATACTTCCCCAGAAATCAATTGTACTCTTGTATTCTTTTCTAAGTTTGTAATAAGACTTTTGTGTTTGCAAATACTTGCATGTTTAGATTATATTCAGATTATTATTAAGTTAAATTAGGTTTTTATATAATTTATTCCAAAATTAACTATTATTAGATTAGTTCCATTAGTCACTTATTTCATGAATTTAGAACTAGAACCTTATAATTGACTTGTGGTTTTCGTGCATGGTTCGTGGTACGATGTATATTATAGGTTGAAAGCTTCTAGATTAGCAATTCCCTCATCCTCGACTTGTGACTCTGGTTTGTACAAGGATTCAGGCAAGTACAGTATTGCATTTATGTTTTAGTTCATTATAACATTTTCTCTATCATTTCCTTGTTTGATATTCCATTGAGATATTGCTTGATATTTCGTTGAGACCCGATTGTGACACCGTAGTTATTGTATCCTTTTTAGTGTATCATTGACTATTATTGATTGTTAGAGGGTCGGAAGGGTAAATACTTGGTAAGTACGTGAACAAACCAAAATATTTTGATTGTGGATAGCTAAGTTATACACCCCACGTATGAGTTAGCCATACCCTATTATTGTGGATAGCCATCGTATGATGTGCCGTATTAGCCCAGTCGTTCACGTATTAAAAGGTATTTCACATACACATAGTTGTTTTCATTATTCCTTTATCTAGTTCCTGTCTTACTAGTTCATATCTTGCTAGTTTATACCTTGCTAGTTCTTTATATACTCATTGCCATCATTGTTTCTCATTATTCTAACTTATTTTGGGCTAACAACATTAATTGCAATATGGTTGTACTATGCTCCTTTCCTGAATAGATCATTGTTATAGGTGAAGTTGACGTGCCTACTCTTGCGCTGTGGACCATACCAGGGGAAGATAGAGACTCGAAGGCCAAACCATAGAAGGCTAGTTAGTTGTATGGTTTTTTCTATAAATGTAAAAGCTTACATTCTTCTTCAAATATAAAACTTCTATATTTTGTAAAGTTGATTTAGTTGTTGTGAATGAGCAGTTAGTATTTATGAGCACTTTGTTTATTGCGGGCTAGACAGCGTACTACCGTCGATATCGCGGTGTAGGCTGGGCTTGGACACGCACTCGTACCCCGAAAAGCGAGTATGGGTCGTGATAGGGTCAACATCATCAGGGCCACTCCTAGTGGCTTGAACAATGTTTCTGAATTGCGGGTGATGGTTCCAGAGGTCAAGGAAACAGAACCTTTTCTTGATCTTGTTCAAGTTGTTGTTAATCTCAATGAGGAAAGGGGAGTGATCCGATTCAGTGGCATTGAGGTGCGTGAGGTTAGAGATAATCCCTAAATCAGACCATTGGTCATTGATGAGGGCACGGTCAAGGCGAGAATATTGTCGCCAGATGCCTTCATGCATATTACACTAAGTGAAAGCGTTGCCAGGGAACTGAAAGGGAGATAGGTTGGAGATCCAGGGAACTGAAAGGGAGATAGGTTGGAGTCAGAGAAATCTTACATGGCTTTCAAAGACGGGAGAGGACCGCCAGACTTCTCTTCTTTGCAAGTAACCGTATTGAAATCACCCACACAGAGCCCGGGAGGTTGCCATGATTCTGATAGGTGTCACTCAAGATATCCCAAAGTAGTTGGCATTCTGTAATGTCACAGCTGCCATGGACAGCAGACAAAAAAGATCGAGACTGGGGCACAGGGTGTTCCACCCAACAGGAGAGCACTTGTCTCAAGTCGTGGATGATGCCGAGTTTAACGTCTGCCGCAAAAAGGTTCCAAAAGTCTTGACACCCAACTATGGCAGAGGGGAAGCCTAACTGTAACTGAATGGATTTGAGTTTCTTCTTGGGAATTTTAGGTTCAATAATCACTAAAATATCAATTTGGTATATTTTCTTGAGACAGTTTAATCTTCTCAAGGTGGATTTGTTCTCCAGACCCCTAACATTCCAAGAGAGGATGTTAAGCATTTAGATTGCTGGGGAGGAGGGATTTGGTGAGTTTTACTGCTGACCTTGTGGTCATGGCCGTGGAATCTGTTGTGCTCTTCTTTTTCGTTTTCTTCTTCTTCTTCTTCTTCTTCTTCTTCTTCTTCTTCTTCTTACTTTTAGATGTATTTGTGGTGGTTGCCGTTTTTCCGTCCTTCATGTTCGTGGTTTCTTAATTAATGACTATTGTTTCCTCTGTCGGGTGCAGATAAGTTTCTTCCACAATTTCAGCTAAAGCTCCGTAATGACTGTTCGATCTAGTGAGACCGGCAGCAATGGCCTGCTTTAACCTAGCCACTGGCGCTTTTCCGATGATGGCTAGAGCATCCGCTCGGATAGCCGTATCACAGTAGGATGTGGAGGGGACCTCTGATTCGAGGTTAGTAGGGCCTTCTGTGCTTGTTGGCTCTGTTGGTGATTCCAACTGATTCTCTGGGGACTGTTGTACCCCTTTAGAATCTCTTTCATTAACCTGCTGGTTGACGGTCCCTGTCAGAGCTTCAGTGACGTGATTGTCTTATGAGTCGTCTGGAAGGGCCGATGCAAGGGGATTTGTAAGGCACAATAGCTCTGTTCGGGGGTCGGGAGATTGAGATATGGGTTATCCGAAGCTGGATTCGAACCGAATGTAGGAGTTAGGTTGAGGGTGAATCGGAGATAGGTAGGTTTGGTTTGTCTATTGAGTGTTGCCTGCCTTATGGAAAACTTTCTTCTTCAACTCCGGGTGCGCCCTGAAATAGAGCTCAGTAGACTGACCTCTCATATGACAGTGCTTGCAGAATATAACGTTGTTATCATAGACAATTTGCTGAATATGCATCTTATTTCCCAGCTATCTGAATATGGTTGGGCAGTTTCTTAGACAAATCTAGTTCCAAGCATATTTTGGCACAATTACCCCGGAAAAGTTTACGAGTTTTTTCGGCCGCCGCTACAAAAGTTTCGATAGCATTAGCGATTCTTTTCAGGGCGGCTGGGGAAAAACAAATGAGTGGAAGGTTCGATAGGGTGATCCAGGCGGAGACTATCATCGAGTCTTCTTTAGTATTGAAATCTGGGGTCCATTTCATAATTTTTATGCTGTGGGCGTCTATTTTTCCCGTGCCTCTCGCCCAGACCCTCTTGTAATCGTTCTCCGATGAAAGATGCAGGAACAAATGTTTAGGGTCCATTAGTGCAACCCTACATCCAGAAGTGAGCCCCCATCCGGCAATCACTTCCTGAACCCCGGCGAGCTTTGGGCAACCAGTAGTGAATTTGAGGACAAAAGTCTGAGAGAATATAGCAGATAGAATGGAAATTTCTTCTATGGAGAAGGGGACCATAATCTCCTAACTTTCTATCGGGGCGGGGAATTCAATGTCCGGGATCTTTATTTCAAAGGATGGAGAGAAATGTTTTGCAGCGCGGTCTGGCCTGAGCATGTCCGCGTAAGACGAAGTGGTAGGGTTATCCGGATGATGACCGGTAGAAGTCAGGTTGTTTGAAGGGGCAGTCCCTGCGGGAGGCATCATAAACTGATTAGTCAAATAATGTTTCTTTGCAACTACCATGGTGACATGTGGCGCAGGGGTAGAAGAAGTAGTGGGTTGTGCGAATAGAGGCACGGGGGGCTCCATATTTTTGTGGGTCATAGAAAGTGCCAAATCATCACACCCGGGAGGGGGCAGGTAGTTGGGCAGCAATGCGGGCGTATGTGCCGCCGAGTTGACCACTGATGAGTGGAGGAGCGGGAAAGCGGAAGAGGCACCAATGCCAGTAAGTCTGCGAGAAGCAATAGCCGTGAAGAGTTAGGCGTTGTAGAGAGGTGGGCCAGGGGGCCACTGAAGAATCATGCATCGCCCCAAAAGAGGGGGGACAGCAACTCCGGGTTGCGCTAGCTCCATGAGTGCCAAGGGCACAAAGCCGCCAACAGTAACTTGGGCTGGCGCCAACTCACTAGCGCCAACCAACTGAGTAGGAAGGGCGCCAATCGCACCAGATGCTACCACATGAGGGCAAGCGCGTTCTGGAGGCATCCCCAAATGCGCCAAAATGTCATCAGCAACGAAGTCAGCAATGCTGACCTTATTGGTCCCCAATGGCGCAGCAAGTAAAGCGCCACCATAGGCTATGCTTGGTGCCAAAGCGAGATTATAATGAATCTGCCCACTGAACAAGGGTCCCACAACCAAAGGGTTGGGGCCAGGTGTTGTACGCCAGTCAAATTGACCGCCTAAAGGATAGGGCGCAGGTTCCGAAGATGCATTCAAAAATTAAAATTGCTCCGGAAAGAGGGCCAGGCCCAGGAATCCAAGATGAAGCAGCAGCTTCGTCCGAAGGCGGGAGAGGAGCAACCTCGACACGCTGGACAAACAGGTCAGCCGACGCGGAACCACCGACGGGGAGGGAAGGCTGGGGAGGAAGCGGACGGGTTGGGGTCGACCAATCTGGATGAAAGAGCCATCGACCGAGACAAGGAGTAGGAGGCGTCGGCCAGGAACAAGCCTGCAAAAAGAGGGGAAGGAGAGCCGGAAGGAGACGAGCCAGTCTCCAGAAAACCCGAGGATGAGGGAGACGGGGGAGTAGACGGCGAGGAGTCGGGCGGCAGCCCGAGGAGTGCCAACAAATTCGAGAGCCAAGGCGACAGCCGATGAGGGGGCTACAGAGCAATGACATGAGGAAAGCATGGAAGAGAAGGAATGGAAGGAGGACGGGGAGACGGGGAGGAGAAGCTAGGCGGGGGGGGATACTAGAAGCGGAGGGGAAGCCCCCGATTAGCGGGCGATTCTGCCCCCCTTACCCCTCCGTCGACCTCCCTCCTTCACATCCCTTCTTCTTGCATCGAGTCTGTCGTCATGGTCCGACCGGCCTCCTCGTGGGCGGCGCCCTAGCCGCCTAATCTATTTGCCCTTCTCGGTCGTCCTCCCGACCCACCCCTTCTCTCCGCCTCCCCGTCCAACTCCACTCCCCCTCCTCCCTCGGCTGAACCCTTTTCCGACTTCTTTCGGGTTCTCTCCGGCCCCGGTGATACGGAGGCCTCAGCGGGTCGAGGGTCTTTGGCGCCTGGCGGTAGATCTCCCATCCTGGGTGATGCTCCCGTATTCTCCCCCAAGGCCCGCTCCCCGAGGCAGGCTATCGTCCTAAGTTCAAATTCAAACTCTGCTTTGACTTGGTCGTACCTCGCAAGGCCCGCTCCCCGAGGCAGGCTATCGCTTCCCGAGGCAGGCTATCCGATCGTACATCATGTGTGTCTGCTGAGTGGCGCATGTTCGGGTGCGCCATCCACTTCCGTGCGTCCTCGGGTCTGTCGAGTGGCACGCATTCGAGTGCGTCCGTAGGTGGCACCTACCTTAGGAAGCCCTTGCTACCCCCTGCGCCTTCTGAAGATGGCTATTCTTGTCCGTCCTCGGCCTCTAGGTCAGAAGGCGTTCAGCTCTCCGCACCACCTGGAACTTCCTGTGCTCCTCGGCTGGCTGGCGTTCTGTTACAGACGCTCGCTTTTGGCGCCTGCTTGTCTGGTGCCTCTCTGGTCCTGGTGCCAGCCACGTCGATGCCCCCTGAAGCGCGTACCCATCTTCATCATTGGCAAATTCTTCTGTTTTGGTGCATGCTACGCCAGCGCCCCCTCCTCTTAGAGCTCACTCCTCCGTTTCAGCTAAGATCGGTCCGCAGGCATCTGGTCCGTCATCATTTGCTGACGCGGTGAGGATCGTTCGTATGCAGATCTTCCTGATCTTCTCGGATGTTGATTTATCGGCCTTCGAGCACCCCTCCTCGTCAGTTGTGACTAACATCCATGTCCAATTCTCGCACAAGGAAATCTCAGCACTCTCTGTCTAATTCACCCTCACCTTCATCCTTAAGTTCCCTACCGGCTGCCCGAAACTCTCGCGTGTCCAAGTCGAGATAGCCTCATGGGGTCTCATCTCCATTTACAGGGTTGCTCCCTTCGACCCTAAGCACATCCTTCTTGTCCTGACGTCGGAACAGGATCACAGGAACGTCTGGTCTAGAGGCCCGAGCAGGGTCGACTCCCACCTCATAAAAATTTCTAAATGGTCAAAGGAGTTCAACACCAAGACTGACTCAGCGATCACAGCAATCTGGGTCACCCTCCCCAACCGGCCGCTGATCTACTTCATATCGATGGCCATTAAATGAATCGCTAACTCATTTGGGACCTTCTTTGCGTTGGCCGATGAAACCCGAAACCTTACCAAAGCCAATTACGCCAAAGTTTGCGTGAAAGTAAATCTCTCGAAGCTGCTCCCCACTTCTATTCAAATTTTAATTGTAGGCATAATGCATACGCAAACTATTAAGTATGGTAACGACATCACTTTCTGTAACCTCTGCCTCATGCGAGGTCATTCCAGCGAGCTATGCTTCAGAGCTCACCCAGGCATAAAAACAAAGGGAAACAGGAGGCCACCCTGTTGCCACCTCTACTCCCACTCCCTAATTCCCTTAACCTCCTCGAAGCAGGAGCTGACATCTCTCGCTCCCGAGAACACACTCGTGCCTCTATAGGCAGAGAGGTGGCAGTTGTCACTTCTTCTGGCGACGCTGCCACTCCCATAGAGGCGGACCTACAGGTTACCCCAACTGTAGTGAAGGCTAGCCAGGAAAGATCCGCCATCACCATGAACCACAATAACATTTCTCTGATCAACAAATTCGACATACTCGTCATGAAGACTCAACACTCCCGATCGGATACTTCTATTGTCGAAGTGGAGATGGAAGATGTCGATAATGCATCAGAAGTTACAGTAGCAGTAGAGGTAGAAGAAGTCGAAGCTGAAGCCGTCGAGGTATCTGGTGACTGCTTTGTGGCTATCCACACTGAAGCCCTATCGGAGGCTGATGAGGCTTCAGAGTACGGTAGCGAGAGCCGTGAAGAAGACATCGCAGCTGCCGTGGAATATGATAATGTTGAAGAGGAGGATGTTGTCGTTTCTCCTGGCGCCAGCTCCTCTTCCTTTCAGATTGTTGACCCTCAGCTGCCATCACACTTGGACACGATAGCGTTGCCTCCTGTAGGACCCAAATCTGGTTGAATCATCGGTATTTCGGCTTCCCCAACCGGTAACATAGCAAACCATGCTACGTCGAATGTGCTGCTTCAACTACAGACTTCAGCCAGGGAAACTAAGACCAAACTTCTGGCATTCTTGAACAGGGTTGTTGACTCCTACCCTATTGGTGAGGACGTGACTGAGATTAGCATTCTGACCGCGCTCGCATTTCACCCTAAATACCATCATGCCTTTCGTGAAAGGGTCAAACAGAGAGATGCAGCACTGGCAGCCCTTCCTAACTTGTATCAAGTTTTTGTCTACTTTGTTCAGGAAAAGCATGTTGCTCCCCAACGACGCACCCTCCGATCGGACAATAGAAGCCAGACTTGTTAGTTCGCCTTGACTTCTTATCCTTGTGTATTGGGGTTCCTCTCCTAACCTTTCTGTCTTATGCTTCCCCCCCCCCTCCCCCTGTAGGAGCAAGGGCTATCTCCCTACTCCATTTCTTGCTTTTTGATTTTAATCAAGGCCCTAGCCACCACGGGTAATGTGGATTAAAAATAAAATTATATATATATATATATATATATATATATATATATATATATATATATATATATATATATATATATATATATATAACATATATATAATCTCTGAGGAGACGCTCCCCAGGGTGATTGTGCCCGTGCTTTGATCTCCTTCGTTTGGGCCATGCCTGCCACCCACCAACATGCGGGTGGTCCATGCTGTCGGCCAGGCGTGTCCCAGGCGCTTCCTTCTCCTGCGTGCCCCATCCCTGCCCTACCCTCCATGGCTCCTGTCCTCCTTGTTGTTTCGTCGTTGACCTCCCCCTCCTCGTGCTCCTCGTCCCCATCTTCGGTCGGCCCTTCTTTCGTCCGCCTCACCTCGGCTAGCGCGGCTGCGGATCTTCCCCCTGCCGCTGGCCCGTGTTTCGCCAGTATTCCTCCAACAGCGGTCTCCCTCGCCCTAGACGGAGTGACCGCTGGTCCTCCCCCTTCTCCCCCGCCCCCTGGCCGCCGGCCACTCTCCTTCTGTTGGGTCTTCCAGATTCGGCGAGCCCAGCCACTCCCTCGGTCGCCTCGCCTGGCTTATCGACAGCCAATCTGGCCTGGCTATCCGTTGTGCCTCCTGCCAGAGCGCCAGGTCCTGGCCACCTCAGCGGTGCCAGTTGTCCTGTCGCCACCCCGCCCTTGGGGTCCGCACCATCCTCGTTTTGGTGCTGGATTCACACTATTGCGCCACTCCTTGTTTGGCGCTGGCCTCCCTGCTAATTCCACCTCCGTCCCATCCTCCTCCATCGCTGCCCTCTCCTTCCCTGCACGAGGCTGCCCAGCAGGGCACCCCTCTGGTGCGATCCTCCCTCCATACTCGTCTATCGAGTCGCCCTCTACTATTGTTGCGTGCTCCTCGTCTGGTGTTCCCTCCGATGCCCCCTTATGCTTTCGAGCGCAGCTAAACCTCTCTCCCCCTCTCCCTTTTGGCTGGTCCCCACAACCCCTACGCCATCTTCTTTTGACGTAACCCCCCTCGGCCAGAGAGAATCTGGTGCCATTCAAGTCCATTTTCTTTTGGCGCACCCCCTCCCAGTCTTTTGGCGTACCCCCTCATTCTTTTGGCGTACCCCCACTATCCCTTCCTGTGCCACCTGTAGAAGTGCCCCTCTCCTGTTCTGCCTTCCCCCTTTCCGTTGGCTCGGTGTAGAAGCCTCTGCTGTCTGCCCCTACTGGAGCCTACGACCCCCAACTTGATAGTCTCCTCCCGCTGGGTCCCCTGCCTTCTATCGTGCATCCCCCCACAGCGTCATATGCTGACAAACTGCGGCCAGATAGAGCCGTTAATCCTTCCAGATCATCACAGACATTGACAACCTGGATCTTAAGCACCCTCCCCCGTCTGACTCCTAGGATATTACTGTGACTTTATCTGACTCAGAGGTTACATCGTTGTCCGCCATCTTCCCGTACACATTCGTCCTCAAATTCTCCACTGGTTGCCCGAAGCTCTCCCGGGTCCAGGAAGTGATCGACAGTTGGAGGCTCAGCATACAGTGTGGCCTCCTGGACCCAAAGCACATACTCTTGCACTATCTTTGCCCACAGACCACAAGAATGTCTGGTCCAGAGGCTCTGGCAGGATTGATTCTTACCTTATGAAAATCGTCAGATGGACTGCAAAATTCAACACAAAAGAAGACTCAACGATCATCTCCGCCTGGGTCATCCTCCCTAATCTCCTCCTCATTTTCTTTGTTCCTGCAGCGCTAAAGAGAATTTCCAACTCCTTTGGTATGCTCATGGCTATGGCAGTAGAAACTCGTAACCTTTCAAAAGCAAACTATACTAAAATTTGCATGGAGCTCGACTTGAACAAGGACCCCCCCCCAACCATATTCAGATCATGCTTGAAAATAAGATGCACACCCAAAAAATCATATGCGACAATAACATCATCTTTTTCAAATATTGTCATATAAGAGGACACTCTACAGTATATTGTTTTTGCGCACACCCAGAGCTGAAGAAGAAAGTGGCCCGCAAGCAAGCCCCTACCCAATAGGCCAGGCAAAGCCAATGATCCCCCCTTCTCCCTCTACCTAACTCCCACATCCGGTTTGATGATAGCGCCGGTCACTCTCATACCCATGATCTACCATCCCCGGGCAGGGCTATCGTTCCCTACAGTGCCTCGGCCATCAACCTCACCAATAAATTTGGCACCGCTGCTGTTGAAATCCTAGAAGCCCTACATGAGACAAATATCTCCGAAGACAACTAGGGGGATAACTGTTCCGCGGAAGTAGTCATATCGGACTCGAGCAGCTTCGAAGATGTTGCAGATAATTCATTGGAGGTCGAGGAAATATCACTCGAGATGGAAACAATGGATAAGGCCATGGAGGAGTCTCTATCCTCCGATCAAGTCGACCCCTACTCACCCCACAGCGAGACTGTCATCCATGCGGATATCCTGGCCAACTTAGGATCAGCCCCGGTAGAAAGGATGAAACAGGCCATTGCCGCTGGCGTCACTAGTCAGAACAGCTTCTTTGAAGAATTGGCAAAAATAGTAGGAGAGGTCTACATGCATCCGGATGAGGAACCAGTCGGACTCAGCAAGGCCAGACACCACAAAGCCACTGTTAAGGAAGTAGCCACTATCAAAAAATCCAACAAGAAAAGTACAAAAGATTCGTCTCGGCTCATTCCGCGCCAGCGCCATTCCTCTTGGTCGCGCACCCCCCGTGCTGCCCGTTGACTCTCCCGCCTTGCCGTAATCTGTGCCAGTGCCCCATCCTTCAGGCGCTCTTTCCCCCTTTGGCTCTATCCCCACCTCTACATCTTTGATTGGCTCCTTGTCTGTGCCGACCTTTGGACCGCCTTTCCGCTCGTTTGTTGACGCGGTGAAGACCGACCAAGTGCCGCTCTCCTCGATCTTTTTGGATATTGAATTACCGGCCGTGGAGTGCCCCTCCTCGTTAGTAGTGTCTGACATCAACATCCCATTCTCGCCCAAGAACATTTCCACCCTCTCTGTCCAATTCGCTCTCACCTTCATACTCAAGTTTCCATCCGGATACCTCAAGCTCTCGTGTGTTCTAGAAGTTATAGCTTCATGGGGCTTCACCTTCGTTTACAGGGTTGCTCATTTGGACCCTAGGCACAACATCCTTGTCCTCACATCGGAGAAGGATCGTAGGAATGTCTGGGCTAGAGGCTCGAGCCGGGTCGACTCCCACCTCATGATAATCTTCCAATGGTCCCAGGATTTTAACACCAAAGCAGACTCAGCGATCGCATCGGTCTGGGTCACCCTCCCGAACCTGCCGCTGATATGATTCATTTCGACGGCCATGAAAAGAATATATAACTCTTTCGGGACCTTCGTAGAGTTAGCAGATAAAACCCAAAACCTTACCAAAGCCAATTATGCCAAAGTCTGCGTGGAAGTTGACCTTTCAAGGGAGCTCCCTAAATTTATTCAAATTTTGCTTAGCAGCAAGACGTTCACACAACCAATTATTTTTGATAAAAACATCATTTTCTGCAAGCACTGTTACTTGCGAGGTCACTCCATAGAACTATATTTTCGAGCTCACCCTGTAAAGAAGAATAGAGGGACTCAGCAGGCTGCCCAAAGCCAATTGCCACATCTCCATCCATTACCTAATTCCCACCTCCACTTTCAAGCCAGTGCTGACATTCTCCGAAACCGGGAACAAAATAGAGCTTCCAAGGGAAGCGACATTGTTCCTTCCTCGTCAACCTTTTTTAAAGTAACCAACAAATTCGACATCCTTACCTCGGATCACACTGAAGTAGAGGAAGTAGAGGTTACTGATGACTATCGATTTCCTGAGCTTCGGAATGAGGCAGCCGAGGCTTCAGAGATCGAGCGCGCTTCTGGCGGCGAAGCAGTCACCCACACCGAGGCGGTTCGACATGTCACCCCAATTGCAGTGACGGCCAGCGCCCCTAGCATAGTTGGACCCTACAATACCCCGATCTTAAACCTCACCAACACCTTAGCATTGGTCAACATCGACAACCACATCGAGGCTATCCACACCGCTGTCACCCTGGAGGCCTCAGCTGAGGCTCCAGAGAACGGTAGTGAGAGAGGTAGGGATAAAGTAGAAGAAGAAGAAAAAGAAGTAGCAGAGGAAGTAGATGCCGAAGAGGAGAAGAAGTAGCACAGCTCTTGTCTGCTCCACCTCCATCCAGATTTTCGACCCAAAATCTCACTTGCCTGTGGTGGACAAGCTTGCAGTGCCTCCTGATGGATCAAAGTCCGATTGGATCATAGGTATTCCGGCTTCTTCGTCGACTAGTAATAAGGACGCTACTCCTGCTCCGTCAAGAGCGCTGCTACGTCAGACATCAGTAAGGAAAACCAAGACGAAGCTTATGGCTTTTTTTGCCAGGGTCGTCGACTCTTTTCCTATTGGTGAGGATGCGAAAGAGATTAGTATTTTAACCGCTCTCTTCGATCGGACAGTAGGAGGTAGACTTCGCTTATTACCTTGACCACTCACCCATATGTATTGGGGTCCCCCCCACCTTTCTGAGCTTCGACTTTCCCCTCCCCCTCTCTTGTAGGAGCAAGGGCTATCTTCCTACTCCATTTCTTGCTTTTTCGATTTCAATGAAGGCCTAAGCCACCACGGTCAACGTGGATTACAAAAAATTAAAATAAAATAAAATTTTATATATATATATATGTATATAAAAGAAAGGTTAGTAAAAAAAGTGTTTATGGTGTGAACAGTATCTATGGGTACTGTTCACCTTCTCCCAAAGGAGAACCCGAGCCCGAGCCGCGTAGAAGCCACAAACCTTTGTTTTTAAATTTTTTAAAAAACCCAATCAATTATTCACCAAATCTTTTCTATGGAAATCACTACTAGATTCTCTTCCATCTAACCTAAATCCATGCGTGAATCCATATCTAAATTCGAATTTAATTAAAAGGAAATCCAGGGTGTTTATAATGAAACTTATTTTCGAAACTTCACAAAAACTCCCTGGAACTTTCACGAGAACCTCTCCTTGACGATCGCCATCCCCTACTCACCGTCCCTCACGCATCACCCGATGGCCTGCGAGCGCTATTGACCACCACAGACCCGCCACACCACCGAAATCAGCCGTATTCGCACCCTTGTTCCCAACAAGCAATATGTGAGGTACCTAACTTCCCCAATTTGTTTCTTCATGCGTAGTCGACTATTTTCGATTCTGTAAAATTCTGTGGAGAGTCCACATGACCCCCTAGATGACCCAACAAGTAGTTCCCAGTAGTGTCGATCCATCGAGTCAAAAATTTGAATCAAACTGTGTCGATCCCCCAAAAACTATTTTTCCAACAGTTTTAAACAGTTTCATATACCTGTGTTTAGAGATTGTTTCCCGTCAACCCAGTAGGCTTTTCCTAAAACTTTTTGAATAATAAATTAGTTCACCTATAGCACTTTAAAACCTTTCTTGTAGATATATATTTTGATCATTATATAAAAATATTTGAATGCAAAGTTATAAAAAAAATTTAATAACTAAATCTTGTAAAATTTCCCAATACAGTGTGTGCTCCGACAAATCGGGCGACGTGGTCGTGAACCGAAAGCATCGAAAGGTGTGTATCAATTTCGCAGACATGTGGGATTCGACGGAACTCGATTTCGTTGTGTGTGCGCGACAAAATTGTATCGGTCGAGATACCCTGTATCGACCTCTTTGTAAATTAGCTCCTAACTTCATGCACGTTCGCCACCTCGAGACAAAACTTGTGCCAAGAGGACCGTTTCATTTTTCTGCTCATGTATGCCAAGTTTGGTCCAATTCTGAGAAGGTCGACCGAAATGCCCTTTTGGCGGGCCCGCGATCCGATCCTACGGGCGAATTTGTGCACGGCTCACCGGAATCCAACTTTGGACATACGGTTGGGTTTGTATCGTCAAACCAGACCCACAGGCATATAGTTTGACGACTTTAGAGACCGTAGGTACTGGCACGCTTTTTGGTGCAAAACGGGTCCAACGACGGACATCATTTTGATCCAAAATTATAATTTTGCTCATGTGTCCAGAATTAGACTTTTGGTTAGGCATTTTTATTCATTTCTTTTATACCAAAAACATTCGCGATGTTTGTTTCAGCAATCAGAGTGGTTTGTGGGATCTGGCTTTTTATTGCGACCATTTTGATCACTGGACTTGCTATTTTAGCGTACCTCCCTCAGGCAAGATGTCTTGCCATTATACTCTTGTCATTTATTACTATTTTATTTATTTTATTTTATTTACTTTATTCTTATATTGCATGTTTCTATCACACTGTGCGTCCAAGTCATACTTGGATGCAAGCGACTGCATTTGTCATTTTACTGTTTTATTTTCTTCTTCTGCATTGACTTAGCACTAGTTGACCACCCACTAAAGATGAGGTATTGGTATATCTCATATGGCCTTGAAACATGCTGTATCACGAGTTGTGAGTCACATATATGACGCGAACTCGCATAGTCGGCTGGCCACCGATACGTATGAGACGTGCGACGGTTAGGGAATAATTGCCAATAGAATTGCATGACTAGTGGACTTGGCAGTTATTAGAGGTTCATGTATGTTATGGAGATTACATAGATAGGCATTGGATGGGAAGAACAGTTCCTTGACGTATGGGCCACATATGCACACCAATGTAACCTGAAGCTCCGTTGGAGATGCAGGTTCACCCTACTATTACTGATTCCCTCTGACGTTCATGGAACATTACAGACGTATTCTATTACTGATTCCCTATGACGTTCACAGAATGTTACGGACGTATTCTATTACTGATTCCCTCTGACGTTCACGGAACGTTATGGACGTAGGCACCTGGTTCCCAAAGAAAAAGGACGGTGCCAATATATCCAGAGTGCCCATATGTTGGAGGTTGTTCTTAATTGCATAATCACTATAAAACGGTTAGGCACCCTATTGCATACATCTTTACTTTATATTACAGTTTATATGGCATGTTCTTCTTGTATCTTGTTACGTCCCCCTAAGGACCTGGTGAATTCTCCAGGTATGTGCTTTATGATTTTTCACAAGTGTTCTAGCCAAGGCTATGATCTTCTCCATTCCTTCGAAGATGATTGCTCTTGGGCCGTCTTGCTACTTTATACAAATTCTTTTCTTGTATTTCTTTCTTCTCATTTTAAATGGTTGTTAGTGGATTTGTCTTCGCCCAACGTTATATACAAAAGTACAAATTCAAAGTTGAATTTATGATATATTTATTCTCTTAGTTGTGGATGAGATTAGTTGTCATGGTTTACTGCATTTAACAGCTTACAAATATTTATTATACGGCTTGAATATCTACGTACTTAGTCCTACGTATTTTGGGACTGGGGCGTTACAAAAATCTCACTTACGATGCTTGACTGAAATGCATATATTTCAGGGATGCCTGAATATATGCACGATCCGACTCGAGTAGAAATGGAAAATTCTTAATCATGAGGCTTGGTTGAAATGTATGTATTTTAGGAACGCCTAAAATATGTGCACGATCCAATTAAGTGATATGTTGAATCCAAATGAGACTAAAGGAATGAGAAGGTATCGAGGATTTTGAAATGGTGTGTTTCAGAAGAGAAATTGATGATAGTACGATCGTTGGATTTGAAATAACTTGAATATTAATTAAAGCATTGATGCAAGTCCAGATTCGGAGATTGGTTAAGATGAGTGTGTACTCAGTAAGTTTCGAGGATGAAACTTTTTTCGAGTGGTATATAATGTAATGCCACATCCTGCTCAGTTTAATCGGAGGAATCGAAACACCAACGGCGTTCGGACTTAACCATGCGACGGCCGGCTCGAAGTGGCGTTCGGACAGCCATGCGACGGCCTGCTCGAAGTCCTGCTCGGTCGATGCAACTTCTCGCTCAGGTGGGTGGCTTCGGTGAACTTGCCTCAGCTTGGCCTTCACACTAATAAAACGAAAGTTTTTAAATGCACAAGTAGACTTGATAATAAAATAGGCGAATCCACATAGCTAAGGGAATAATCCCAACTTGGGTCAGATTTAGTTAGAATATGGAAAGGTCCCACAGTCGGCTAAGAATTATGCACGGCGTGCATTTAAAATGACACTCGGTCCTTCGTCCCGTGGCTTGGGAGAATGAATGTTGGCCGATGTTGCCACAAAGCCATGAACTTAGCGTAAGTCATATGCGTCGTACGTATAAATACTTGATAAAGCATGCACGATTCCATCATCCAATGCTTGGCATAGCAATAGTGTCCCACAATTCTCAATACACGTTTCTACGGTAAAAAGCTTGACATAGCCTTTGCTCATCACATGGATTAAGTTGTTGCATGATTGAGTTAGGCAAAAATTATGCTACTAGCTATTAAAGTCATAGCAAGCACTATCCTATGCTTTCTGCGGTTGTTGAAGTTAGGTAGTCCCACGATCACAAGGCTCGTCATATAAAGTATAACTTAGGCGATAGTGTCGCATAGAACATAAATTAATTTAAGGCATGAGCCATGGTTAATTTAAATTGAGTTTGAAAAAAGGGCTAGAGTAAATGATAGGGCAGCATAGAAGAATGCTCGCGACCATGGGTCGTCGAGGCAGTCTCAAATACTGGAAGTCTCTAATGTAGTACTGAAAAGACGATAAAACTGGAAAGATAATGACTATCTAAGACGGTAGTTCGAGTCGAGTCTTATATGGTCATCGGATAACTTGTGCACAAGCAAACGTTTTCTCGGAACGACCAACCCGGGGCCACAGGATCGCTCCGGCCTAGGAGGAAACACGGTATAGTCGAGCTGGGAGTACCGCTCAGGTTATTCGGAAACTTTTAGTGGGGCTCGCTACTTGCGCTGAATAGCATAGCTATAAGTCCAGGATAGCTTATGGTACTAGTGACTATTTAATATAGATGAGTCGGCATATTAGTGGCCATCCGTGTGCGTGAATTTGGATTGAGTCGGGTATTGTGTGCATGGTAAATGAGTTGAGTTGAATATGTGCACGATTTATAACACAATATTTGGACCTAAGATTTGGCTGCAACAAAGACACTGTGCTTCGACAAAAGATGTGACATCAGAATGATTGAGTCAGTGACACTAAGTTCACAAGTCTTGATTGAGTCAGTTGATGATTAAAATAGTAAAGGCCGCGAGACGACAATATGGTTAAGTCATACTGAGTTGCGAGGCACGACCTCAATATGGATACACAAATGGATCTCATGATACGACCACAATTTTTGCACAATGGACTTGTAGTACGGTCACATGAAAATTGGGTACTATCATGTAGTTGTGTCTCTAAGTATGGGCCGAAGGACAAGCACGAGTCGATACTTAAATGTTGTTGGCACGAGAGGGTCTTAAGGCATAAGGATAAGTAAGATTTCGATGCGAGGCATGATGATGGTCTAGAGACACAAAATACGCTAGATGTCCATATCCTAAAACTGATCCTAAGACATGATTAGAAAGATAATCAAAAGGGATATGTTGCACAAACTAAATGAACGTATTAGTTTTGGTATGGGTGGGCGAGGGGCTCACACAACCAGTACAGTTGAGTACTGACACCCACGTAGTGTTTATGTACAGACAAAGGTAGAAGATCGTTTGCAACGAAGCTCGCTTGGATGCGCTGAGACATGGAGTTTCTTGGCATTTCGAGACGTACGGCCGCATGGAGTATGGACTTATACGGGACATAATGTATGGACATCACCTTCTGAAGCATCCCAAGTGACAGCCTTCTACTTTTGTATTGAGAGATGAGAGAAAGCAGAGTGATTGTATTCAAAGAGAAAGTGATCATTGAGCGACTTTTAATCTCATATTCATTATCAATAAAAAAGACTGGATTTTGATTGTCTACTTATGTTGCCTTCATAATTCAATTTTTTTGCTTGGGACTTCTGTGCGATAACCAGTCGCTTAGTCTATAATCGGTCGTTATGGAATCCGCCTTGTGTGAGCCCAATCTAGGCTCACGCAGCATCATGCCTTAACGAGGACGATCGCTCCTCCGGAAGCGGGATGTGATAATAAGTTCCCAAACTTGGTTTCTCTCAAATTGATTAAGTTCCTCTTGCATGACATCAATCCAAAACTCATCAGAAAAAGCATTTGCTACTAACCTAGGTTATACTTGAGAAATGAAAGCTACATTTGTTGTTATATCTCTACTAGAAGAATGCGTACCTACTCCTTTAGATACATCACCTATAACCACTGTCTTTGGATGGTCTGGCATGAATTTCATCTTCTTCGGCAGACTCTCCAGATAATTCTCATTGGTAGCAGTATCTTTATGTGCCTTGAATTTGCTTTGTACATCTTCGTCATCACTATCGCTAGATCTCTGACTATTGAGCTCATCAAAAGTAACATTAACATTCTTCAACAATTATAGATCTTTTATTAAAAATTCTATATTCCTTACTCTTGGTAGCATACCCGAGAAATATCTTTTTGTCTGCCTTCGAGTCGAACTTACCCAAGTTTTCTTTGGTGTTCAAGATAAAATAACGACAACCAAAAAATTTAAAATAAGAAATGTTTGGAATTCTTTCAAACCACAATTCATAGAGAGTTTTCTTCCAGAAAGGTCGAATTAACACCCTATTCAAAACATAACAAGCTGTACTTACAGCTTCTACCCAAAAATATCTATGAATTTATGCTAATTCAGTATGACTCTAGCCATATTGCTTAGAGTACGCTTTTTCTACTCCACAATACCATTCTGTTGAGGAGTTATAGGAAAAGAAAACTCATAGTAATATTCATTATCATCATAATTTTTTTTGAAATCAGTATTTTCGAATTCGCTACAATGATCGCTTCGAATTCGAGTAATCATGAAGCCTTTTCCATTTTGTACTTTTTTGCAAAATGCTTGAAATTCAAAAATAGCATAACTTTTGTTTGATAAAAAGTACACCCAAGTATAACGAGAGAAATCATCAAATATAACAAAAGCGTAGAATTTACTGCCAAGACTAAGACTCTACTAGGACCAAATAAATCTATAAGAATTAACTGCAAAGATCTAGAAGTGCTTACAACGTTGATAGATTTAAAAGATAATATAGTTGACTTGTTCTTTTCACAATCTGAACATACCATATTTCTCTTGAAGAAAATTTCTAGGAGCCCTTTTACTAGCTTTTAGTGCATAGCCTTGAGATAGTGTCCATATTTATATGTCCTAGCCTCATGTGCCATAGACAGCTTTCATCATGATTGGTTACTAGGTACTTTTCTGCATAATTAGTAGGTTTTAGAAAGAAAACATAAATATTGTCTTCCCTAATCCCTTCATATACAGGATTTTCAGTAGACATCTTATATATAGAACATTTATCTTTCATAAAATTCATGCCATAACGATTATTTGCCAAATGACTTATGCTCAATAGGTTATGTTTCAATTATGTGACTATACAAACATCTTTTATTTCTGGATAGGGGTACATATTCCTATAATATAACCTTGAAGATTATTGCCAAAGGAAAGATACCCTTCTCTCTTCATCGATAGCGTATCGAATAAAGATGCATCACCAGTCATGTGCTGCGAACATCCACTATTGAGTATCCACTTACTTTTAGCATGAGAGGGTTGAGGATCTACCTATAAAATGAGTAGATGTAACCTTTGGTACCCATTTCTTCAAGGGTCCATTATGACTAGTCTTAAGAATCCAAGCAAGTATATTTGTGTTAACTAGCTTTCTAGCTCTATAGTACTTTGATATGTGTCCATGTGTACCACAGTATGTGCATGTAATTTTTGAAATTGTGTTCTTGGTTTCTGTTTTGACAATTTTTTTGCGTCTTTCTTGGAAACCTGTATGTGAAAGCATGGTTGTGAGAAACGTGTTGCTTATGTGCTTTCTTTGGTTTAGTCCTTTATGGTATATGCTTGTATTAGGACTAACCTTAGGACGTGTAACAGGAATGACCTGTTTGTCTAACTTGATCTCTAACTTTTTAGAGATAGCACAAGACTCCTCGAATTCAGCAGTCATATCCATGAGTCTTTGCTCAATGACTAAGTGTCTCTCCTTCTCTATGTCATAAAGTTCTTGTATCTTGACATAGTCTCTTTCTTTCTTCTCTATGGTGAGGATAACTTCATGATAGTCCAATTTAAGTTTGGCTATCTCCTCTGTGTTACCTGTAGTAAATGTCTCTTTAATGTCTTCAATAAGATTAGACAATCTAGCTACTTCGGTTGTGTATACCTTAATCTCTTTGCGAGATTGCTTATACTTGTCCAACATATTTTTGTGTTCTTCAAATAGTTCACTAAAGTTATTTTCTAATTTATCGAAAGTAAAATCATCATACACGGGATTTTGAGATACCTTATCGTATGCCATTAGACAGACATTTGCATATTTGTACTACTGCTTGGTCTATCCTCCTCCTCCGATTTACTGGCCTCACTTTTGAGCCAGATGCTTGTATTTGCGAACTTTTGACCAGCTTTAGATTTTCTACACGATCTAGATCGATCATATACACTGCTTTTCTTCGATAGTGGACAGTCCTTCTCCATATGCCCTAACTTCTTACATCCGAAGCAGACAGTTTCTTACTTGTTGCTTTTATGGATGTCTTTCTTCTTTCGGTTTGCTCTCTCAAACTTTAAAAATTTCTGAAGTTTTTGACCAGCAGAGCCTGTTCACCACCATCGGAATTCTTATTCATCAAAATCATTGCATGAGGCTCTTCTGGCTAGAGCTTTGAAGGCGATTATTTTTTCTTTGGAAGTTGCTTCTTCAAAGTCTTGTAAGTCTAGCTTATGGGTCATGAGCTTGCCCATCAATGTCTTCAATGTCATCGTGGTGAGGTCGCTTCCTTCTATGATCGTGGTGGCCTTCGGGTTCCAGTTCTTTGTTAGAGCCCGCAGTACTTTCCTGATCTTTTCATGATTACTATAATCCTTACCAAGAGAGTGTAGAGGATTAGTAATATCAAGAAAATAAGTGAATATCTGTGTAATTGACTCACCGGTTTTTATCTTGAAAGACTCGTATTCCTCTGTCAATGTACTGATTTTAGATTTTTTTTACTTGGGAAGTCCCTTCATGAGTTACCTCAAGAAGTCTCAAAATTTTATTAGATGTCGTACAGGTAGATATACAATTAAACTCGGTTTTGTCAATTGTACATAATAGTGCATTCATGGCTCTACATTAGACTAGCATGTGTCTTTTCATACTCAGTGTATTTATCATGGGGCTTGTCTACTAATACACTATCAATCACTGTTTTAGGCAGTTTCTTATAACCATCTACAACTATCGACCAAAGATCGAAGTCTAGCGACTTTAGAAAGAAACTCATCCGTGTTTTCCTGTAGATATAAGTCGTTCCATCAAGTAGTAGGAGTCTATTTATGGATTGCCCTTCACTGTTGAACATAGATTTAACGGCTGCCATATATATATATATATATATATATATATATATATATATATATATATATATATATATATATATATATATACTCTCTAGATGGTAATGTATATATATAACCTGCTTTGGTACTAATTATAGGACCGTTGAGCACCTCTAGAGGGGACTAGTTCAATCTCGAGTACTCTTACTCAATGTTAATCCACTATGGCATAAACTAATTGAGAGCTTGCAATCTCTTACAACACTGTGCTTGGTGATGAGCGCACGACCGACTCCAGAAGACGATTTGAAAACTGGAACATATTTTGAATCTCGAGTACTCTTACTCAATATTAATCCACTATAGCATAAGCTAATTGAGAGCTTGCAATCTATTACAACACCGTGCTTGGTGATGAGCGCACGACCGACTCCAGAGGACGATTTGAAAATTGGAATATATTTTGAATGCAGCCTCCGATACAACTCTTCAACACCAAACTCTAGATTAAAAAAACTATGTTGGCTTGGCTAAGAGTAGAATAGGCTTGATTTGAAAGTGTATCTCATAGAAAACACTTAGGAATGAATAGAGAAGAGAAGATTGAAAGAATGAGTGATTTGGAAATATGAAAGTTCTTCTCTATTTATAGTGTTTTTGTAGATTGAATTTGGGTAGTGTTTGGGCAGAGTTCGGATGCAGAAATCTCGCATTCGAATATTGGATACAGATTTGGAGGGAATTCAAAAACAAAATGAACTGACCTGGACCGAACTCGGGCCGAGTTGCTAGGGTCAGGACAGAACTGTTTGGGCCAAATTTGCTTGGGTTTTGGACATTTTAGAATGTGGACTTATGGATTATGTATATGTGGATAGGTAGGCTATAATTGTGGACTAAGAAAATCTAAGCCAGTACCGATCCTGATCACTTTACATATTTTTTCTAAACTAAATAAAAGTAAAAATACAGAAGAAAATATAAAAGTCTTGATCTGGATTCTATTTCTTTAGGTTCTTGATGACGACGCAATATTTGTACTTTGTAGCAGTAGGACTCAGGTATAGTATACAGACATTCTTCTGACTTGAAACCTGTAAACCTGTAACAGTATATGTGTTTTTCATATCGACCAAAGTTGACGTTGATTATCAAAATCAGGTATGATCATTAACCAATGGGCCAACATCTACTTTCAACATGCCACCACTCGTTATCTTCATCGTACAAAAACTTCAGATGCTGATCAAGTCATATATTTACATTTTATTATGTATTTTTTATTTTATTGAGTCTAATGAAAATATGAGGTTGATCGGATTGACAATTGGCTATCTACTGAACTCCACTTTCCAAATAGCCTACATATCTACTCTATATTCCATACTAAACCTATATCCAATACCCAATAAACCAAAAAGCCCAAAACAATGAGCAATCTTTATGGAAAGAACTCTAACCGAGTTCGGCCAAGTTAGTTCCTAATCGTTTTGGTCTTCTTGAAGATCTGCAACCACTTTTCAAACTACGAAAAATGTGGACCCGAACTCATGCCGAGTTCTACCCAAAAAAATGCTATAAATAGAGGAGGAGTTCCCATTCCAAATCACTCATTCATTCTTCTCTTCTCTATCTATTCAAAAGCATTCCAAAGCTCTACACTTTCATATTTACCCTTTAACAGCTCCTAGCCAAGCCAAGTGTCTTTCCGATTCAATCTAGAGTTTGGTTCGAGTTGTAAAGAAGGCTTTCCGAAAATGTTTCAGTTTTCAAAGTTTGCCTCATTTGAAGTTGGGAGTCCTTCGGACGAAAACTCGTATTGTAAGGAGCTGCAAGCACTTGGTTAAAGCTTGTACCATAGTGGATTAACATCGAGCAAGAGTACTCGAGACTGGACTAGTCCTCTCAGAGGGATGCCAGTATACATCGTTGTTTCATGAGTTTGCTTTTCTGATGCTCTTTACTTTACATATTTAATTTTTATAGTTTGTTGTCATCTGCTAGTACTTCATACCTGTGACACTGTTTAAAATAATTTTATTTGGTGATTATTTTTACTGCACACACGCACTCTATTCATCTCCCCTCTAGAGGTGCTTAAAAAAAAAAAAAAAAAATATATATATATATATATATATATATATATATATATATATATATATATATATATTTATATATATTTATATATATGACAGCTGTGAAATCTATATTCACAGGTGAAGGGTAATCCACAAATAGTCCCCTAATATTTAATGGACCAAACTATACTTATTGGAAAACAAAAATGAGTTTCTTCCTGAAATCTCTTCAGGTTGATCTCTGGTCTATAGTCATAGATGGACACAAAAAGCCGCCTAGAGTACTGAATAATGGCAATCTTGTAGATAAGCCACATTATAGATATACGGATTTAGAAAAGACCTAAGCCAGTCTTGACGCAAGAGCTATCAATGCACTATTCTGTGCCATTGACCAGACTGAGTTTAACAGAGTATCTTCATGTGTTACATCACACAACATTTGGAAACTTCTTGAGGTAACTCAGAGGGTACTTCACAAGTGAAGGAATCCAAGATAATAGATTGACACAATAATATGAGACTTCAAGATGAAGCCAAATGAATCAATTACTCAGGTGTTTACACGTTTCCTTGATATTACTAATCCTTTATTATCTCTTGGCAAGGATTACACAAATCATGAAAAGATTCGCTAAGTGCTACGGGACTAACAAAGAACTGGAATCCCAAGGTTATTGTGATTATAGAAGGAAATAATTTCATCACAATGTTGTTGGAGACACTCATGGGCAAGCTAATGACTCTTGAGCTAGACCTATAAGACTTTGAAGAAGATTCACCAAAAGAGAAATCTATCGACTTCAAAGCACATGCTTAAAGAGTCTAAAGCGAAATCACAGATGATGAAGAATCAGATGGTGAGGAACAAGCTCTTCTTGTAAAGAAATTCAAAAAATTCTTCAGGTTTGAGAGATGAAACCGAAAAAAGAAAGATTATTAAGAAAGCAATTCAGAAGAGACTATTTGTTATGGTTGCAAAAGGACTGGTCACATCAAGAAAGATTGTCCAATAGCCAACAAAAGCACTTAATATGACAGACCAAGCAGGAAGTCAACAACTAGTAGAAAATATGCAAATGCTAACATCTGGTGCGAAAGCAAGGCCAACGAATCAGAGGAAGAAGAAAGACCAAGTAGTTCTACAAATGTTTGCTTGATGGCAATTGATCAGGTAACAACTAATCCTCTGTATGATGACTTCACATTTGATGAACTTTCTGGAGCTTTTAGTGACTTATTAGATGAACACAAGAAAGTATTGTATAAATATAAGCAGTCTCAAAGTTTATACTACTGAAGTTGAAAGGTTGTCATCCCTATTGGAGGATTTACGGGAAACAGCTTCCACCAGTAACACGAATGAGGAGATATCACCTCTGAAGCTTAGTTTTATGATGCTCATAAAACTATTGAAAAAAGAGATCATGACTTTGCCAAGCTGAATGAGTTATACGAGTTAGAGAGGAAGAAGTACAACATCGTTGCATAGACGATTGATGCTATATCTAGTAAATATGATGAGACATGTGCTTTCTCTAAAAAGTTAGAGATGAAATTGGGAAAACAGGTGATACCTGATACTCTGTCAAAGATCTGTCATATGGCACAACGTACACGTAACATGATACGATCAAAAAGAAAGCACGTATGCATAATGTTTCACATAATCACGCCTTTGTTTACAAGTATCCAAGGATGATACACAAGCATCATGTCAACAACATAACACCAAGCACTAGCTCTTAAATTTTATGTACATATTGTGGTCCACATGGACATATTTCCAATTTGTAGAGTTAGAAAGCTAGTTGACATGAATATATATATATATATATATATATATATATATATATATATATATATATATATATATATATATGCCTAGAAAAAAAAAATATATATATATATATGCCTAGATACCTAAGACTAATACTTTCGGACTCTTAAATCCTCGATAGCATATATTCGCGGCACATGACAGGTAACGCATATCTATTCATGATGCTATCGATAAAAAGAGAAGGATATGTCTCCTTCAGAAATATTGAGAGGTAATATTATAGGTAATGGTAATATTGGTATGTCTCCCTATCCAGAAATAAAAAACCTTTATCTTGTAACCGAGTTAAAACATAACCTTTTAAGCATATTAGTCATCTTGCTAACAATGGTTATGGTATTAGTTGTGTTAAAGACAAATGTTCTATATATGATATATCCACTGGTAATCTTGTCTATGAAGGAATCATGGAGGATAATATTTATGTTTTCTTTTTAGAAAGTACAAATAGTACAGGTAAGTGCCTAGTAGTCAACCAAGACAAAAGCTAGCTATGGCATATGAGATTAGGACATGCAAACATGGATACCATTTCAATACTATCAACAAAAATTGGCAAAAGAACTACCGAAAATATCATTCAAGAGAGATATGATATGTGCTGATTGCGAGAGAAACAAAGCAACTGGATCCTCATTTAAAACAACCAACAATGTAAGTACTTCCAGACCTTTGCAGTTGATACATATGGATTTATTTAGACCTAGTATAGTCACCAGCCTTGGTGGTAAGCTCTATGCATTTGTAATTGTTGATGATTTCACTAGATATATATGGATTTTCCTTTTATCAAATAAAAGTGAGTCACTTTTTGAAATTGAGATTTTTTGGAAAAAAGTTCAAAAAGAAAAAAGTTTCATGATTACTCGTATTCGAAGTAATTACGGAGGCAAATTCGTAAATTCTAATTTTTTAAAAAAAATTGTGATGCAAATGATTTTTCTCATGATTTTTCTATCATAGAACTCCCTAACAGAATGGTGTTGTAGAGCGAAAGAATAGAACTCTCAGAGATACGGCTAGAGACATGCTAAATCAGCACAATCTTCCAAAATACTTTTGGGCTGAAACTGTAAGTACAGTTTGTCATGTTTTGAATAGGGTTTTGATTCGACCTATATCGAAGAAGACCCCATATGAATTATGGTTTAATCGTATTTCTAAAATTTCATATTTTAAAGTTTTTGGATGTCACTATTTTATCCTGAACACCAAGAATAACTTGGGTAAGTTCGACTTAAAGGTAGACGAAGGAATATTCTTTGGTTATGCTTCTAAGAGTAAGGAATGTAGAATTTTTAATAAAAGATCTATGATTATTGGAGAATCGATTAATGTTTCATTTGATGAGCTCAACAGTCATATAGCAAGTGACAGCGATGATGAAGATGCAAGGAACACATCCAAAGCAAATATAGATAATGCTGCTAACAAAGACTATCAGAAGAGTATACCAAAGAAGATGAAATTCATGCTAGATCATCCCGAGTCTCTGTCATGGGTGATGTATCGAAGGGAGTAGGTACAAGTTCCTCTACTAGAGATATAGTTGCTAATGTTGCATTCATTTTTTATGTATAACCTAAATCAGTAGCAGATGCATTCTTAGATGAATTTTGGATTTATGACATACAATAAGAACTAAATCACTTCGAGATAAACCAAGTTTGGATACTTGTTCCTAAACCTATTGGTCAATCTATAATTGGTACCAAATGACTATTCAGAAATAAACTTAGTGAGGATGAACAAGTTCTACGCAAAAAAGCTCGTCTAGTGGCTCAATGTTATAATCAAGAAGGATGAATTGATTATGACGAGACTTATGCTCATGTTGCTAGACTAGAATCCATTCGCATACTTTGTGCATTTGCATGTTTTTACGACTTAAAGTTTTACAAATGGACATAAAAAGTACATTTTTAAATGGATTTATAAAAGAAGAAGTCTTTGTAAAATAACCCTCAGGTTTTGAAAATTTTGAATTTCCTGATCACGTTTTCAAATTACGTAAGGCACCATATGGACTCAAACAAGACCCTCGAGCTTGGTATATTCGCCTAAGTTCCTTCCTACTTGAAAAAGGTTTTTCAAAAGGAAGAGTTGATACAACGTTGTTTATCAAGTCTTCAAATGATGATATTTTATTAGTGCAAATTTATGTGGATGACATTATAGTTTGTTCTACTAATAAATATCTATGTCAAGAATTTGCTAAGTGTATGCAGAGTGAGTCTGAGATGAGTATGATGGGAGAGCTAAACTACTTCCTCGGACTTCAAATAAAACAAAACACTCAGGAAACCTTCATCAATCAAGCTAAGTACACGAAGGACTAGTTAAAGAAGTTTGACTTCAACAACGCAAAGCCTATCGGGACTCTTATGACAACTTCAACTAAACCTGATCTTGATGAAAGTGGCAAACCAGTCGACCAGTGTAAGTATCGAAGTATGATTGGTAGATTTATTATATTTAACTGCTAGTCGACCTGATATTATGTTTTGCATTTGCATATGTGCAAGATACTGTAGAAGCATGAAAATTTCAGCAATAAAAGCCTTATGCGCCCAAGCCAATGAGGACATATGCGCCCAAGTGAAGCTCATACGTGCTCAAGTCACCCAGAGAAGCTCCTATGCGCCCATCACCCTGTGAAGCTCTATGCGCCCGAGACAAGAGGGCTCATAGCCCTGTTCCAGGGCTATGCGCCCAAGCCTGACTCGGTCAAAGCCATGATCAAAACGTACACCGAAGCGCATGGCCACGTCAGTCTCCACGAGCAGTCGTGCACCGAAGCATGCGGCCACATCAACACCACAACCAACCCACGATCTCGTAGCCTGCATGTGCCTATACCCTATGCGCCCAAGACAGGATTATGCGCCCCCATAAAAACCAGTGTGTTTTCCTCATGTGGGCGCATAACATCATTCCAGCTCAAGAATGACTATAAAAAGGGGTCTCATCCCTCTTCAAAACACAAAAGGAAGAGCATTTTCAAGAGCCAAATTGCTGCACTTCTTGCCAGTGAGCCGAGAGTTAGCAATTTTTTTAGGTTTTCTCCCACTTTTGTAATCGGAGTGCAATGAAGTAAAGGAGCAACTGCCGCTCGATCTTCATCGTCCCATTCTCCAGAATTCTTTTTTGTACTCGGGGATCCTCAGCGCAGGATCTCTCAGGCGTACTCGATTTGTGGTGCCTTGTGCTAATAAAGAAAAGACAGTGTTTCTTCTTCTTTTTGTGTGTGTCCGCAAAAATGGCGACTCTGCTGGAGACTACCTTTTCCTCTAACAAGAAGGTGGTGACGCAATTCGATACCGACAAAGTGGGGAGTACTCAGAAGATGCTGATCGTAAAGTTCGATCAGCAGGCGTTCGAAGAGATGCACTCGAGGGATGGCTCTACTCCCTCAAAATCAGCGAAGCCAAACAAGTATCGCAAGACTTGGCTTCCGAAGGCTCGATGTGCATATCCTGCTAGTGTCATAGCTGATATGCAACTAGAGGACTCTGTCACATGGGCGCATGACTCTGCCACAGAAGCTCTCCAAATGGAGAAGGCTCACACCGTTACGGGCTCTACTAGCCCAGTGACTTCTTTTCTGCACAATCAACAACAGAGTGTTCGACGCTCGAGACTTGGCAAAAGAAAGCACTACGATGCCAAGAATCGGAGTGTTCGACACTCTGGGCAAATCCAACGAGGCTCACAAACGAAGGAGGCAAAGTTGGAAGAAAACAGCGCTGCTCCACCGAGCATGCGCCCAAGGGGATGTTTAGGCGCATACCTCCAATCAGAAGGCCTCTATCTTCAACAGATTGGGCATCCAGAATCATGCGCCCAAGGCTATGCGCCCAGGCTCACTGGATCCATACTATGCGCCCACATCACGGAGGCTCAGACATTCTGCCAAGAAGTATGCGCCCAAAGCCAGTCTCCAAGGCCTATGCGCCCACAGCAAAAAGGCAGGCCCCAACGCGTATAGCACGGGGCTGTCTTCAAGGACATCACAGAAATTAGGTATGGGAGTTGCCCCTGCACGTGAACTAAGTCTGGATGTGCCTACTCTCCTTACTAACCCGCATGCAAAGCTCGTCGATGCATGCAACATGGTTTGTAAGGCAAAACTCCCTTTTGCTGACAAGCGCGACATGATAAATCATAAGCGTAAAGTGAGGGAGGACATAACAATTCATAGTGTATATCCGTGCACCAGTATTGTCATCAACTGTTGCTGCTCCAAAGCAACGAGAGTGCCTCAGAGACAGTCCGTGTTCCGACGGTTGCATTTCTCTGACAACGAAAAACCGCTGTGTGTCTCATCCAACATGGCTTCATGGGGTCCCCCTTATGGAAGCCCCAATCAAAGACGGTGGACCACGAACCCAACTTTCTCTCTCAGTTCCACGAGAAGAAGGAGAAGAGGTCTACCAACAGATGGCCAGCAGGCTGTCACATCTGAAGGAGCCTATATGGGTACTCGGTCAAAGGTGAGATTCCGTATGGATGACGAAGACTCCCAAGCTAGGGGTAGTATTCCCTCAGAGTCTGAAACGGATGACCTTCACACTGGGGGTAGCCTTCCAGAGGACGACGATCCCTCCGAGTCTGATGGCGACTATCTACCTCCTCTACCTGAAAATGAGGGACTTATCAACTCAGAGACAGACAGTATCAGCATCAGTTGTACTATTTTCTCTGTTCATCCTCGCATGTAATCTACATACATGGCAAACGGAGAAAGACGTGAAGAAGCCAGTGATCAGACCAGCAAACGGCTAGAGGGTCTTGAAACAGCATTTGCCAAGATCACTGATATGCTGACTAGTATCATGGCGGTCCAAGCTGCAGGGGCTGTTCCTCCACCTCAACAAAATGTCTCGGCTCATGCTAGTCCAGCTCATAGCAACAACCCTCCTTCACTACAAAAGGAGTATCATTCCGTTGTGCCTCCCCCAAATCTTACAAATGCTGGGGGTGGTCTTTCGCGAACGACGCCTGACAACCGTTCGGCAGCCGTTTCCTAACACCTGCTTAATCAACAAGATGCAATTGATTCCCTGGTCGCCCGTTTCGATACCATCTCACACAAAGACGAGCTTCAGAAGATGGGGATATCTCAACCTTATCCTCCTGAATGGGAGAATGCTACTTGCCCTCCTAACTACAAACCGCTGACGCTAAATTCATTTGACGGGTTGACTTCTCCTCGTCAACACATGACATACTTCAACACGTAGACTCTACACTTACCCAGGGACGATCCGTTCTTGTCAAAGCTGTTTATTAGCACCTTGCAGGGGGTAGCTTTCGAATGGTTCTGTCGTCTGCCTGACGGCTGTATCAATTCTTTTAAAGACTTGGAGAGGTTGTTCCTCAACAGGTTTTATGAGAGTGGCATACATGTTAGCATGTCCACCCTCATCGAGACCAAGCAAAGGAGGACTGAGTCTGTCATCGCCTTCATCGAACGCTTCAGGCGGCTAGCACTGAGGATGCCCTTCGGCATACCAGACTCAGAACTTATGGATACATGTCGACATAACTTCCTTCCTGCAGTGAAGTTTTGTCTGGGCATACATAAGTATGATACATGGCTCGCTTTCATTGGGGCCGCTGATGCTGCTGAAAATGATGTTCCTAATCTGGAACTACTGGGGTTGAAAACATCCAAATCTAAAAACAAGGGCAAACATCCTCAAACTATCCCTGTCCGTGGGGGTAAAAGGAAGGAAGTCCTGAAGGTCGACACTTCCAAAGGAGCTTCCAATTCTCAGGACACCTCCGACAAGCCTAAGGAGACCTTCTCCTTTGACGAAGACGATGTCATTACCATTTTTCACACATTAACGAAGGGTAATAAACTGACATTGCCTCCACCAGGACATCCTGCAGAGGCGAACCAACTCAACGATCCCAAGTACTGTCTCTATCATCAGTACGTTCACCATTCCACCAAGGACTGCATCGTCCTGAAGAAGAAGATACAATAACTTATCGACAACCAAGTGATCAACCTCGAAGCTGAAGACAAGGTCGTATCTTCTAACATGATCTCTCTTCAGTTTGGTGACTTTTCTCCCACGGAAGTCCCAGACGGCGTGATCCCGATCCCCAAGGCAATAATTGAAGTCGTCAACCTACTGCCAGCTCGTAACTCAACCATGGTGCCACTCACGACTGAACGTGGTGAGATCATGTGGGTCCATCCGAACCTTGTGCAAGAGATGACACAGGGGGTGGTATCTCCCAAAGCAAAAAGGGGCAAGAAATACAAGTCATGCCATATGGTGTCTTCTCTCATCTACGAGGTTCTATCTGGCAAGACGTGATCGGGGAAGACTTATCTTCAGACATACGATCCCGCACAAGTAGAAGCAGTACCTTCTCAACTCCTGCTACCCCCATAAGCTCAGAAGCCGGCCAGTCTAAGCCTTCAACTACCGACAAAGCCAAGCAGAAGGAGACACGGTTTGACAAGTCTCTGAAGGCGCCAGCTCCCGAAGGCATGGACCAGCCCTACAACTTTGACATACTGGCACAGCTGGCCAATACATTTGCCAGGTTGTCTTTGTTCGATCTATTGCGACTCTCCAAAGAAACGCGAAAGGCCTTAAGCGAGGCATTACTACATGTCGACTCTTATCTCGCTGAAGTCAAAGCCCCCGCTAAAGACCCTGTCTCCGGTCCCACTGCCACAGTACTATAGAAGTGGTGTCCAACATCACCTTTTCATAGGAGGACATGCTACTCAAAAATAATTGCCATGATAGACCCCTGTACTATACAGGATATATCGGGGCGATCAAGGTGGACCGCATGCACGTAGATCCAGGATCCTCCCTCAGCATCATTCCTAGAAGTTTGCTTCAAATTTTAGGAATCCCTCTGCACAAGCTATCTGCAACCAATACAACTATCATGGCTTTCAATGCTGGTCGAAGCCACCCGCTGGACAAGATCTATCTCAAGTGCCAGATCGGTGATCTCCGAACGAAGGTTTCCTGCTATGTGATCGATGCCAATATATCCTATAACGTCTTGTTAGGACGTCCATGGAAACACGAGAACATGATCATTCCTTCCACAATTCACCAGTACTTCAAGTACGTCAACAGCGACGGTGTCGTGAAGACGGAGTTTGTCGATGTCGATCCTTTTAAGGGCATCAAAGCCTACTATGGAGATTCGGAACTTTACCAATCTCAGCCCCCCAAGGATGATGTCAACGAAGCTGACAATGAAGCTGAAGCAAGTTCATCCTCCAATGATAGTCCCCTGATTATCCGAGTCAAAGGACGTTCTACTCCAAAAAGTACTCCGAAGCCTCTCACAATATGGGTGAAAAAGAAGAACCCTGACAAGGTCAAACCATTAACCATTACTCTCCGCAAGAACCCTGACAAGGTTAAACCTCAGGAGGAACATGCTGAAGTCCGTCCTCCCAATCCTGAAGAATTACTCTACGTGGTGAACTTAGCCAAGACTGTGGCTCCTCTTCCAGATGATGATCCTCTCAATGAGTATATCAATACTCATAATAATGTACCTTCAGCGGATGATGTTATCCCTGAAGAAGAACTTGCATATTTTCTTAGTAAAGGTTTATCTTTGAATTACTCTGATATCTATCAATCTGTAAACCACTACATAGATACGATATACGCTCTAGAGCACGGCTTAGGACCACACCTCTGCATGTCGGTCATGACGCCTCACCTGCAGAAAAAAGTTTACCCAGAAGATATCTACTACTTCATCGTTATAGCCAGAAAGAAGGATGAAGAACTAATCATCTTCGATCGAATAATTGGCGAAAGAAAGTTCGTTCCAGACTCTACTTCTCCCAAGCACAACACAGAAGCTAACTATGACTCTGGGAAAATACAACTTTTTCGGTATAGTTGGCAGGCCAAGAATATCATCCAGAACATGGGATATGACATCAAAAGCGATCAGGGGCTAAATTACGGTCGGGGACGACGGTTGCCAATACGACACTTTGCTCCTCCCGACAAACCCGAGAACTACTATCAACGAAACGGTGTTGGTTTGGGTTATGTTACTCCTCCAACAACTCCCGAAAGATCAGATGATGAAGCAGATCGTTGTTCTCATTCTTCTGATTCCTCCCTCTGGGACTCAGACTCCAACATTGGCGACATCTTCAAAGCAACTCTGTCCGTCAACATGGTTTCTGTTAACCAAATTACGGACGATATCCAATCAATCGAGCTTGAACAATGGGCTCAAAAGATGGATACTAGGTGGGAGCTGTGTTTCGAACAACGTAAACCACCTACCGAAGACGAAGTCGTCCAAGTCAATTTAGGAGATGAATCATCTTTTAAACCAATCTTCAGCAGCAAAAGTCTATCTGGCGATGAACGCCAATCTCTTATACAGCTTATAAGAGAATACATCGATGTCTTTGTATGGAGCTATGAAGACATGTCAGGCCTGGACCCTAAAGTTGCCATGCACCGCCTGAATATTTTGTCTAAAGCTAAGCTAGTGAAGCAGCAACAACGACAATTCCGACCAGATGTCATGGAGGCCAACGAGAATGAAGTCAAGAAGCTCATTGCCAGTGGATTCATTCGCGAAGAACAATACCCCGACTGGGATTGCCAACATCGTTCCAGTCATAAAAAAGAACGGTAAAGTTCGAGTCTGTATCGATTACCGTGATTTGAACTCTGTATGCCCGAAAGATGAGTTCCCTCTACCGATCACCGACGTAATAATTGACAATACTTGCGGCTTCGAGCGGATGTTCTTCATGGATGAGTTCTCAGGCTACAACCAGATCAAGATATTCCCCGACGACGAGAAGCACACATCTTTTCGAACACCGTTGGGGGTATACTGCTATACGGTGATGCCCTTCGAATTGAAGAATGCAGGGGCGGCATACAAGTGAGCCATGAACATAATTTTTTGTGATTATTTGCGCAAAACTGTGGAATGCTACGTAGACGATATCGCTGTTAAAAGTCATCTCAAGGGCAACCACCTCCAAGACTTGAGAACGGTGTTCGAACTAATGCGTGCACACCAACTCAAGATGAATTCAACCAAGTCTTTTCTGGGAGTCTCCAGCGGCAAGTTCCTTGGTTTTGTCATCACTTCAAAGGGTATACATCTTGACCCGGAGAAAGTGAAAGCTATCCTCGATATGCATCCTCCAAGAAACCTCAAAGAGCTACGCGGACTACAAGGAAGGCTAGCCTACATCAGACGATTCATTTTGAACCTTTTTGGAAGATGTCAACCATTCACTCATCTCATGAAGAAAGGCGTATCTTTCGTCTGGACTGAACAATGTCAACGCGCATTCGACGACATCAAGAAGTATCTTACAAGCCCTCCAGTATTGGTAGCTCCAATAATGGGGAAGCCTTTCTTACTATATGTCCGCGCTATGGACCATTCTTTTGGCGCCCTATTAGCTCAGAAGAATGAAGGCGGCCATGAACAGGCAATCTACTACCTCAGTCGCACAATGGTGGGTGTCGAACATAGATACACACCAGTGGAGAAGGAATGCCTTGCACTGGTATTTGCCATCAGAAGACATGCCACTATGTGTCTGGACAGACTATCCACATCATATCTAAAGTAAATCCTCTCAAAATACTCATGACTAAACTGGGTTCTCTCAATTCCGATTTAGCTACATGGGCAATGCTGTTGACTCCATACGATATGCTCTTCGTTTCTCAGAAGGCAGTAAAAGGCCAATCACTAGCTGATTTCCTAGCAGCTCATCCGGTGCCAGAATCTTCCAAATTCTATGACAAAATCCCCGATGAAGTAGTGGAGTCTAACATTGCAACTGAAAAAATCCCCATTTGGCGAATGTTCTTTGACGGTGCATCAAGAACAGGACCCAAAGGAAATATTGTGGCCGGAGTTGGCGTCGTGCTCGTGTCACCTGATCATCTGGTTATTCATCGTGCATATTCTCTCATGGAACCATGCACCAACAACGTGGCGGAATATAATGCCCTATTAATCGGCCTACAACTAGCAAAACAACTGGGAGTTGACTATCTAGAAGCCTTCGGCGATTCTAAGCTAATAGTTAGTCAGGTTCGAGGGGATTATGAAGTTCGTCATGAAGATCTCATCCCCTATCACAAAGCAACAATCAAGTTGACATCCACTTTCGCTGGATTCTTCATCGAGCACGTGCCTCGACTACAGAATATAAAAGCAGATGCTCTAGCTGGTCTCGCTACTTCCTTGACCGTCCCTACCAATACTCAGCAGTCGATCACAATGTCTGGTCGAGAACTATTCTGTGTGAAAAATGCCTTGCATCTTCATCACAGTTACACAACGAAAACAAACGTCGATATTAAAGATTGGAGATTTCCCTTCATAGACTACGCTGTCTATGGAATCTACTCCGAGGATCCGATGGAAGCAGTCTCTATCCAAAGGCGATCCCTCAGATTTTACTACGATACAGCTACCAAGATATTGTACCGACGCTCTTACGACGGGCTACTGTTACGATGTCTATCAGACACAGAAGCCAAACATGCACTCCGGGAGGCTTATGACGAAGTTTGTGGTACACATCAACCAGGCCCCAAATTATAAGATCGCCTCAAACGAATAGATTATTATTGGCCCACAATGATAGCAGATGCAGTTGAATATGCAAAAAAGTGTAGAGCCTGTCAGTTCCACACCGATTTCACTCATCAACCTTCGGAGTTTCTACACCCGACGGCGGCATCTTGGCCTTTTGAAGCCTGGGGCATGGACGTCATAGGACCAATCAGCCCGCCGTCTTCCAGAGGACATCGGTTCATCCTAGCCATAACCGATTACTTCTCCAAGTGGGCAGAAGCTATACCGCTCACCGAAGTGAATGCGTCAAACGTGATCAGTTTTATCAAATATCACGTTATCTACTGCTTCGGCCTACCTTGCAGGATCATCCATGACAATGGTCCACAATTCACAAGCCATGCATTCTATCGGTTCTGCGATAGGAACCGAATCCAGAACGTAGCCTCTACTGCCTACAATCCAGCGGCTAACAGGCTAGCAGAAGCCTTCAATAAAACCATCATAAAACTTCTCAAAAAGTTCGTGTCTTCAAATAAGCGCGATTGGAATGAGAAGCTCGGTGAATGTCTATGGGCCTATCGTACAACGGTCCGGACTCCAACATGAAGTACGCGCATTCTCTCTGGTTTATGAGAGCGAAGCAGTTCTTCCCCTAGAAATCTAGATTCCTTCTCTTCGAGTAGCCTTAGCCAGCGAGTTGACTACCGAAGAAAGCTACCGTCTGGGACTCCAGGAACTCAAAGCGCTAGACGAAAAATGTTTGTTAGCTCAACAGCGTATTGAGCTATACCAAGCACGCCTTTCCAGAGCCTTCAATAAAAAGGTGAAAGAAAAATCTTCCAAGTCGGTGATCTAGTCTTAGCAGTTAGAAGACCAATGGTCATGACACACAAAACGAAAGAAAAATTCCAGCCTAAATGGAAAGGTCCTTTCGACATAGAATCAGTGTATTATAACTGTGCGTACCGACTAACCAAGCCTGATGGTGACTTGCTCATGATGCCTATCAACGGCAAGTACCTGAAAAAATACTATGTGTAACCTTTTTTTACATAATGTTTACATATGTTTAGTTATGTAAATGTACAGTGCGATATTTATGTGATTCAAAAATTATCTAACTATTATCAGTATTTCAAGAGTCTTGAATACGCCTTGGATAATAGGTCCTCTAAAAATTTCTCCAGTGGAATCATTCTCGTTTTTGACTCTGTCCGAACTCAGTTTGATGAAAATAAGTCACGTCCCTATTACCTCTGAATTGTTTTCCGATAATTATTTTCCCAGTGGAATGATTAAGAAATGTTTCGCCATGTCCATATAACCTCTGAGCAAAGCATTCATCAAGGATAATCACGTCCACACTACCTCTGAATTATCCACTCCCACCTAACGTTATATATCTTTCCACGTCCATACTACCTCTGGTCAGATATAGAACATCATCTGCTATTACGTCTATATTACCTCAACTAGCAGCTTCGTTCAACTTATTATCTATATTCAAAAAAAACTTGAATATAAAATGGATAATAGGTCCACATCAAAATTCTCCAGCGGAATACCTACCAGAAATATCCTTTCTACGTCCACATTACCTCTAGTTCCGATATTTCACAAGACCACATTCACTTTGAAAAGATTATTTATTCTTTACTCGAACGTCTATCAAGAGACGGAAAAAAAGGTACAAGAGCCGTGACGGCTGGAAAAAAAAAAAAGAGTTACAAAGAATCTAAGGGATACATAGGCGATTGATGTTGTCCCTTAGAGCCGCGATTTCAGCTTCAGACTTCGCGGTAGCTCGACGGCGCGCCTCCTCTTGGCGAACAGCTTCATCTTCGAAAAGGATCAGACTCAGATGTTCTCCCTTCAACTTCGCCAGCTGTTCTTCTAGATGGGCAGAAGTGGTGACGGTCATGGCAGCCTGAGCCAAATAATCCTCTTGCTCAGATGTTGCCGCCCTCAAGTCGGCTTCCAGTTGAGCGATCTAGTTCTAGATCTGCGCAATGTGATTATACTTCTCAGTGATCTGCGCAGCCAGTTTATTCTTCGAGGCAGCACGTGCCTCACTTGCCGTATTGAACTGACCATACTGGTCAGCCAATTCGCCGATCTCTCGAACGAGGGCGTCCTTCCTTGCCTGGAAAGTGGCCTTCTTCTCCGTAAGGGTCGTGATCAAACCTCGTCTTCTGCGCGAAACAGCGACGTCGGGCTCCGCTGCTTGGTATCCCGGAACCTGGCCACCTGACCCTCCAGGTCATTCAGACTTTCCTCAGAGTATTGGCCCGCTCTTCATAACCGGCAATGCTCTCGAGGGCCGTCACTTGGCATTTGGCAACAGCCTTCACAGGGCCAAAGGCAGCATTCCGATTCAGGACTCCAGGAAGCTTCACTTTCAGCACAGAGTAGAAAGCTTTGACGACTTCCTGGGCCATCTCCTCATCTTCAGTGGAGGTCGTCGGAGAGGAGGCTTGGAGAGTTTCTTCTGCTCCAGGAAGGTATACCTGACAAGAAGCCGAACCTGACAAGAAAATCCATTCCACTAAAAACCACTCCTGATTATCATGTATCACGTCCACATTACCTCTGATATCGATAGTCTTCCAACTTGACACCTGTACCCAACCCGATAAAAGACACGATGTCAAGACCACAAAACCTATCACGTCCATATTACCTCTGTTCGATTTTGTCTCAAATCTATTTACTCGCATTCCCAGATGCGCAAAGGGGCAATAGGTCCAAACAAAAAAAGGGGTCCCCCAGCGGGATACCCTTTACACATGTTGTATTAGGCCCTCTAATTCAAGCACCACAGATATCAAAAGCAAAAGAATAGAGTGAATGTATTCTGTTTATTCAATATCAGTTACATTCATAGAACTACATCAGCAGCAAAAAAAGAGGAAGGAAAAATCAACTACTCATCAGCAACACATAGTTTGGTCAGTTTGGCAGCACTATGCCTTCGTCAAAAAGCAGGTTTATGGCCCTCGAAAGAAGTCATGTTTTACTGCTGAGAAGCAAACAAGGCTGTTGAACCATTGAGAAGCTACACGGAGAAGGGCAAATATAGCATGCTAAAAACATCTACGAATGCTGATTTTTTCTCCTCCGTATTGCGGACGCCCTAGGCCCGTTCCTCCAAGAGGCCATACCTTCAAAACAACATCCCTAGTGTTGCTTTTGCCTACTTGAAGAACCGTGAAAACAGAACTTTCACGATGACGCCCAACCACCGTCCGACTCTCCGATGTATAAAGGTTCTTCCTACCATCTAGGGAAAACCCCTCCAAAGCACGAAGAGTTCTGAGATCTCTAATGTGTGTGTCAAGTGTTGCATCTTCACCATGCCCAAAATCGCCGATACCGGTCCTAGAAAAATTTGCTAGCCAGATCCCTACAAAATATGAAAAGGGAAAAAGGGGACAAACATGTTAAATGCAAGGACAGAAGAGAAAGTTAGACTCAAAAATCCACAAGAAAAACTAAGTGCTGAAGGGCTCTTATGCGCCCAAAGGACTATGCGCCCAAAACAAACATGTGGGCGCATGATATACAACAGTTTGTGGGCGCATAACATGCAAACAGCATGTGGGCGCATAACATGGCAACATGTGGGCGCATAGCACACCACAGCGTTGGCACATGACTTCTGTGGGCGCATAATGATGCTCACAGAAGTATGTTGCCTTAGGCGCATGCGCCCAGGCAGAAGAAAAGTCTGAGCGTCACAAATTAACGCTTGAGACTTTGTTTTTTGAGGCATGGCCTCACCCAGAATCGGGTCCTGGACTAGTGAGGACGCTGCCGCGGGAGGAGAGCCACTCGGTACAGCCCCCTTGCCCTTCGCAGATCTCTTGGCGACCTTGGTAGACATAATTCGTTAAAGAAAGGAGAAGAAGAGTCTTTTGAAAAGTTCTAAGAGAGGAGAATAATGAACTTTCTCTCTCCTTCAAAGCCTATTTATAGGCATGGACCACTTCCTATGCGCACACTATTTCCTATGCACCTATGCGCCCATTGCGCAGTATACGCCTATGCGCCCACAATAGCCTATGTGCCCACGTGAAGATCCAGCCTCTTGTACACTATGCGACTGCCACTTGCTGACGTGGACGACATATGAAGGATGGACCTCTTCAAATTCTACCCCGATGAATCTGTTAGTTCAAATTTTCGAGGAAGATCTCAACAGTCGTCTCTCTGACAGGCTGGCCAAATGCTATGCGCCCAAAGAGAAAGGCGTGCTATGCGTCCATTACATCACAAGAAGATGGTCCATGATTTTTTCAAAGTATTTCGAACTCGTTCAAGTATCGAAAACTTTGAAGGGGGTCTTGTAGAAGCATGAAAATTTTAGCAATAAAAGCCTTATGCGCCCAAGCCAATGAGGACATATGCGCCCAAGTGAAGCTCCTATGTGCCCAAGTCACCCTGAGAAGCTCCTATGCGCCCATCACCCTGTGAAGCTCTATGCGCCCAAGACAAGAGGGCGCATAGCCCTGTTCCAGGCTATGCGCCCAAGCCTGACTCGGTCAAAGCCATGATCAAAACGTGCACCAAAGTGCACGGCCACGTCAATCTCCACGAGCAGTCATGCACCGAAGCATGCGGCCACATCAACACTATGAACAACCCACGATCTCGCAGCCTGCATGTGCCTACACCCTATGCGCCCAAGGCAGGACTATACGCCGACATGAAAACTAGTGTGTTTTCCTCATGTGGGCGCATAACATCATTCCAGCTCAAGAACGACTATAAAAAAGGGTCTCATCCCTCTTCAAAACACAGAACGGAGAGCATTTTCAAGAGCCAAATTGCTGCACTTCTTGCTAGTGAGCCGAGAGTTAGCAATTTTCATAGGTTTTCTTCCACTTTTATAATTGGAGTGTCAACGGAGTAAAGGAGCAACTGCCGCTCGATCTCCATCGTCCCATTCCCCAGAATTCTTTTTTGAACTCGGGGATCCTTAGCGCAGGATCTCTCAGGCGTACTCGATTTGTGGTGCCTTGCGCCAATAAAGAAAAGACAGTATTTCTTCTTTTTTTTGTGTATGTCCACAGTTACCAAGATAACCCTAAGGAATAACACTTATGCACTGTTATGCGTATCTTTCGATACCGTAAGGCACTTCTACTGTCGGATTATGGTATCCCAAAACTACACCATTTGATCTTATTGGATATTTTGATGCTGATTTTGCTTGATGCAAAGTAAACCGTAAAAGTACCAGCGGTACGAGTCATTTTCTAGGAAAAGCTCTAGTCTCTTGGTTTCGCAAGAAACAAAATTTTGTAGCAATATCAAGGACTGAATCCTTGTATATCGATGTAGGTCGTTGTTGTGTCCAAATTTTGTGGATAAAGCAAACCCTAGAAGACTATAATCTGTACTACACTAATATTCCCATTTATTGTAACAACACTAACACAATAAATCTGACTAAGAACCTTGTATGTCACTCACGCACTAAACACATTGAAATATTTCATCACTTCCTACGTGATCACCAACAACACGGAATATTTGTTTAGAATTTTGTTGACATAGACCATCAGTTGGTAGATATATTCACAAAATCATTGGCTGAAGATCGATTCAACTTTATTCGTCGCGAGTTAGGTATTCTTGAATTTTCGGAAACAAAATGCTTTTATGTTCAGAAAAATACCTATATTTTATTCAAATGATTTTTTTAGGTCAAAGTTCTTTTGGTACAAGTCGAAAGGGCCCTTCTGTCATACAAGTATAAATAGCCTGAAGCAACACAGTGTACTAGTCCTCGCTCTACCGCTAGCTGGGATCCGGCCCCTACAGCTAACCCAAAGTAATAAAAAATTTAAGGCAAATTAATAATAGTTCTTTATTTTTTTTACATAAAACAAAACATGTTTTAAAAAATAGAAGTATGTCGAACTCGGACCGAACTCAAATCGAGTTCGGGCTGAGTTCGATTACACCTCTTCTAGAACCGACCTGACTGCTGGCCCACATATTTTAAACACAAACTTCATATTTTTTCCACATTTCCAAAACAGCAGCCGCGAAAAACCCTCAAGACCCTATTTTTCTCAAACCCTAACATCAAATCTCTCCCAAATTTTAGGGTTTCTTCACTCCAAAGGTTGAATTCAAAGGTTTTTGTGTGTTCTCTTCCATTGTACATCGTTCTTTTGAGGTAATTCTCTCAATTTATTCTTCAATTTTTCAATGGCTCATAGAATATCTAAGAAGAAGAAGAGAGGTGGTGCTTCCACCATATAGTACTCTATAAAGTCTGTTTAGCCCTCCTCCTTTGTCACGCCCCGCTTCCGCATAATCGGGTACGGATTGTGAGCGCATTCAGCCTACACTGTCGTTGATAGCGATAGTCAGCTGTCTAGTCCTATAACAATATCCATCTAATGCTCAATCACATGGCTAATAACGGAAAGCAAGCAATCACACAATCCAAACCACTATATCTGTTTAAAACATATACATGTCCATATCAACCCGGAGACATCCAGCCAAGCTCGAAATAATATACAGACAAGAGTACATGAATGATACTAATCTAAATCTAATCTAATCTAATCGATGATACTAATCTAAATCTAATCTAATCTAATCTCCAAGAGTCTTCAAGTTGTCCTGCTAATACCTGTAGTCAACATCCCAGTCAGGAAAGGAGCAAAGTACATCCCCGCATAATGTGACACAATAATAAATAAAGCAGGAAAAGTAAAAAGAAACGGAACCAGACAATGCATGGACAGTATGGAATGCAATCTGCAATACGAAAAATGGTGAGAATCATAATAAAATATGTCACTGAGTCAGACAATGAATCAAGGATGCATGCTACTAATTAAGTGGTTTGAAATACTGTTTCAACTTGTGGCCGGCTAAGGTTATATTTGGACTGGTCAGGCTCGGACATACATACGGTGTATGTCAAGTTGTGATTTGAAAAAGACTGGTTTGACCACACGTCTAATCGATATTTTCCTTTACCCCATGATTCGGAAACTCAAGCAAGATTCAGAACTTGATTTCATTGATTCTTTATCAAGCAAGATCCGGAACTTGACTCTTAGATTCATGTCAAAATAGATTACTTAGATTCACTCTTCATAACAGGATTCAAACAAGCAATGCAAGAGTCATGCTTCGTGTCTAGATTCGTGTCGCAAAATGAATCATGCTATTTTTAGGAAATCAAACAATTGCATTTATTTAAATATTGGAAACAAAATGCAGAGGACTTAGCCTTTCAATACAAATTGTCCAAAAACTCCTTTAGTCCAACCTAGTCAAATAATACAAGATTTAGGGATCATGCTCCTATAAAATTCTAACTAAATCATTTAGGGCCCGTTTGGTTTGCAGGACTGGACACGTAATGTAATTGGCATTACGTTGTCAATCTAACTCGGATGTTTGGTTGGACAAAAAAAAATTAGATGTAATGTAATCGCGATTACAAGTTTGATTACATTATATCAGTTTCTTCTAAACTCAATTACATCATAAAACCTATGTAATCGCAATTACATTACAACTTAAGCGGAAGGTTAGTATGCTATAATTTGGTCTTTTTGTTCGTTTTTGTTTGATTTTTTGTTATTTTTGTTTGTTTTTTGTCGTTTTTGGTCGTTTTTGTTCGTTTTTGGTTGTTTTTGTTCGTTTTTTTGTTTGTTTTTTTGTCGTTTCTGTCCTTTTTTTTTGTCCGTTTTTTGTCGTTTTTGTTCGTTTTTTGCCTTTTTTTTTAGTTTTTGGTTTTTTTTTGTCGTTTTTGTTTGTTTTTTGTCATTTTTGTTCGTTTTTGTTTATTTTTTGTCGTTTTTGCTCGTTTAGGGCTTTTTTTCTATTTTTGGTCGTTTTTGCACATTCTTGGCCCTTTTTTTGTTGCTTTTGCACTTTTTAAATCTTTTTGTCGATTTTGTGTTTGTTTGTTGTCAATTTTTTTCATTTTTGTTTATTTTTTTTTCGTTTTTGCTCGTTTTGGGCATTTTTTTCGATTTTTTTGTCGTTTTTTGCACATTCTTGGCCATTTTTTGTCGCTTTTGCACTTGTAAATCATTTTTGTCGATTTGTACACTTTTTGTCGATTCTGCACTTTTTTTATTGGTTTTGCTTTATTTGCACGTCTTCTGCCTTTTGCACGTTTTTTATCGTTTTTGGTCAAATTTTACGTTTTTTTATCGTTTTTGTCGATTTTGCACATTTTTGCTATTTCTGCATGTTATTTATCGATTTTTGTCGATCTTGTATGTTTTTGACCATTTTTCACGATTTTTATCGTCTTTTATCGTTTTCGGTCGATTTTGCACATTTTTTGTCGCTTTTTTTTATCCTTTTTGCTTTTTTTTTTGGTCTTTTTTTTACTTTTTTTTGTCGTTTATGCTCGTTTCTTCTTTTTGTTTGTTGTTTTTGTCGTTTTTGTTCCCTTTTTTGTCGTTTTTTGATTTTTTTTGCAAGTTTTTTAATCTTTGTCGTTTTTTTGCTCGTTTTAATTCCTTCTTGTTTTTTGTCTTTTTTCGTATTTTCGTTTTTTGTCATTTATGTTCCTTTTTATCGTTTTTTATTCTTTTTGCTCTTTTTTATCATTTTTTGTCATTTTTTCCTTTTTTGTCGTTTTTTGTCGTTTTTGTTCGTTTTTTTTTGTCCTTTTTTTGTTTTTGGTCGTTTTTCGTCTTTTTTTCCTTTCATTTATTGTTGTTTTTTGTCCATTTTTTTGTTTTTAGTCATTTTTTTATCATTATTGGTCACTTTGTATGGTTTTTCACATTTTTGATTTTTTTTTTTGTCGTTTATCTTTTTTATTGCTTTTTCATTTTTGGTTTTTTTTTCCTTCCGTTTTGTTCGTTTGTCATTTTTTGTATTTTTTTATTTTTTGTTGTTTTTTGTCTTTTTTTAAGCAGAAAACAAACCATTTTCCCCTTATTTATTTATTATTTATTTTTAATTTTTTTCTTTTTAAATTTTTAGTGATCCACTTTTTAAATTTTATGTTGTATTTAAAAAAATATTAAATTAGAAACTTAATTACATTACATGGTAAACCAAACATATGAATGCAATTGACATTACATTACATGGTTTGATTACATGTTTCAACCAAACATAGTAATGTAATTGTAATTCCATTACATTACAAACTCAATTACATTACAAATCCAATTCAATTACGATTACGATTACATTACAATGAACCAAACGCAACCTTAATCCCAATCAAAAGTTCCTTAGAATTAAACATCTAACCAAGGCCCACAACATCCTATATAACTCCAGAATATTAACAAAGGCCAACAATCACAAAGTCCCTTTTTCCTTTCTTTCCTAATAAACACAGCCCAACCCAACAAATCCTTTTCTTCCTTCTTTTCATTCTTCTTAAACCTAATAGCCAAAACCTAATGGGCCCAAGACCCACCAGTCCACCATTCTTCCTATCAACCAATGAACCCATAAAAACCTATATCAAATCCACATGCCAAATAAAATTATTAAAGAAAGCCCCGCTACCAACCTCACAGATCACCACATATTTTAGAAACTAATCTTCAACCCTAATCCAAACGGCCAATTTTATTCAAAATGAACACAGCTCACTCAACAGAGCCTAACAGTCAAATGTACCAACAGAAATTCAAAATTCTCAACAGCTACACTCATCCTAAACAAATTCAGTTTAAAAATCCATAACCCTAATCACCTAACGGCTATGGCACAGTTTAAATTAAACTCTCAGAACTTTCTCCCAACTGTCAATTGGACTCTATCCAATTCACCACATCTCTGTGTCCTAACAGAGTATCCCCAAGTCAAATTTGAGTCTGCTGACAGTCGAAGCCTGGACACGGAGCTGCCACAACGATGCATACAATGGAACACGGAAAGAAGTCACAAGAAGATACCTGTACAGAGCTATTACAAGGAGCGAGGCTGGCAGATGCGTGTCTCCCATGCCTGATACAACGTCCCCCGTGTCCAGAATCAAATAGAAGGCTGGCTTAGGCAATTCATCGAACAGATATCGTGCAAGAGAAAGGAAATCAATCATCAGTTCATGTTTGAAATACTAATAGGAAAAATTCACACAGGACATCTAAAATCACTAACAATTCTCCAGATCACCACCTAAGAATCAAATCGATCCAAAAAATCAATCAATCGATCGATCGATCAAGAACAGATCGATTGGTCAAGAAAAAATCGATCGATCAACTATTCGAAACAGCGATCGACCTAACACAATAAGAACAAATGGAAAAGAATTGGAGTGGACTTACGGAGGATTGCTCACTGGAGAAGGTGATCGGATCCTCGATCGCAGCGGCAGAGGGTCTGATCGAAGCGCCGCTCCCCGGAGATCAATCGGAGACGAAGGGTTCCTCGTCAAAATCGGCAGGAATGATCGCCAGAGAGCTCGCGCCAACACAGACCGTCACCGCGCGCCACGCCGGGAATCACCATAGCGGCCACGCTTCGAGGCTCGGTGAGGAGGAAGGAGAGGCAAGGCTTCGCCTAGGCTTTGGAGGTGAAGAAGAAGGAGGACGAGATCTCTATTTATAGGTGATGGGCGGAGGGGTGGCCGTTAGAAGCCGACATTGTGGATTCTCGTGGTGAGGCGATGGGGGAACGGACGGCGCAATGGAGAGAGACGATTGGGAGGAAAAGGGGGTTTTGGGTTGGATCCAATAACAATGGTTTAAGAATGAGTCTAATAAATGGTTAGTATAATCAAATGGCTTGGGCCAAGTAAATGAGTTTGGTTCAACTAATCTGTGGTATGGCTGGTTTGGATAGATATTTAATACAACAATAGCTCTTAGGGACTTGAGCATCCCTAAGTCAAATTGCTCAACACAAATTATAAAATAGATGGATAAATATAAATAAACAATCATAACCAAAAATGACAAAAAGGAAATGTTTTGATATTCCAATAAAATATATAAATAATAACTTCTGAATAAATATTCCTGAAAATAATAAAGAATTATGTAATCGAATTCTGGAAAAAATGGGCTTACATCCTCTATCTGATAAGGATGATTTCGATTCGACATCATTTGTAGACTAGAAATCTCAATAGCATGGTTTAAGGACTATCATAAACGAGATATTTGTCCAAGCAATTCTATAAGCTTCAATATTTTTCTGGAGTATTGCTTGATATTAGGGGTGAGCATTATTCGGTTATGAACCGAAAATCGAACCGAACCGAACCGAATAAGAGATTCGGTTCGATTTTGAAAAAAATCGGTTCGGTTTCGGTTTTGAAAATACTAAATTTTCTTATTCGGTTTCGGTTTCGGTTTCGGTTTTGGGTTTCGGTTTCGGTCCAAAACCGAAAACCGAATAAGAAAATTTAGTTTATATATATATATATATATATATATATATATATATATATATATATATATATATATATATATATATATTTATATATATATATATGTATTAATTATAGGTATATACTAAATATATATAGGTATATACTATAGGTATATATATATAGAGGTATATAATAAATATATCTAGGTATATTTAGTTATTATATATATTAACAAAAAAAATACAAATAAACCAAAAAAATCGAATAAACCGAAAACCGAACCGATTTAATTCGGTTCGGTTCGGTTCGGTTATTGACCAATTCGGTTCGGTTTCGGTTTTGCTTATTCGGTTTCGGTCGAATTCGGTTTTCGGTTATTCGGTTCGGTTGGAACCGAATAAACCGAATACTCACCCCTACTTGATATTTCAAAACATCGGCCTATAAAATTTTTTGAAATTGCTAATCCAGTATACGGCAACGTCGTTCGAATGTTCTATTACAATTTATAATATTCGTAAGGCATCATATATTCATCAGTATGTCGTATTGAGATGGAATTTGATAATGATGACTTGAGCGAATGGCTCCAGGTTCCCAACACTAGAGATGCTCTAGTTGACATCACCAAAGTCCAATTTGGTGCCGACTTAAACGTATCTTTCAAGGACGCGATGTGTGCTCCAAACCCCAAAACCCCGGGACCGCTCATGTTACGGTACTTGAACCAACACTTCTATGAACTCCATCAAAATATTATGGTGTCAATCTTGCCCAAAACGGGATCTACCGACGAGATCACGTATTTGGAGTTTCATTTTGGGATTTCGTTTAGTCTTTTCCAAAACCATGATGACAGCTATGTCCAACTGCAAGAAGGTAGGTCGAAACGTCATATATCCAATGATTCTTCCTATTATCTTTCATAGATACAACATTCCTTTGGATTCGTGTCCCATCGATGGTACTCCATCTGAGCTCCATAAGTATCGTAGGTTTCCTCCTCCTCCTCCTCCTCCTCCTCCTCCTCCTCCTCCTCCTCCTCCTCCTGCAATTGGTGTCGAAGGCATTCTACTTGCTGCTTAGGCCCCTCAGCCTGCACTAGCCCATGTTGGTGTTCCTCCTGCTCACACCATAGACCAGCTTCATGAAATGATGGCTCTTCTGAGCCAGTGATTTGAGGCACATTGGATGAGCGCTATTGGGCAGAGCGCATCCATCAGCGAGATACAGACTACCGTCTCACTTACCAGTTCCAGACTCTGTGGAACGATATTGCTGATCTTCAGTGGACTTTGACTCATCATCCCTCTGGTCCCACTCTCATGCTACGTCATCTAGACTTCGCTGTAGCCAGATTCTATGATCGTCAGGTTCGACGATACTTTGATCCCACTACAGCCTACATTGATCCTACTTTTTCTGCTGACACTATTGATGATGAGGGTTGATGAGCGTATTTGGGCATTAGATATTTGTGACTCCATCCGCTGTTGGTGATGATGATCTTATATTTTTTATGCACTATTTATGGTAAAGTCTCTTTTAGACTTCCATATTTTATTTAGTGAGTTTTACGTACTTGCATTCTACTATCACTGATGATTAGTGATATCTAATGGGTTTATTCTATTTATGTAGTTGATATATTGTAGGCCATGTTTATCATTTTTTTAGGTATGATTATGTCTTCTTTATTTGTTGTTTGTGCTCACTATTTGCGTGAGAGCATTCATTTTGTACAAATGACAAAGGGAGAGAAGCATATACTAAACAGAGTCAAATTTTAGCCAAGTTTTCAAATCAAGAGGTATAAAACTTTCAAGTTATTATTTTTTGATATTATTTTGAATAAACTTAAAGTTTCTCAATTATCAAAATAGGAAAGATTGTTGGCCGATTGGTCATAGTCACACCTGATTTTGATAATCAACATAGACTTTGGTCGGTACGCAAATAATACACAGTTACAGGTATAAAAACAGAATGTCTACTTCCAATGTGCTACCACTTGTCATCTTCATCGTACAAAGACTTCAGATGTTGATCAAGTCATATTTTTACATTTTATTAAGTATTTTTTATTTATTGAGTCTAGAAAAATATGAGGTTGATTGGATTAGCAATTAGCTATCTACTAAACTCTACTTTCAAAATAGCCTACCTATCAACTCCACATTCCATACTAAGCTAAGCATATACCCAATACCCAATAAACCAAAAAGTCCAAAACAATGGGCAATCTTCATGGAAAGAACTCTAACCGAGTTCGGCCCGAACTCGGACAGAGTTCGGGCCACTCTGTCCGAGTTCGGCCCGAACTCTGTCCGAGTTCGGCCAAGTTAGATCTTGATCATTTGGTCTTCCTGAAGTTCTGCAACTATTTTTCAAATTACGAAAAATGTGGACCCGAACTCTTGCCAAATTCTGCCCACAAAAATACTATAAATAGAGGAGAAGTTCCCATTCTAAATCACTTGATCATTCTTCGCTTCTTTATCTATCCAAAAGCATTCCAGAGCTCTACACTTTCATATTTAGCCTTAACAGCTCATCGCCAAGCCCAGTGCCTTTCTGATTCAATCTAAAGTTTGGTTCAAGTTATAAAAAAAGACTTTCCGAAAATGTTCCAGTTTTTAAAATTTACCTCATTTGAAGTTGCGAGTCCTTCGGACAAAAACTCGTATTGTAAGAAGTTGCAAATGCTCGATTAAAACTAGTTCCATAGCGGATTAACATCGAGCAAGAGTACTCGAGACTAGACGTACTAGTACTCTCAGAGAGATACCAATATACATCATTGTGTCATGAGTTTGTTTTTCTGATGCTCTTTACTTTACGCATTTAATTTTTATAGTTTGCTATTATCTGCTAGTACTTCATACCTATGACACTGCTTAAAATAATTTTATTTGGTGATTATTTTTTCGCTGCATGAGAAGCACCCATACCGTCCAGGACCTAGAATTGACGATCGGGAGGCTTAAAGATATTTCGACCCTGCTGCATACTATGATCCGAACTAGTCTGCTGATAAAGGTAACGATGCATAGTTGACGTCGTATCTTCTAACTATGAGTTTGTGCTAGATGGATGCTGCTGATGACACAGTTTTATTTTAGTTTCAGTTGATTAGTTTTTCAGGTTTATTATGTCAGTTTTATAATAATGTTGAGCACCTCTAAAGTGGGGCGAATAGAGTATGTGTGTAACAAGATTTTTTCTAACCGACGGCATATGAAGCACACCATAGAGAGGTAGAATTTTTTCTGATGTCATCTTTAGATCTATTCTTCCTCTTCCTACAATTTATGTCGTTGAACCATCTCATAGGGTCGCATCTCCTCCACCTGATTCCTAATAGTTTGAAAAACATGAGCAATCAAATGAAACGTAAACATTAGCTTCGGAATCCAACCACCAATCATAAGAATGGTAAGAAATATTTACTAAAGTTGATAGCTTATATACCTGAAGGAAGTAGAAGACCCATTCAGAATCATGTTAGCTTCTGATTTGTTTGAGAATTTTCCTTTAAAGGAGGTCTTCACGGCTTCTTTCTTCCTCTGGAAGCAGTTGATAGACTACAACAAAAATACCTTTTTATGACGCTAAAAATCGTCATAAATGATATTTTATAACATTTTTTAAGCCATAAATTTGTGGGCAAATTAATGATATTTTAAATTTGTAATATTATAATAATAGGTAGTTTGGTATTTTAAAAAATGTAATTTATGGCGTTGTCCATGGCCTCCGGGCTAAGGCTGGCTGGGTGGCGTTGTCCACGGCCCATGGTTTTTAAGAAAAAAGAAAAAGAATATATATATATATATATATATATATATATATATATATATATATATATATATATAAAATATATATATATATATATATATATATATATATACAAAAAAAAAAAAAATATATATATATATATATATATATATATGGAAAATGGGGATATGAGCCATAGGCTCATACTATTATATGAGCCATCCAATGTGGCTTTTATGTGGACCAATTAAAATTTGGTGATATGGAAGAGGAAAATTATATAGATAGAATAAATTCTCCCATAAAATATTTGATAAATCTTAACTTGCCAAATAGGAACTTACTGATGATTCTAAATTGTAGATTTTAACCGTATATTCCTCCCCCACGTACATCATTCCGCTAAAAGTGAAAACCGTGCTTTGCTGGTATGTCTCACTTTCTTCTTTTTGTGTTCTCCTTTCCGCGGTTGCTTCTCTTTTGTTGTTTTTGTTAGATCAAGTACTTTTTCTATGTTAGATCAAGTGCTTTGATAGTGCTTTTTCTCCTTTTTTTATAGTCTTTAACTTTTCTTGTTCTGCAAATTTTTTTATGTGTAGCTTCTCTCGTTTATGGACGTCTTACCTTTTCCTGATGTGAATTGTGACATCATGAGCAATGTATCGCCTTCCCATCAAGTACGATAAATTTTAATTTTTCAAAGATTTATAGTTATAGTTTATAATTATAATATATATCCGCATGTGACATAGTTTAAAGTATTTGTTGCAATTTTGTCCAGGCGGAATTTACTCATGAACTTATTGGTGATAATATCGAGCCTACTGATAAACCATATATTGGACAAGAATTTACTACCCACGTGGATGCATATGAGTTCTATAATACATATGCAAAGGGGAAAGGGTTTGGTGTCCTAATAAGTTCAACTTACAAGTCTTTTAATTCAGACATTGTCATAAGAAGAAAGTATGTCTGCTCGAAGGAAGGACATAAAGAAGAAAAATATTAAGGGAGATGCTAATAAACAGATTATTCGCAGGAGACCAACTAGGGTGGGATGTAAGGCAAAATTGGTTATTGGGCTAACATGGCATGGCACATGGGTTGTCAAAAACTTTATTGAAGAACACATTAACCATGCTCTAACTAGTCCAGACGAAGTAATGAAGCATCGGTCTCATAGTCAACTCCATCGAACAGATACATGCAAAACCTTGTTTGAAAAATTTGACGGAAGCGGAATGAAGCCTTCTGTAATAGCAAAGGTACTAATGTTATCAATGGATATCCAGATGAAATTATTATACCACAACAATGCCATGATCAACTAAGAGTCCTTCGAAAGAATAATATGGGTTGAGAATGTGTAGCAATTATTAATCAATTTCAAGATAAAAAAGTAAGTGATCCAGACTTTTATTTTGCAATGGAGCTGGACACAAATCATACCATAAGAAGTGTGTTTTGGGCGGATGGGAGATCGAGAAATTCTTACTTGCAATTTGGAGATGTCATTGTTTTTGATGTAACGTACAAGACCAATAAATTTTCATTGCCATTTTCTTCTTTCACCGGTGTAAATCATCATAGACAGTCTACTTTATTCGATTGTGCTTTACTAGCAGATGATAGGGAAGAAATATTTGTGTGGTTATTTCAGCACTGGCTAAAATGTATGTGGGATAAACACCCACTAGCATTAATTACGGATCAAGACAAAGCTATGTGCAAAGCAATTAAAAGAGTATTTCCAAATACATGTCATAGATTTTGTTCATGGCATCTTGGAAAGCACATTGTTGAACATATTCAACCATTATATAAGACCCATGATGAGGAATCCCTGAGTATTATAAAGTATGGATGGACAGTGAAACTGTGGATGAGTTTGAGCAATGATGGATTGAACTGAAAAATAGATACAAATTAGATGAACTAATTGGTTGTCCAAGTTATATAAACAACGACAACATTAGTCTAACGTATATTTTAAGGATACATTTTTTGTCGGTATAACATTAACTCAACGTAGTGAAAGCATCAATGCTTTTTTTGATGGTTATGTGAATGCAATGACTCCATTGGATGAGTTCGTGAGGCAGTATGATAATGCAATTGCTAATCATCGTGCAATAGAAGCCAAAGAAGACTTTATGACCATAAACTCGGAGCCAATTTATATTTCGTCCTTGGAAATTGAAGCACATGCTGTAAAGTTCTATCCGAAAAGTCTTTGGCTTATTCCAAATAGAGCTGAAAAATAGTATGAGTTGTTTTCATCAAAAAATTGAGAAACAATGGTCTTCTACAAAATATCGTGTTGGTTTAAGTAACAGTGAGCAAAGTTAGTGGAAAGTTGTTGTTTGCAATGAAGAAAATAATGACCTACTGCTAACATGTGCTTGTGCAAAATTTGAAAATGAAGGCATATTGTGTAAACATATTATTCACATTATGACAAAAAAACAATTATCAACTATCCCAGACCGCTACTTGTTAAGTCGATGTAGTATAAATGCAAGATATCAAATTGCTAGAGCTCAAGTGGTGTTGGGTGATAACATGACACCTTGTGGGGACAAAATAACACATTTAATGCATTGGTCCATTAAATCAAAGGTCAATCAACTCATTAAAGAATGTATGAGCTCAGTCGCTTTATTTAAGGAATTTGACACAGTGGTCTCAAACATGCTTGCAAAAAATGTAACTCGAAAGAAAGATAAGAAGATTGTAGAAAATCAAATTCCAAGCCAAGCTAAATCTGGTGCTATCTCCCAAATGACTCCACACCTTGATGAAATTGAAATTCGTGATCCAACTGAAGTTGCTAGGAACAAGCCATGTAATGCCAAGATAAGCCAAGCCTAGCCGAACCAACCCAAAATAGACCAAGCCATGTAATGCCAAGATAAGCCAAGCAAGGAATCATGCAATACAAGATAAAATACGTACATGTATTCCAAAATACGTAATACGAACCACAGGTATTACACACATGGCACAAACTTGTGCCCCACTATACCTCATGTGCATACCTCAACACAAGCAATGCATTATATTGAGATACTCACCATTTGGTGTAGCCGATGTGGGACTATCTTTTCTAGTCCAAAGGTAAAAACACCAACAATCCCCCACATATCTCAATATATGGGTTGAGCGTTCCCCACAGTGACTGTCCATCATGTATTAGGAGAGATGTTGCTACGACTTGAATCTTTCCGCATAGGTTAAATAACATCATGATATAAGAATGGACTAAGCCTTGAATTCTGCACCATAACTGTAATTCTTTATACTCACATAATGACATCAACTGTGCTTCTGGCTGCACATTGAAGGCCTTGTGCCAGCCTGGTTTCAGTGTATAATTTTTAGGCGTCTACAAGTTTACCCTCAAGAGACGGCCTGATATCTCTGTCCATACACTATAGGTGAGTTCTTTATAAAGAGTCATAGCATAAAGCATTGCGCTTCTTTGCGGTGCTACGCCGCTATGACATGGCTTAAAGCCTAGGCTTTACCCCACATGGGTACCTCATCGTAGTGTCATACTACTGTAGCATGAGGTCACAGGCCTCTTTGTAGTGCCAAACTACCCAGCATGAAGCCTTGCGCTTCCGTGCGGTGTTACGCCGCTATGATATGGCTCGCAAAGCCGAGGCTTTACCCTACCTGGTACCTCTTCGTGGTGTCATGCCACTGTAACATGAGGACATCGTCCTCTTTGTAGTGCTGTCTACCTCTCTTTATTACGATTATCATACAGCATTAGGCTACCTGCCTATTTGTGGTGCTACTCCGCTGTGACTTGGCTTGCAAAGCCGATGCATTACCCCTACCTGGGAACCTCATGGTGGAGTCATCCCACTGTAGCATGGAGTTACACTCCTTGTAGTGCTTCGCTACCGTGCTTCCTGTAAAGCACTCTAGGCATTCACTATGCCCGAGAACTCATTAAGGCATTTAAGCCAACCTTCCCACAGGATCCGTTTTTCGCAGAAAACAACAGTAGACAACAGTGGTTGTAGGTCCGTAACCTCTCCATGTCATAGAGGACAAGTACCTACCATTCCTGATATTCTTCTGGTTAATAGTCCTCCATTAAACCAAAAGCTAGATGTCTAGTAGATTTCTCTTTGAACTAATAGCATAAAACTTTATGGTAGGATTGTAATAACACAATATCAGAATGCCTTCAAGCCCATTTTACAAGCTGTGTCATCGACCAGCTGGCGCTTGAGGCCCTTGGTGAACGGATCCGCCAGGTTCTCCTGACTCCGAACATCAATCACTGCAATAACATCCCTCTTGATGAGATCGTGTATTGTCCTGTACTTCAACCGCACAGTCCTCTTATTCCTGTTGAAGAGGTCATTTGATGCCACCGCCGCAGTCGCCTGGTTATCGCAGTATATCGGTATCCCCGGTATTTGCGTTCCAACCACTGGAAGATCATACATGAGCTCCTGAAGCCATTCTACTTCCTCCGCTGCGGTATCAAGTGCAAAGAACTCAGATTTTATGGATGACCGCGAGAGCATAGTCTGCTTCTTCGCTTTCCACAATATAGCAGCTCCACCCATTGTGAAAATGTATCCACCTGTGGACCTCTCGCTCTCCACTTTTGAGCACCAGCTGGCATCACTGAAGCCTTCCACTACCGACGGATCTCCGCTGTAGTGCAATGCATATGTCTGAGTCTTCTTGAGATATCTCATAACCCGTTTCACAGCTTTCCAGTGCTCAATGCCTGGGTTGCTCATGAAACGACTCAGCATTCCCACAGCGAAAGCTATGTCAGGCCTTGTGGCAGTAGTAGCATACATCAAACTCCCGATTACGCTTACATACTCTAGCTGCCTGACGCTTTTTCTTGAATTAGGTTTCAGTTTCAGATCACACTTGTACGACATATCGATCCCTGGAAGATCCTGATACCCGTAACAAGTGATTATCTTCTCAACATAATGAGACTGTGACAGTGCTAGTCCAGTGTCTGTCCGGATGATCTTGAATCCCAAGATAACATCAGCATCCCCCAAGTCCTTCATACTGAACTTCGTCGAAAGGAACTTCTTTGTCTCCGTGACACAGCTTATATCCGTACCTAGGATTAGCATGTCGTCCACGTATAGACAAACGATGACTCCTCTTCCATCAACAAACTTCGTATAGACACACTTGTCTGTTTCACTGACCCTGTAGCCATTTGATCTTATGACTTTGTCAAACTTCTCATGCCACATTTTGGGAGCTTGCTTTAAACCGTACAAAGATTTTACTAACTTGCAGACTTTGTTTTCAAGACCTTTGATGACAAACCCTTCTAGTTGTTGTATGTAGATCTCTTCGGTCAGCTCGTCATTCAGGAATACTGTTTTCACATCCATCTGATGTATCACCATCTTATGTATCGCTGTGAGAGCAATCAACATTCTGATGGTGGTCATTCGGGCTACTGGGGCATACGTGTCAAAGTAGTCGATCCCCTGCTTCTGAGAAAATCTCTTGGCCACCAACCTGGCCTTGAACTTGTCAATAGTTCCATCTGCTTTCATCTTCTTCTTGAAGATTCATTTGCATCCGGTGGGTTTCGCTCCTTCAGGAAGATCAACCAACACCCAAATGTTATTTGAGGTGATGGAATCAATTTTATTGTCAATCGCCTCCTTCCAGAAAACATCATCTCTGGTCTTCATCGTCTCATCATAGGTAAGCGGATCTACTTCCACATGATAAGTGATGAAGTCATCTCCGAAGTTCTTCGGCCTCCTCGCTCACTTCGACGATGGCTTAACGAGTTCTGGTTCAACCGTTGTTTCAACAACAACATCTTCTTGGACTACTTCTTTATTGAAAACTTTAGTTTCTTGCGCACCCTTATTGTTCTCCGGTTTATCCGTAAGAACAATATTCTTGTGCCTTGCAAATTTGTCTTCAAAATATTCAGCATTGCGAGATTCAATGATATGATTTGACTCAATATCAAGAAATCTCCGAGCATCACTCTTCTCGGCATACCCCAAGAAGATCGTCTTCGTAGTCCTTGTCCCCAGCTTCTGAATCTTCAGATCTGGAAGCTTCACATAAGCCAGACACCCCCACACTTGAATGACATTCAAGTTAGGCCTGACTTTGAACCAGAGTTCATGAGGAGTTACGTCCGAAGTTGCATAAGACACTCTATTTAGAATAAAAGTGGCCGTCAATGCAGCTTCTCCCCAGTAGCATTTAGGAAGACCCGCAGTTAGCAGTATTGAGTTCATCATTTCTGTCAACGTTCTGTTCTTCCTCTCCTCTATCCCGTTAGATTGAGAAGAATACGGAGCAGTAGTCTCATTGATGATTCCATGTTCTTTGTAGAACGATGCGAATTCATGAGACCTATACTCTACATCTCGATCACTTCTGAGTAGTTGTAGATCGGTTTAACGTTCAGCTTCAGCCCTGAAGTCTCTGAACTAATCGAATGATGTATCCTTCTACTTGAGAATTCATGCAAACGTGCACTTCGAGAAACACTTCGAACCGGCCTCTGTGGAGAATTGATAAAAGTCACAGATATCTGAGTGTACTAACTCCAGATGATCAGTACTTTAGTTCAATCGTCTGAGCAGCTTCCCAACAGTCTTGTATCTGCACAGACCTTAAACTCCTCCACCTACTTACCCCCACATTCCGAAGATAAGGTCCCGGTAGGACAACTTGAGTCTGCTTCTGTCATAGAAAAACTCTCAGTCCACTCAATGAAGTAACTTCATCGCCATCAGCAGAAGTTCGAACATTCCTTCAGCACCGAACATCTTTTCGAAGCATGTTCCTCGCCAAGAAATTACCAACAGACTTTCTGAGATCAGATCGCCGAAAAATCTCTGGTACGTGCAACACGTATTCCAGTGTCCTTGTCGGTGGTTAATAACCACTGTCTCGATCTTCATAACTTCTGCTAGATATATGTTCGCCATCGAGACCTTCGTCATAACATGGCTCGTCCTTGGTGAACAGCTCATTTGAGAGCACACGTGGTCAGATGCACTAGTATCAGACCACTAGTCAGCTACCACGCTGGATAACTCAACATGTGCAACAATAGCAACCAAGTTAAGTAATCAAAATAACCAAGTTTAGCTATACCTGCTATTTTGGTTTGGGCTTGGATTTGCATTCACTCATGTAGTGGCCATTTTTGTCACAGTTGAAGCAAGTCACGTGGGACTTGGACTTCTGTTGCTTGAACGAAGGACCGTTCACTTTTAGATTTAGTGGAGTCCTTCTTTTTGTGATGAGAAGCCACATGCTTCCCCTTGAACTCTCTTGTCTGCACCAAGTTGGCCTTAGTCAGTTGTTTGGACAGAGAGTCCATCTTCTGTTGAGATCGCATTTCGTCCTCAACGTGGATCTCTTGTAGAAGATCTTCCAAGCTAATGTCCAGCTTCTTCCGATACATTCTAGCATAGAAGTTGCTCCAACCAGCAGGAAGTTTCGAGACTATCCCTCCAACGACAAACTTGTCGACGAGGGGCATCTTCTCGTCATCTAACTTCTGGCGCAACTTCAGGAATTCCTTTACTTGAGGTAGCATCGCCATCTCGTCTTCGAAGAGCCACTTGTGGTACTTCTCGACGATGAAGATTTTAGAACTGTTCTCATCATCTTCATATAGCTTACCCAAAGAATCCCAGATCTCTTTGGCATTCTCCTTCTTGGAATATGGCTCAGCCAGAGAGTCTTCCATAGAATTGAGAATCAACAGTTTACATATGTTGTTTTCTCTCTTCCATTTGCTCTGCTTGACGAGTGCAGCAGCAGTAGCATCGGCAGTTCCTCCTTCTGGAATCGTTGGTTCATCCTCAATCAACATATGGTCTACGTCCACGAGTTGAAGATTAAGGGGGACCTTTCTCTTCCAGATTTGGAAATGTTCTCCGTCGAATTTTTCCAACTTGTTAAAGCTGGTATCGATGAGAGAAGCACAAGAGTTTTCCATCTACAAGGATCTTGCTTGGAGATTGTTGTTCCCGGGGCTTGATCAAAGATGGTAGACTCGATGTCGAGATCAGAGGTTCAACAAACGTTCACCTTCTAATTATTCTCGAGATCCAAGAGGAACACTATAATATAAATCTGATAACAAAAGCAACAATAATCAGAAAGGAAATCTCACGTTCTTCCTCGCAATCGCAGTTGCTAACTTACAGAACTGAGTTCAAAAAATAAATTTCACGCTCTTCCTTGCAATCGCAGTTGCAGACGGACAGACTGAGTTACAACTCAGATGAAGGAGAAGAAAGAAGAAAGAAGAAGAGGAAAGGTTCTTGCTGGGGTGATTAAGATCACCGTTGCTCAAAGCAAGATTTGCCCCAACACGATCTGCTCCCAGGAACCAGCAAGTTCACGAAGAACTTCTGGAACGCTCGTAAGTCAATATTTGAGACTTGAACGGGCTTCCTGGACTTTACAGCCTCCCTTAACTCTCTTCTTGGTGCATCTAGCAAAGGAGGCCAAGGGGCTCTATTTATAAAGTGGAGTTGAGACTTCACCTCTTCTCCTATCCGATGTGGGACTAAAATACCAATACTCAAAAATAGAGTTTGATATTTTAGATCATCCCACAATCAGCATAGAAGTGTGCCAGTCCACGCCTACCCCCCGAACACTTCCGTGCATGCACGAGACATCCTGGAGTCCGTGTCCGAGTCCGCACAACAAAAATGAGGTGTGCACATGAGGTGTAGTGGGGCACAAGTTTGTGCTATGTGGGAGTATTTTCCTAGAAGGAAAAAAGGATTAAATCCAACAAGGATGCAAGTTGATTTTTGTTGTGCGGACTCGGACACAGACTCCAGGATGTCTCGTGCATGCACTCCCGTGCATATCTCGACTACAACCATATATATATATATATATATATATATATATATATATATATATATATATATATATATATATAACTTCTTAATGAAACTTTGTTTCAAAAAAAAAAAGTACATATCTCGACTACAACCATACCCAATTCATCATAAATGTTGCACAAGCTAGAGCTGCAACATCTTAAGAATTTCTGCGCAGTTGCTGCTGCCTCAGAGGGACGAACCCTGCTCTCTTCTTCACCAAGTCATACTCCCAGAAGTAACCCTTCTGCATGCCACTGCCGATAACCGAAGCTCCGCCTTCGTCGTCGACCGGCCAGATCGCCAGGCAGCTCATGCCGTCCTCGTCCTTGTAGTACACTCCCTCCGCCGTAGGCTCGAGTCGTGCTCCTCCTTCAAACTCCACCGACACTCGCGGCAGACGAGCTCCTCCGAGAATCTCCGGGTACGCGTACGACCCGAAGCAGATATTGTTGTTCGAGCTCGACACCTCCACATTGTCGTAGTCTCGGAAGAACTCCACGAAGTAGGCGCGTATGGCACGATACGCAGCTCCGGCGACATAAGTCGACGTCGTCCCCGTGTCCAAAATCACCCCTCCGGATCGATATCGATCGTCAAATTCCCACACATTCTTCGGCACGTCCAGCTCTACGTCGTCGACGGACAAGCTCAGGACCTCGACGAAGTAGAACGTAGCTTCGGCATTCACCTGCAGCCTAACGTACTGCATCTCTTCGCGACAAGAATCGGCCCTCCCGTCCTCTCCGAAGGTCAAGCGATCTCCGTCTGCCAGTCCAAACGAGAAGGAGGACTTCTTCCCGAACTTGTGTGCCACTTGGCTGGTCAAGGATGGATGGTTGGCCGACAGTGCCAGCACCCCGTCCGCGTCCGAGAAGTTGGTCGACCTCCGGTCGCTACAACCTATGATCACATTGCCTATCTTCACTTCCGACCCATCGTTGGAGGACTTGACAGTCAGGGTCTCAGTAGCCCAAGCGCCGGCCGTCGACGAGCCGTCGTCGTACTCAAAGGCGTAAGGGCAAGCTTCCCACGGGGTAGTGCACCGATCGGCGGCGGCGGCGGCGCCAGCGTCGCACGAAGGGGAGGAGCAATGCAAGAACCTAAACGTGGACGAGCGGGAGTGGTAAAACGTACGATGATGATGATCGCGGGAGGAGGACTCGTCCGGTGTTCGGGCGCAGAAGACCCACGTGGTGTCGCTGCCGGTGTCGGCCAGGAGGTGCAGTGTTTGAGGGGGTGTGCCGAGCTCCACGGCCACCAAGTGGATCGTCGATGATGCGTCGCCGACGGTTGTTATGGGCATCTCAATTGCTTGATCACAAGACATGCACAGGTGGAGCAAGTTAGTAGTAGTAAGAAGCATATCAAGAAGAAGTAATGTTGATTTCATCATCATGCTTAGAAATCATAAAATGTTAATAATAACAACAACAACAACAATAATAATAATAAAGTCAAGAACACAATTAGGGTTATGATTTTACATGAGCTCATGCATGCAGTGTGAGCTTGCTACTAGTGTGGTTAGGAGAGCAAGATTAGATGCATGAACATTAAGTTCAGTTCAAGCTGTAAGCAAATAGCCGGGAAGCACGGAAGCTCCAAAAAATATGGACTATATATGTTGTGTCATACTCGTATCACACACAAATAGTTTAAAAATACAGACACATCAAAATATATAGACATTGTGTCTTTTCTGTGTCGTGTCATAGATGTTTATATGTGCAACGTGTAGGCAAAGTAATATACGAAGTTTGTTATATATATATTTTTTGCTTGTTGTAATCTGTATATAAAATAAAATTAAACATAATGTTACCGGTCTCCGAAGAAGTCGCGCACGAAATACTGTCCTAAGAATTGATTCGGATATATGTACAGACTTGTTCCGAATACTCCTAGTGGTAAAACCTCCACTCTACCGATATCTTTTCGTCGCACACGACTCAAAAATAGTGACCCAAACTTAGTCTTATCCAGAAAGAAGGTGAAATAATATGAACATAAGGTGGTTTACGTAGTACTGGTTTTCAAGAAAAAAAAGGAGGAAGAAGGAATTAACTTCCAGATGACAAGAAAGGTTCCAGAAGTTCTACCAAAGTTGATGGTTCTTGGGAACGGTGATTTTCATCACCCATCAGTGCGGCAACAACAAGTGCCACCGCAGCACTAATAGTTATACTGCAAATTTTTAGAACCTCGATTCGATTCTTGTATCTAGCAGCTCAGTTCTTTAACAGTGTGCACTTAGTGCCAGAAAAGAGAACAGTTTTCGTGCTATTATTGTTCTTCAAGGCTGGGTTTGAATTTCTGTCCATTTCTACAAGTACTTCTCTTTCAGCGTGCGGAATTAACTCCATAGACAGTTCGGGCAAGTCACTGAACTTGAAATCGAACTAGACGGAGCATGCTGGCCGTTGCTGATGGATTCAATAGGAAATTTAATGGCAAGTCAAGAATCATCTTCGTCCAATTGTGAATTGGTGGATGCATAGTGGAAGTCTTAATGTGGGGGATCGAATAACTGAGAATGTTTTTTTTATTCCAACCCACACTAATTAATCCTGCTGATCTCGACTAGTATCCGTGCTACTTTCCACATGAACTATAAGCGTTGGACGTCTGATAGAATGTTGTTACTAGAAGCGTTGGGCGTCTGATAGAATGTTGTTACTAGAAGGCCATGTTTGGTTCGCAAAAACAGGACCTTAGGAAAGTAAAGTCATTTCTTTCCTGTATTTAGATGCCAAAGAAAATGAGTAGAAAAGAAAATTGATTCCCAAGAGAGAGGAAAATATGGAAAAAAAAAAAAAAAAAAAAAAAATTGTTCTCCCACCCTCCAAGGATTCATTTTCTCCCTCTAAGAATTCATTTTTGTAGGAAATAATAATGTCTTGTTGTTATTGCTAGGGTTTGTTACAATATATATAGTGTCTACATTTGGGCTTATGGGTATGGGCCATATTTACATTACAAATATAATCTAACACCCCCACCTCAAGTTGGAGCATGCAAGTCACAAATGCCCAACTTGGAAAGAAAAGAATCAAACACTTGCTTTCCAAGGGGCTTGGTGAAGATGTCAGCCAGTTGAGAAGAAGTAGGAACATGCGAGGCTATTACGGTGCCATCTCTAATAGCATCACGAACAAAATGCAAATCCACCTCAATATGCTTACTGCGCTCATGAAATACCGGATTCTGAGCCAAGTGCAGGGCTGACTGACTGTCACAATACACCAACATAGCAGACTCCTGACGAACGCCCAAACACACCAATAACTCCTTCAACCATTTCAACTCACAAACAAGCGCAGCAAGAGATCGGTATTCAGCTTCAGCGGAAGATCGGGAAACAGTTGATTGCTTCTTGGTCTTCCAAGAAATAGGAGACTCCCCCAGAAACACCAACCAGCCTGTAATAGAGCGGCAAGTCAAATGACAACTTGCCCAGTCGGAATCACGCCAACCAGAAAGACGGAGATCACAATCAGCTTTCAAAAGAATACCCTGTCCTGGTGCATTTTTGAGATATCTGACAACTCTCAAAGCAGCATGCCAATGATCTTGTCGAGGCTCCTGTAAGAATTGAGACAAGATATGCACAGCATAGGCCAAGTCAGGGCGAGTAAATGATAGATAAATCAACATCCCAACCAGTCTCCGATAAGTCTCTGCATCCGCCATCCTTGGACTAGTCGATTCTGCCAGCTTGTGATTGGGCTCCATGGAAAAACCAGCAGGGCGAGACCCCATCAAACCACATTCTGAAATGATGTCCAAAATGTCACGCCCCGATTCGGGAATCGTTCGCCTCCGCTTAGATTCACGCCGAATCGTTCGTCCTCGCTAAGGCGTGATGCCGTACAAGTCTGGAATTGCACTTGTACAAGGCGTGCTCGTGTTCCTTTTGTAAAAGAGACATTTTGAATAGAGATTCGCAGCGGATGATAGAGAAGTTTTGGCAACACAGATATGATCTGAAATAAGTTCTTTATTGATATCTTTGAAATTACATTGCATAAACATAAGGCTCTCAAACAGCCGAGATGAAAGGCCAAACTTGGCTACAACATTGCAGAAATATTGAAATGAGATACAACTTGTTCCATACATCATATCCCTTTATTAATAATGCAGCAATAACCACCTTCAGCAAAATGCCTTCTTCTTCAAGTGAAAACTTCAAGATGTACGAAGCTTCTAAAGAGTCGGACAGCAAGCCTTCAGCGTCTATGATTATCCACTAGGTTCCCGGCACCTGTGGAGACGAGGGTCAGTACATTGCCACATATGTACTGGTGAGCGGCCGTAACCAATCTCACCATAAATCAACAGTAGTAAAATTACATGAATGTTCACTATTGATTTGTATTCTTTCTATCTTGCCTTAGGGTCCATTAACAATTCATATATTTGATGAGAAATATAAGAAGCATACAGTGATGTTAGAAACATAAGCAATTCATGTTGATCTAACATAAGCAGTTCATATTGATCACCAATTTGGTGAATCTTACCCACGGTCGATAGCCATCCCTGTATATATTTATGAATACCACTTACTCTGCCTGCATAAGACAATGTTAGCTATGCCACCTGTCTATATGAAGGTCACTGGCTACACGCCATCTGGGACTTCTTGGTCGGACGGCTCCCCTTCATCGGTGGGTAGCTAGCCCATCCGGAAGGTTCCCGAAAGACCGTGCTACTACTTCAGCACTGTGCTACTACTTCAGCACGGCGTTCCTCCTAGGCCGAATCGGTTCCGTGGCCTCGGAGTACCGTTCGAGGAACTACCTTGTATACAAGTTGTCCATGACCATGCATGCAATGCAACTTAACTAATAAGAGACACGACATGCATGATAATAGCATCTTCCACACATATTCGTAGTTCTCATTTCATCTTGCCATTTTCCCATCTTTCCATCTTACCAACTTGCCTTGAGCCATAGGCTCGTATATTCGTTCATCCAACCAAGGGACTATTCATGTTTAACCCATTCTTTCGAACCGAAGTCCGATATACTTACCGCCCAATACTTGGGTCTTTGCATCACCTGTTAAACAATTCATATAGCATACGAGCATCATTCGATTTGCAACATAAGCCTAGCCATGTGATAATTTATCTTTCATTATCTTTCCCATATTATTACTAGGCATCTTTTATTAAGCACCGAACGCAATAACAAGTCTACCATTATTATGCGCGAAGATCAAGGATCGTCGAAGGATCAAAGCCACTCACTTGTTGGTGAATTGCCGAGAGAAAGAGGTCTTCCACGCAACGTCACCCGAGGTTCACCGCGTTAGCACCTGCATTGGCACCAACGTCTGGTCAGCATACTTCTTCTCTTTCTCTCAGTTATTCGATATGAAATGCGTAGACGGTGAAAGTAAATCCATGAAAACATTCATCGAAAACAATCACGAAAACGCACACAAAAGCCAACAGCAAAAGCGACATCGAAAACCAGCAGGGCAACGGTCTCGGGGCAAGCGACTCTTATATAGAACTCTTCCCCCAAGACGCGCGCCACTGCATCTTGGGCATCATTTCAAAAGAGTCCAATCCATAACGAGGAAAGGATCTCAATTTATTATCCCGCGATCCTGGTAAAGTTTCCCCAATTCTCATCCGACTCGGCCATTCGGCCGCTAGCCCGCACCGTGCTCCGCAACGGATTCAGGGCATTACATATTAATACACTAACAAAAAGTTTCGTCCTCGAAACTTAAACACAAACCCACCTAGGTCAAACAACGAAGGAAACTTTTCCTTCACCTCTGCCTCAAGTTCCCATGTCGACTCTTCGACGGAATGATTTCGCCAAAGCACTCGAACCAAAGAAACAACTCGGTTCCGCAAGATTTTATCCTTCCTATCCAAGATCTGCACGGGTTCCTCCACATAAGACAAGTCAGCTCTTAGCCCTAGCGGACCGAAGTCTACCACGTGGCTTGGATCATGTACATACTTCCGTAGTTGGGAAACATGGAAGATATCGTGCACTCCATCCAATGCCGGTGGCAGCGCGATCTGATAGGCAACAGGGCCGACTCGCTTAAGAATTTCAAACGGGCCAACAAATCTCGGACTTAGCTTCCCCTTCGCACCGAATCGCATAACTCCGCGCATCGGTGACACCTTCAGAAATATGTGATCGCCCACCATAAATTCCAATGGTCGTCGATGAGTATCCGCATAACTCTTCTGCCGACTTTGTGCCACACGTAACTTCTCCCGAATCATGCGGACCTTCTCGACGGCCTGTTCCACCATCTCTGGACCAAGTACCTGTCGTTCACCGACTTCATCCCAACAAATCGGAGACCGACACCTTCGCCCGTACAGTGCTTCATACGGGGCCATTTCTATACTTGACTGGTAACTGTTATTGTAGGCAAATTCTGCTAGCGGCAAGTGAGTATCCCAACTAGTCTTCAGATCAATAGCACAAAGCCGAAGCATGTCTTCAAGTATCTGATTCACCCTCTCGGTCTGGCCATCGGTTTGAGGATGGTATGCAGAACTAAATTTCAATTGTGTTCCTATGGCAGCATGCAAACTGACCCAGAAACGCGATACAAATCGCCCATCCCGATCCGACACTATTGATGCCGGCACTCCATGCAGTCGGACAATTTCATCCAAGTATAGCTGAGCCAACCGGTCGACGCTCCATGTTGTCTTCATTGCGAGAAAATGTGCAGATTTGGTTAATCGATCAACGATGACCCAAATTGCATCATTCCCCCGCTGCGTCTTCGGCAAGCCAACTATAAAATCCATGGTTATATGATCCCATTTCCATTCTGGGATCGCGAGGTTCTGCATCTCCCCGCCGGGCCTCTGGTGTTCCACCTTGACTCGTTGACACGCTAAGCATCGCGAGACAAAGAGGGCCACATCTCGTTTCATGCCGTGCCACCAGAAGGTCGTGCGCAAATCTTTATACATTTTTGTACTTCCCGGATGCAAAGAATACTTGGCATAATGGGCCTCTGTCAAGATTTCTTTCCGGAGTTCTTCATCCTTCGGGACACATAGCCTCCCCTTGAGTCGCAATGATCCGTCCTCGTGCCTGGTGAAGTCGCTGGCTTCACCCTTTTCCACTATTCTGCCAATCTTAATCAAGAACTCATCTGTCCTCTGTGCCGTCTTTATCTTTTCTAACAAACTCGGCTCAAGTTGAAGTTGAGCCAATTGTGCATTTCGGCCACGAATCTGGAGCTCAATTCCCATACTTTCTAATTCCTCCAGTATTCGTTTGTCAACACTGAGTGATCCCACAAAGTTTCGACTCAACGCGTCCGCCACCACATTGCCTTTTCCTGGGGTGTACGCGATCGTCAAGTCATAATCTTTTATAAGCTCCAACCAACGTCTTTGCCGCAAATTTAAATCTTTTTTGAGTAAAGATGTACTTCAGGCTTTTATGGTCGGTGAAGATCTCGCAAGCCACTCCATATAAGTAGTGCCTCCACAATTTCAATGCAAACACTATCGCTGCCAATTCCAAATCATGCGTTGGATAATTTTTCTCGTGCGGCTTAAGCTGTCTCGAGGCATAAGATATCACTTTCCCTCTCTGAGTCAACACACATCCCAAACCCAGTCCGGACGCATCGCTGTATATCTGAAATCCTTCGACGCCGTCTGGAAGTGTAAGGATTGGAGCTGATACGAGACGTTGCTTCAGATTTTGAAAGCAAGCCTCGCACTCATCAGTCCAATCGAATGCAACTCCCTTCTGGGTTAACCGAGTTAAAGGCGCTGCCACTTTTGAAAAATCCTTGACAAACTTCCTGTAGTAGCCTGCCAAGCCGAGGAAACTTCGGATCTCGCTCGCCGACGTGGGTTGCTTCCAATCCACTACGGCTTCAATTTTCTTTGGATCAACGGACACACCTTCCGCCGAGATAACGTGCCCTAGGAACGACACGCTACTCATCCAAAATTCACATTTGCTCAGCTTGGCATAGAGCTGATTGTCCCGTAGAGTCTGTAACACTGTCCTCAAATGTTCTGCATGGTCTTCTCTGTTCTTCGAGTAGATTAGGATGTCGTCGATGAACACGACCGCAAATTTATCCAAAAAGGGCCGGAAGACTCTGTTCATCATATCCATGAAAGCGGCAGGGGCGTTGGTCAGTCCGAAGGGCATGACCAAGAATTCATAGTGTCCGTATCTGGTTCGGAATGCGGACTTAGAAATGTCATCTGGTTTGATCTTTAACTGATGGTAGCCTGAGCGAAGATCAATTTTTGAAAACACAGACGCCCCTTGCAACTGATCGAAGAGGTCGTCTATTCGAGGCAACGGATACTGGTTCCGAATTGTAACTTTGTTTAGCTCACGATAGTCGATGCACAGCCGCATCGATCCATCTTTCTTCTTCACAAATAGCACCGGAGCACCCCATGGTGAAACACTGGGTCTGATGTATCCCTTGTCTAATAATTCCTGTAGCTGTACTTTGAGTTCCTTCAATTCAGCAGGCGCCATCCTGTATGGTGCCCTAGAGATCGGACGAGCGTCTGGAAATGTATCGATAGTGAATTCAATCTCTCGGTCCGGAGGCATTCCGGGTATCTCGTCAGGAAACACATCAGGAAATTCTGCCACGACTTCAGTGTTAGCTGAGTCTGCACCATTCTTGCGTGTGTCTCGAACAGAAGCAAGGTACCCTTCGCAGCCAGAATGAAGCAATCGCCGGGCCGTAGTAGCTGAAATCACCATCGAAGCCTTCGCCGATGAACTGGCCGAGTAAGAGAATTCTGTTCCTCCAGGTAGGCGAAACATAACTCGCTTCTTCGCACAGTCAATCGTCGCACAACATGCACTTAACCAGTCCATTCCCAGAATGATATCAAAATCTTTCATATCAAGCTCGACTACATCTAATGGTAGCTTTCTCTTCCCGATACATATGTAACCGTCCCTACACATCATGTTAGTAGGCATCTCCACTCCTGATGGAGTACTAACACTAAGGTACATATCCAACATTGTCATTTTTATTTCATGTTCCTTAACATAGTCTTTAGATATAAAACTATGTGAAGCACCAGAATCAAATAAAGTACGTGCAGGAATGCCATTAAATAACAATATACCTGTCACGACAGTATCTGATGCAAATGATGCTTCCTCCTGAGTCAATGCAAAGACTCGGCCCTGGGCACCGGGCCTCTGATTCTGTTGTGGCTGAGGAGGTCGTGGTGCCTGTCCACGATTTTGTTGATATTGTTGGTGATGCTGCTGCCTTGGAGGGTTCTGGTGGCCCCTCCCTGGACAGTCTCTGAATCCGTGGCCCATGCGACCACATTTGAAGCATCCACCCTCTAGCACCTGACATTCGTTAGCAAAGTGCCCTTTGTTGCGGCACTTGTTGCAGAATGGTCCACCCTGGTTGGGTCGTTGAAAGCCACCGTGGTTCTGACGCTTAGGCGCCTCATATCTGCCCCCGTTGTTCGGTCTCTTGTTATGCAGATTCTGCACCGACGCTTGCACTGGCGCCGTCGCAGGATAGTGTGGGTCCAATTCCTTCGCGTGCTCATAAGACTCCTGAAAAGTCTTATATTTCTGAACCACGACTTGAGCCTTCAGAGCAGGCCTTAAGCCCTGCTCAAACCGACGAGCCTTAGATGCATCGTCAGTAAACTTCGTGATCGCATACTGAGACAGTCTAGAAAACTCTGCCTCATACTCCTTCACCGTCATGTTCCCCTGTTCGAGCTTCTGGAACTCCAATTCCTTAGCTCGCTGCTCAGTCGAAGAGAAGTACTGAGCCAGAAATGCCTCGCGGAACATCAGCCAAGTAATTTTCGTTGTTCCATTCACTCCCGCTAGAATTCTTTTCTGACTTTGCCACCAGTAGTGTGCGTTGGAAACCAGCAGTAGTTTCACACACGAGACCCTCTTAGATCCAACAATACCCAAAGCTTCCAGGTGGTCTTCCACTTCAACTAGCCAATCCATAGCAATGGTGGCTTCCTCTGTCCCTTTGAATTCTTTGCTGCAGATTTTCTTAAACTTTGTAATGTCGGCCACAGCAGTGGTCTTCTTAGCCGTCGGGGGTTCCTCTGCCTCCACTAGTTCGCTCTCTCGGGAGACTGGAGTGCCTTGAGCCCCATTGTTCACCACTGTTCGGACCAACTGTTGCAGGGTATCCAGCTGCTTCTGTTGGGCCTCGAATTGCTTCGCGTTCTGCCTCTGCTGGCTCTCCATCATAGCCAGCATCCTCTCCATAGGGTCGGTTGAGGCTACCACCCTTGAGCTACTCGCATTGTTTGTCGTACCCGCCTTTGTCATCTCTGCAAAACAGAGGAGCTTGTTAGTCTCATAATATATTTATGGACTTATTGTATGGAACATCTCATTTCGGGACATTTAAAACCAAAGTTGTTCGAGAAGCAATAAAGCTTGTGTCGTTTTTCGAAATCTTTAAAACCAAGAAATTCCCAAGGATGTAAAGCCGTGCTCTGATACCAAACTGTCAAGCCCCGATTCGGGAATCGTTCGCCTCCGCTTAGATTCACGCCGAATCGTTCGTCCTCGCTAAGGCGTGATGCCGTACAAGTCTGGAATTGCACTTGTACAAGGCGTGCTCGTGTTCCTTTTGTAAAAGAGACATTTTGAATAGAGATTCGCAGCGGATGATAGAGAAGTTTTGGCAACACAGATATGATCTGAAATAAGTTCTTTATTGATATCTTTGAAATTACATTGCATAAACATAAGGCTCTCAAACAGCCGAGATGAAAGGCCAAACTTGGCTACAACATTGCAGAAATATTGAAATGAGATACAACTTGTTCCATACATCATATCCCTTTATTAATAATGCAGCAATAACCACCTTCAGCAAAATGCCTTCTTCTTCAAGTGAAAACTTCAAGATGTACGAAGCTTCTAAAGAGTCGGACAGCAAGCCTTCAGCGTCTATGATTATCCACTAGGTTCCCGGCACCTGTGGAGACGAGGGTCAGTACATTGCCACATATGTACTGGTGAGCGGCCGTAACCAATCTCACCATAAATCAACAGTAGTAAAATTACATGAATGTTCACTATTGATTTGTATTCTTTCTATCTTGCCTTAGGGTCCATTAACAATTCATATATTTGATGAGAAATATAAGAAGCATACAGTGATGTTAGAAACATAAGCAATTCATGTTGATCTAACATAAGCAGTTCATATTGATCACCAATTTGGTGAATCTTACCCACGGTCGATAGCCATCCCTGTATATATTTATGAATACCACTTACTCTGCCTGCATAAGACAATGTTAGCTATGCCACCTGTCTATATGAAGGTCACTGGCTACACGCCATCTGGGACTTCTTGGTCGGACGGCTCCCCTTCATCGGTGGGTAGCTAGCCCATCCGGAAGGTTCCCGAAAGACCGTGCTACTACTTCAGCACTGTGCTACTACTTCAGCACGGCGTTCCTCCTAGGCCGAATCGGTTCCGTGGCCTCGGAGTACCGTTCGAGGAACTACCTTGTATACAAGTTGTCCATGACCATGCATGCAATGCAACTTAACTAATAAGAGACACGACATGCATGATAATAGCATCTTCCACACATATTCGTAGTTCTCATTTCATCTTGCCATTTTCCCATCTTTCCATCTTACCAACTTGCCTTGAGCCATAGGCTCGTATATTCGTTCATCCAACCAAGGGACTATTCATGTTTAACCCATTCTTTCGAACCGAAGTCCGATATACTTACCGCCCAATACTTGGGTCTTTGCATCACCTGTTAAACAATTCATATAGCATACGAGCATCATTCGATTTGCAACATAAGCCTAGCCATGTGATAATTTATCTTTCATTATCTTTCCCATATTATTACTAGGCATCTTTTATTAAGCACCGAACGCAATAACAAGTCTACCATTATTATGCGCGAAGATCAAGGATCGTCGAAGGATCAAAGCCACTCACTTGTTGGTGAATTGCCGAGAGAAAGAGGTCTTCCACGCAACGTCACCCGAGGTTCACCGCGTTAGCACCTGCATTGGCACCAACGTCTGGTCAGCATACTTCTTCTCTTTCTCTCAGTTATTCGATATGAAATGCGTAGACGGTGAAAGTAAATCCATGAAAACATTCATCGAAAACAATCACGAAAACGCACACAAAAGCCAACAGCAAAAGCGACATCGAAAACCAGCAGGGCAACGGTCTCGGGGCAAGCGACTCTTATATAGAACTCTTCCCCCAAGACGCGCGCCACTGCATCTTGGGCATCATTTCAAAAGAGTCCAATCCATAACGAGGAAAGGATCTCAATTTATTATCCCGCGATCCTGGTAAAGTTTCCCCAATTCTCATCCGACTCGGCCATTCGGCCGCTAGCCCGCACCGTGCTCCGCAACGGATTCAGGGCATTACACAAAACATACTTCCTTTGACACAAAGAAATTCTGCACTCCGAGCCACCTCTATGCCAAGAAAGTACTTCAACACACCAAGGTCCTTCATGTGAAAGCAAGAACCAAGGTACTTTTTGAAAGCATCTAAAGCACCTGTGTAATCATATCATCCACATAGATCAAAACATGCAACTCTACCTTCCCCTTAAAAAAAGGAGAAAAGGAAATAATCGGAATATGATTGAATAAATCCATAGGATATCAGAGAAGCAGTAAGCTTAGCGAACCATCAACGTGGTGCCTGTTTCAATCCATATAGAGACTTACGCAGGCGACACACTTTGTTGGGTTCACTATGCGAAAAACCTGGCGGCAACTGCATATATACTTCTTCTGTCAGATCTCCATGAAGAAAAGCATTGTGCACATCCATCTGGTGCAAAGTTCAGCCTTTTACAGCTGCAACAGCCAAGAACGCCCGAACTGTAGACATCTTAGCCACCGGGGCAAATGTTTCTGAATAGTCGATCCCCTCAACCTGATGATTACCAAACACAACCAGTCGTGCCTTTAAGCGCTCAACAGTGTCGTCAAATTTGTACTTTATTTTGTACACCCATCTACTTTCCAATGCTTTCTTTCCAGGAGGCAAATCGACAAGACTTCATGTCCCATTATCTTCCAGAGCCTGTATTTCAGTTTGCATAGCTGCGCGCCAGCCTGAATCTCGCGAGGCCTGACGATATGAAGTAGGCTCAATGCCGACAGTGATAGCTGCAAGAAAATCTCTGTGTCCAGCAGTAAATATGTCATAACTTAGAAATTGTGTTAGAGGATACAAAGTACCTGAGGAAGTGACGGAAACAGATGAACTGTGGTGAAGGGGGGACTTTTACTTCGAACAACATTCGTCATAAAATCCTGTAATCGCACTGGCTATAATTTCTTTCTCATTCCTCTTCCCAATACTACCTCATCTGGCACCTCTGGCAACACTGTATCTCCTGTATCATTAGCAGTATCCGCATCACCCCCAGCGGACTCTCCTGTCAATACTTCTGCATCTACCTGTGCATCCTTGCCACTCGGTGCCGAGCCACCAGCAACCACTCCGATTTCAGCAACCGTGGCCGGCACCATCCCAAAAGCCTCTATATCATCTTCCGACACCTCAACAGATGTACGGCGTGTCGCAGAAGACATCTCGCTAGCAAAGCCACACCCAGAAAATTCTTTTTCATAAAAAGTAACATCACGGGACACAAAAAATTTACCAGTTTCCAAATCATACAGTTTCCATCCCTTTTTATCAAGTAGATACCCAACAAAGATACATTTTCTGCTCCTGCTAGCAAATTTATCATGACGTTCTGGCACAGCTGAAGTTGGCTAGATCAAACTTTTTGAGGTAGGCGCATGACTCTGGATGCGTATGATTATGGAGGCGCATTGTTGTAAATTGTCCATGCTTCTACAGTTTATTAGTTGATAGTCTATTCAGAAGTGTTCAATGGTTGTGAATCAGATGATTGGGTTTGGTAGTTTGGACAGTGCCCCTACTATGTATTATATATTAACATCCACTTACTTTTTTAGTAGGATGGAAAACAAATCAGAAAATTTGTTATGGCGATATTATATTAAAAATATTAGTGTAAACGAAATTGTTTTGGAATAATTTGCAGGAAAGAAAGGAGTTGCCAATGGCACTGGCGAAAGATGAGCAAACAAGATTTCCACCAGTAGTACTAGAGGAAATTGGACATTGTACAATTTCATGAAAATATTGGGTTTGTTTTGGTTTGGATTTATTTTGGTTTTTGTTGGATTTGTTTTGGTTTATTATGGTCTGGTGTGTTTTGGTTTATTAATGGTTAATTGTTTTGTTGGGGTCGGGTTAGTTGTTTTGGTTTTTGTTATAAGATGAGTTGGTTTGTTTGGTTGATTTATTGTTGGGTTGGTTTATTTTTTATTTGAGGCTAACGATTAGTTTCTAACGTTCATTTTCCTACATTCAATTCCAACGTTCATCTTCAGGTTCTCCTACGGCTATTTCATCCTACCTCTATAAATTCAAAGCATATATATATTGTTTGTAACAAAATATCAAACCAAACATCTTTTCTTCTCTAAAATTTTCTCATTCTTCAATATTTAAACCATTATTCAGAAGAATCTCATCTCATTCTACTCCATTTAAAAGTTCATTTTCTTGTCAGCATGGATCAAAATCTCACAATACTATGCTCGCTTGGAGGTGTACTAAATGGGTTAGCTTATGAAGGAGATTTAACTCAAGTTCTTTTAATGGATCGAAATATTTTATTTGATAGTTTACGTAATCTAATTATTAAACAATATTCTATTGATTATGAATTTAATTCTACGAGGATGTTAAAAACTATGGCTCGCACAAGTAAAGAAAAATACCACCTGCAAATGTTGCGTACTGCTAGTTTTCTGTTTGAAATATTAAATCGTGCAACAAGTAGAACATATGTATATAGTATGCTTAAACGAAAATTATTGTACATGTTTAAGATGGTGTCATATGTATCTATCGTGCGTACATACATGTTATGCGTGTAAGTCTTGGCAATGTAAGTAGCTATATATATTATCCTTCACTATTTTCTACTAATAAATTGCGATCTGTATATGACCACATTTGGAACCAATTTCACTCTTACGATCTTTAAAGTACATTGACCAGAGCACAAATTGGAGTACCAGATGTAAGACGTAAAGCTGGAAGACCAAAGAAGAACCACATCAAGATGAATGAATTACCTATAAGATATTTCCATTGTGCGGTAACTATGGTGGACTAGGACACAACAAAAGGAAATATACTAGTCAACTAAGAGAGTAAAATTATGTTCAATTGTTATATCATTTATTTTCAAGTTGATAATAAAAATTTCGTTGCGGTAACTATTATATGTGATAATGTAATAAAATTTTCAAGTTGTTCTCTGTATTGTTGTAATAAAAATTTCAAGTTATTGTTATTTTTGAGGTTTTAATAAAATTATAAAGTTATCTATAGCTTATGTTCGTCTTTTTAAGTTATTATTATTTTTTGAATTTAAAAAATATTATGTTGGAGCATCATTCGAGTTGGCATCCTACATCTAGATTTCTGATGGTGCACCAACCACAATAACGCTCCAGTAATACATCATTACTAATGACGTCTCATCTCTCTATTTATGAATTTTCAAAACTCAACCTTTTTATGCAAATATTACATATTTCTCTCCCTGTATAAAATTTTATGTATTCTCATATTTGTAGGCCTAGCAATAGCACTGACCCTCACCTACTAACCCCAGCAAAATATACACAACCACAAAGAGGTTATTAACAACACTAATAGGATCTAGACCGAAAATCGAACCGAATAAGGAAGTCGGTTCAGTTTAAATTTAACTAGGGTCGAATTTTGTTTTAGAATACCCGAAATTCGATTTTCGCCTGCGAGTTCGATTTAAAATCGAAAACCAAATAGATATTAGAAAATTACATCAATACCATTACGCGTGAAGGGGAGTGTGCCCATTTCTTTGTGTTCTCCTGAAGGAAAGGAGGGAACTCTACGAAGGCTTTGCTTTAGGCCCCGGTCCATATCCTAGCCGACCCTTCCCGTGCGTCACCAAGCGGCTAACAATGGACTTCCTCCTCTGTTAACCAAAGCCAGAATGGCATCACAAACTGCAACTTTTTAAGCTTCTCAAGGAACAATGTCCACATAAATTGTTGAGAAAAAAAATTACAAGGGGGAGAGAGAGAGAGAGAACATGCTTCTCCATGCCAATATTTTTGCCAAAATTCTTCTTCGAAGATGATCTTGAAACTCTAATTCTTCAAAAAATATGCAAAAATCGAATTAATCGAGAAAATGAACCAATTTTTTTGGTTCGGTTTAAATTCGGGGTTTCAATTTTTTTTTTCAAATTCAGTTTATTCGGTTTTTGAAAATTTGATTTGGTTTGAACCGAATAAATTGAATGCTCACCTCTATTCTATTTGGGTTCATAAGTTCCTCTTAAATTTATGGTAGACAAAAAAGGGTTCATAATTTTTTTTAAGCTCATGCTACAATATTTTATTTTATTTTTTAAAAACCCCGTACTGTTAAAATAATTGTTGGATTAATTTTTTTGGCTGTTGGAAACTTTTAGGGACTCTTGACTCGCAAAAAATATTTTTATGCAGTTATAAAGATTTGAAAATGCATGGCTAGCTTCGGGACGGTAACGTTCCGTTTCGCGTAGCCGGCGGTCCAGTTGTAGCAGTACTCGAAAGGGTCCTCCACCACCCGAGGAATCCCCTCCACCGCTCGATAGGCCGGCTCCGCTAGCATCGTCAGGCTCGTCCCCGAGTCGATGATGGTTCCCCCGCCCTCCTCCGGTATCCTCAGGACCTCCCCGTCCACGGAGACCCTGATCACCGCCGCACCGTAGTACGGGTCGAGCCTCGGGCCGATCAGTAGACGGGTTTCCCAAATCGGCTCCGAGTTCAGCGACGTCAATGCGGGGTTCGTGCCGAAGGTCAGATAGCTCGAGTAGGTGGTCCACCAGGCAGTAGGAGAACCTGCCCCCGAACCGTGCGACGCGAACGAGATGCCGCTGTGGCCGAGGCCCAGCACGCCGTCGGAGGAGTCGAAGCTCGCCCCGGAGGAACGGGACGTGCAGCCGACCAGGAGGCCTTTGAGCTTCCGCTTCTTCTGGCCCTGGCCTGGGACAAGGCGATCGTCACGGACTCGTTGGCATAGAAGCCCTGGGCTGACGATCCGTCCGAGTACCTACACGATAAACGATTGATTAATAGCATTCAAACCATTCTTCAGCACGAGAGTAAAAGATGGTGGTGGGAAGAGGTGGAGACGGAGAGAGGTGGCGGTGGGGAGTGGTAGCTATGGTGGTGGGGAGAGAGAGCTGATTTTTGGAGCTGAAGGGAGGAGGAGATGGAGGGAGGAGGATTGAATGGAGGGAGGAGGATTGAACAGTACGGAGAACAGAACAATTGCATGGAATATCAACTATTAAAAATAAAAAACAAATTTTTTTTTTTTTTGAAAACAAATAATGCATTACTGAACTTAAGAAGTCACAGAACTCATGTCCAATAGAACATGAGATTCAATACATGATGGCGTCTCTGTATAAAGAGATGTCAAATTAGAAACATTAGAACTGAGAGCTGAAGCTGCTAACAAGTGAGCACATTGATTAGCACTTTGAAAAGTAAAAGAAAATGTCAAATGAGAGATAGATTGAGAAGCCCTCCTTGCGTCTTCAATAATATGTCTAGCTTGCCATAGGGGGCTCGTATCAGGTTAGTTGATAGAGTCGATCAGTTGCTTGCAGTCACCTTCAATAGTAATATCACAAAGGTTTTCTTTTTTGCAGATATTAAGAGCCAAAGTGATGCCAATTGCTTCGGCTACAATAGGGGAACCTCCTTCTTGTGCTGTTGAAGTTGCCAAATGAAAACACCCATTTGAATATCGGAGAATAGCACTTGCCGCCATCTTCCCATCTAGATAAGCTCCATCGAAGTTTATTTTCCAGCTATTAGGAGCTGGTGGTCTCCATCTAACACTGCTTTGATTCATAGGAAGTGAAGTTGAAGTAGCAGAACATCATCTACCAATGTTTGTATTCTTCTCCTTCAAACTCATAGCCTCCTCGTAGATCTTGTTGCCAATAACTGGAATGTTGTTGAAGATAGCCTTATTCCTGGACTTCCATATCAGCCAAAGGTGATAGAAGAAAGACGCAATTTGATTTGAATCTCCCTTCTTTGGAATGGCAGTAGTCAGAGTCGATAGTGTTGATGAATCATTAAGCAGAGGAGCTACATCTGGATTGTGTAACCATGAAGTACCTGTAATTGGACAATGCAATAACAGATGGTTAGTAGTTTCAATTTGTACCTTGCATAGAGGATAGATGTCGCCAATATGGTGCATTCTTCTGTGGATATTGGCATTTGTGGGTAGGGAATTGGTTAAGGCTCTCCAAACAAAAAGCACCACCTTCGGACTAATAGAAGTTAGGGACCAAAGCCTCCTCCATTCAATAAAATCTTGTCGATCAGAATGTTGAAGATGAGGATACAATTTGCCATGGATAACTCTATGCAGATTTAGTAGATAACTCTCCATTGTTTGTATGAATCCAAACCAATTTATCAATAGAATAGTTTGCAGAGAGAGGTATTTTCAATATCTCATGTAACACCCAGTTTTCTAAAATTGGGATATTTTAAAAATTTATTATTTTTATTATTAAATAATGGTGATTTAGTCATGTTATGAATTTTGGTAATTTTTAGATAGTTTAAAACTATTTTCTAAGTCATGGCTTATGACTTTGTGATTTTACTAGTATAACCCTAGTGTAAACCCTAGAGATTTTATAACCTAGAGACTAACCATGACCAGGTAAGCCTAACCATGTGATTAGGATATCAAATTACCACTTTTAGTTAAAAGGGTATTTTGGTAATTTATTAGAATTTATTTGGATTTATGTAATTTATTATTATTTAATTAGTCGATTAGTGTCATGTTGGATCCTAACCTAGTTAAGCACTAATCTAGAGGTTAGCAACTAACCTAGAAGACTAAGTAGAGGATGTTAACTTTATGTATAAATATCTAGGTTTGATAAATATCTATATATGTTACTTTTTAGATATTTTGGAAACCTAATATCTATTCCCTTGGTCCAAGACTTAGAAGCTAAGTTTGCAAGGTGGTAGGAACCCTAAATATCTATCCTACACCCCCCCCCCCCCATGGCTGGCCACACCATGCCCCCATCCTATATGATCATCCCCCCCATTCAAGCCTCTTTTCATTACACTTAAAACCTAGTTTTTCCTACAACTTTAACCCTTCACCATTTAACCATTTTAACTCCAAATTGAGCCTAGTTTCTTGCATTGGGACCCCCTACTATTGAGGATGCTAAGCGAGGCTAGCTAGCAAGGTTTTCAAGACATTTGGGCATCATCATTTGAAGAGGACACCCCCCCACCTTGATGTTTTCTTGAGTTTTCACTCAATAGGTAAATATCCTCAAACCTAGTTAATATTGTGTTTTCTCTTCATAATTGCATGCATATAGGTATACCCTAGCTGTGGGTCAAGTTTGGTAGGATATGGATTGGGTTTGGTGTCCGTATCGGACACGTATCTGTGTGTTTAATTAAGTGTTTGGTGAAATGTCACTTAGAAATAAAAGTTGTTGTTTTCCAAAACAAATTACACATTTGGGTAGCCCTTAGCATGCTAGACACGAAACCCTAGGACTGAGCACGTTATTGTGTCGTGTCCGTGTCCAAAATGGACACGAACATGCTGTGCACATACAGTGCACTGTTCCCTGCTACCCGATACTGTTTTCTCTACGAATTGGACATGTAGACACGTACCACTTGGCACAGAGGTGGGGGCACCCTCTGACAAGCCCCTCTTCGAGTTTCGTGACACCTCGTGTCGTGTCGAGTGAGAAATCCGACACGTACTGACCACACACTACACTGCACACAGTGTTAAACACGCACTGACACGGCCTTCGTGTCATGTCTAGACACGACGTGGACACAAAGTGTCAGGCCTAAACCCTAACCCTAGACCTAGGCTACACCCTGACACAATCACGACACGTATCGATGCGTGTGTCGTGTCCACGAGGCTCTGTCCTCGATGCACGAGACCGCACCATGCCCGCGTTCAGTCCCCTGCTATTCGGGGCTCACGCAGGACACGACATGACACATGGAGGGGTGACACTTGGTGGACACGAGGGGGCAATGTCTGCGAACATGCCCCCCAAGTTTCGTGGCTTCTAGTGTTGTGTCGGACACGAATTCGTGTGTGCATAGAATTTGCACTGACAGCACACACGTAGAAATTGGGCTCTGATACGGGCTCGGACACGACACTGTACGACACTTGGACACGTTTCAGGCTGTGGGACACCTAGACTGACCCTAGGCGAACCTACACACGTGACCACGAGACACATAGACACGTGTGTCGTGTCCTACACGCGTGTGCATCTCTGCACGACGCTGTGACACTGCACAGTATCTGAAACTTACCCGATTTGGTATTTGGACCACTGGACACGCCGTGTCGTGTCGTGGTGGACTCCCATGGACACACACGACACGTACACGTGTGGTGACACGATTACCAACCACTAGTTTTGGGTATTAGCTAGGTTTTGGTGTCGGATTTGGGTTTACCCCCAATTTTCAGTAATGAACAGTTTTCCTGGTATTTTTTCAGTATTTTAAATGAATTTCAAACTGATTTTTATGTATATATATATATATATATATATATATATATATATGTTTATTTACGTGTATATATACTGTATATGTATGAATATATGTATATGAGTGTGTGGGTATGTGTATGTGTATGTAAATGTATATATAGGTATGTATAGGTGATATATATATGTAATGTATGTGTGTGTGCTTGTGCTCCTTTCTCAGTTTTCTGAGAACAGAAACCCCCCCTCACTGTTATACACACACACACCACTGCCCCTCTTTCCAGCACACTGTGCACACCCTCACACACTCACACCCCTTCCACTCTCATGTACACATGACACACCCTCTCTCTCTCTCTCACTAAGCATGTACACCACTATCCCATTTCCCTCTCTCTCTCTCTCTCTCTCTCTATATATATATATATATATATATATATATATATATATATATATATATATATATATATATGTTATAAATATGTTATATATATGTGTATATATATGTATTATATATATTTGGTTATCTATATATATAGTTGGTATATATATAGAGTATGTATTATATATATATTTGTATTAGATATATATTGAGAGTATATATATGTTATATACATAGTGGGATATATATATATATACCTATATGTGTTAGTGTCCTAGATTCACTAGCCTATGGTTAGTGAGTTTGGAATTGACCAATAGGCTTAGTAGACCTAGGTTGACTAGCAAGTTGACTCCTTTTGACCATGGTTGACCAAAGTCAACTATAGGTCAATCATGACCAAATTGACCTAGAAATGACTTGGATGAACATAGAAGGACTATTTGACTAAGGTTTGAGTAAACCCTAACTAGATGATTAGGTTAACCATATGGATTATGAGGATAATCCTATGTAGATTAAGATATGTATGGGGTTAAGTGAGATACTTAGAGTTGAGTCATGACTTGAGTTGGAGAATGGGATTAGCTTGATTATAGGATTAAGGTTGGTATTATATATATATATATATATATATATATATATATATATATATATATATATATATATATATATATATATATATATATATATATATATTTATATATATATATATATATATATATATATATATATGTATTTATATATATATATATATGTATTTATGTGTGATATACTTTGTATAGATAATTGGTTATACCTTAACATTGTGGTATAGTATCTTAGGTATCCTAAGACATGTTAGCCTATGTTTGGTTTTGAGTTAGCCTTATAGAGTTGACCCTTGACCTAATTACCTTATTGACTAGTCTATGATAAACCAAAATCTTTTGGTCTAGACTTTGACCTAGTTTGACCATATTGACTAGTAATTGACTATTCTGACCATTGTTGACTAAACCCTAGATAACTTGACTAGTTTGGCTAGAATGTTTGACCAAGAGTTGACTTTAACCTAAATTAGACTTGTTTAACCTTGTTTGACCTTGTATGACAGTTTAACTTCTTGTGACCTAGTATGACTTAATTTGACTTAGTTTGACTGTAGTGTTGACCAAGTTTGACTTTGACCTAGATTGGCTTAGAAATCATATAGATTGTATTATAGATTTCATTTACCTTCATTTTGGACATGTCATAACTGTATTGCTCTATTTTAGGACATTGTGATCCTGGTACAGACATCTGATATTACACTACTCATTTCAGAGTATCAGGCGAGTACATTCTCTGAAAGTTCTCTCATTTATTTATCAATTACTGTATTTTAGTTCTAGTTAGTTCTATGTGATTCTCTGTATCAACACGTATGGATATTTTTGGATTCATGTATTCGACACATACCTTACTTGCTGGCCTCTATTACTGGAGTCATTGGAATCATTCCGGAATCATTTCTGGAATCATCATGTATTGGCCAGACTCATCTCGATTCTTTTTTCGATTTTGGATTCACTTGTTGGACGGGGAAATATTGAGTAAGACATGTAGACATACCCCAAATCCGGAATCTCCCACTGGAATCTACCGAAAGTATAACCATCTCTTGCCTGATCCGTGAGAGATGTGCCTGATACCTACAGCCGTTTACATGTCGACCTCGATATTTTAAAACACACTGTTAGATCATAGTTGGACTCACCCTGGATTCATTGATCACTGTTGGACTCATCTTGTACCGAAAATCATCTGCTATCGGATTATATGGACTGGATTCACACTGGGATTATATTAGACTTATATTGTACTGTTTGGACTCATACATGTTATTCTAGTTCAGTTAGCTTTTATTACAGTCTTCATTGCCATGATTCTTCTCTTGTTTTAGTTACCTTTCTTTTCTTGTATCTTACTATTTCTCTATGCCATCATTACCTGTATAAAACTGCCATGCTCATCAATAAAACTGTCTATAACTGCTTTATCGTTCTTTGTCATTTACTTGGATTTTCTAGATGAGTTGTACTCGTTCCTGTCCTGATTGGACCTGTTGAAAATATTACAGATGATAATCCTGAGGACATATGCCCTACTTATCATGGACCTGGCGAGGGATTAGCTACCTTTGGTACCGACTCTCAGGAGTGATTCAGGAGATTAGCTAGTATACTACTTTAGCTTTCATTTTTTGACTTGTTGTATTAAAGTTAAGATATTGAGTTTGTATTAAGTTTGTTTGAGACATTGTTGTATTATTTTAGTAGTTAGTTGTTGTTGTATTTAATTCCTTAGGTATAACTTCTGTGTTATCTTATCGTGTTTTAGACTGTGATTGAGTATATCCTATCCTTTACTTGTCCTCCATTCGGAGCTGATATCTGGACAAGTACATTATATACACTGCATGAGATTAGTTAGCAACCTAGGACAGCTTACTACCGCCGACACTGCGGCGTAGGCTGGACGTACCCACTTCTCGTGCCCCTATACAGGGTGCGGGTCGTGACACGTTTTTAGTGGTGGCCCATGCAGGTCGAGACTAAATTGTTTGGTTACGTTATTGTACCAGGTATGCCTGCAATTAGGAACTTAAGGTAATTAGACAACATTAGGAATGACGCTTAGAACACCTAGAGGAATACTAGGATTGCAACATAGGAAATACATCCCATACTTGCTATTATAATTAGATTTTCTTGTCTATGATTGTTTTGCTTTAAAGAATCCTTATAAGTCCTTTTTATTGTATTTAGATGATGCTTACTCGTTCATCCCAGTATGTCACACCTGAGAATGGCACACTCCCCATCCTGTCAGCTGACCAGTTGACTGATACACCTCCACTTCCATCTACCACCTTCCCCCACTCCACAGATCCACAAACCCAGATGCCTCCACCACCTTCCACCTCACAAGCCCAGTAGGATCCAATACTTCCACCACCCCTTATCACTATACCTACCCAGGCTTCCGTCACACTCGACGGGAACCAACTGCTCACTCTGATCCAGGGGTTCCTAATGACCCATCAAGAGCAGACCACCCTACTCCGCCAGAGCATGGAGCATTCTGAGGAACGTACCGTGGTCCCACCACCTGTAGAGCCGCGGCAGAGAGCGGGGACGATCAAGGACTTCATGGGTCTGAACCCCAAGGAGTTCTTAGGGACTGAGGGCATAGTAGTAGCAGATGACCGGTTAGACTCGGTAGAGAGGAAGCTCCTTGGAGTTAGGATGCCGGATGACCTCCAGGTCGAGGCAGCAGGATTTCTGCTAATAGACTTGGCAGGAGTTTGGTTCCGGAATGAGCCGTTGTTTGCGAGAGGGAGAGCCACTTGGGATCAGTTCAAGACCCAGTTCAAGAAGAAATTTTTCTCGACCACCGCTAGGGTAGCCATGGGGCAACAATTCCAGAACATCCAGCAGGGGACCCGTTTTGTCGACGAGTATACGACAGAGTTTAGTCGCCTGAACCGTTTCGCTCCTAGTCTGGTTGCTAACCCTGAGGAGATGACGCGTAGGTTTTGCCATAGTCTAGTTCCAAATATTGGTATTCTTATAGTGGCGAACGGTATGACTGACTACTACCAGAGCTTAGAGTTAGCCCGAGGTATCGAGGAGCGTCTTCTGTCTTGTAAGAGGCCGGCTTCTGTACACATTGAGGGACCCTCCAAGCGTCAGGCTTTCCAGCAGAAAGTGCCGACGCTACACCAGCAGACATATCGTCCTCCCACACCACATCATTCGACCCCGCCAGTTAGAGCCCCGGGACCCCGGCAGCAGAGGCCATTTCAGCAGGTGCAGCATCAGTATCGGGGTCAGGACCCGAAGACGATCAGTTGTTCATACTGCAGGAAGCAGGGACACACCAGAGAGCAGTGTAGGAAGAGGCTGAAGGTTTGCTATACCTGTGGGTCTGATACCCACCAGAAGATGGATTGTCCTGTTGCACCTCCTTATAAGGGTGATAGGCCACATGTAGCTCAGCACCAGAGGGGTAGAGCTTTTGCGATAACGGTCGAGGAGACCAACGCTGCAGGTGACGGGTTAGCAGGTTTGTCTTTTCTGTCCTTCCTTTTCCATCTTGTTGTGTGATTCCATTAGTACCTATCCGGATATGCTTGTGATACTAGATAGTGTAGTTACCCTGTTCAAGACTGTGGAATCACGACCGGTAGGACTATGATTGCATGCTATCTTTTGACTTTGATTGACTGGGGGTTTGACCTAGAAGGAGTACGACTATCTTAATTTCGAGGACGAAATTTTTCTAAGGAGGGTAGACTTGTAACACCCAGTTTTCTAAAATTGGGATATTTTAAAATTTTATTATTTTTATTATTAAATAATGGTGATTTAGTCATGTTATGAATTTTGGTGATTTTTAGATAGTTTAAAACTATTTTCTAAGTCATGGCTTATGACTTTGTGATTTTACTAGTATAACCCTAGTGTAAACCCTAGAGATTTCATAACCTAGAGACTAACCATGACCAGGTAAGCCTAACCATGTGATTAGGATATCAAATTATCACTTTTTAGTCAAAAGGGTATTTTGGTAATTTATTAGAATTTATTTGGATTTATATAATTTATTATTATTTAATTAGTTGATTAGTGTCATGTTGGCTCCTAACCTAGTTTAGCACTAATCTAGAGGTTAGCAACTAACCTAGAAGACTAAGTAGAGGATGTTAACTTTATGTATAAATATCTAGGTTTGATAAATATATAGATATGTTACTTTTTAGATATTTTGGAAACCTAATATCCATCCCCTTGGTCCAAGACTTAGAAGCTAAGTTTGCAAGGTGGTAGGAACCCTAAATATCTACCCTACCCCCCCCTCCCCCATGGCTGGCCACACCATGCCCCCATCCTATATGAACACCCCCCCTTCATTCAAGCCTCTTTTCATTACACTTAAAACCTAGTTTTTCCTACAACTTCAACCCTTCATCATTTAACCATTTTAACTCCAAATTGAGCCTAGTTTCCTGCATTGGGACCCCCCTACTATTGAGGATGCTAAAGGAGGCTAGCTAGCAAGGTTTTCAAGACATTTGGGTATCATCATTTGAAGAGGACACCCCCCTACCTTGATGTTTTCTTGAGTTTTCACTCAATAGGTAAATATCCTCAAACCTAGTTAATATTGTCTTTTCTCTTCATAATTGCATGCATATAGGTATACCCTAGCTGTGGGTCAAGTTTGGTAGGATATGGATTGGGTTTGGTGTCCGTATCGGACACGTATCTGTGTATTTAATTAAGTGTTTGGTGAAATGTCACTTAGAAATAAAAGTTGTTGTTTTCCAAAAATAAATTACACATTTGGGTAGCCCTTAGCATGCTAGACACGAAACCCTAGGACTGAGCACGTTATCGTGTCGTGTCCGTGTCCAAAATGGATACGAACACGCTGTGCACATACAATGCACTGTTCCCTGCTACCCGACACTGTTTTCTCTACGAATTGGACACGTGGACACGTGCCACTTGGCACAGAGGTGGGGGCACCCTCTGACAAGCCCTCCTCGAGTTTTGTGACACCTTGTGTCGTGTCGAATGAGAAATCTGACACGCACTGACCACACACTACACTGCACACAGTGTTAAACACGCACTGACCCGGCCTTCGTGTCGTGTCTAGATACGACGTGGACACAAAGTGTCAGGCCTAAACCCTAGCCCTAGACCTAGGCTATACCCTGACACAATCACGACACGTATCGATGCGTGTGTTGTGTCCACGAGGCTCTGTCCTCACTGTACGAGACCGCACCATGCCCGCGTTCAGTCCCCTGCTATTCGGGGCTCATGCAGGACACGACATGACACATGGAGGGGTGACACTTGGTGGACACGAGGGGGCAATGTCTGCGAATATGCCCCCCAAGTTTCGTGGCTTCTAGTGTTGTGTCGGACACGAATTCGTGTGCGCATCGAATTTGCACTGACAGCATACACGTAGAAATTGGGCTCTGATACGGGCTCGAACACGACACTGTACGACATTTGGACACGTTTCAGGCTGTGGGACACCTAGCCTGACCCTAGGCGAACCTACACACGTGACCACGAGACACATGGACACGTGTGTCGTGTCCTACACGCGTGTGCATCTCTGCACGACGCTGTGACACTGTACAGTGTCTGAAACTTACCCGATTTGGTATTTGGACTACTGGACACGCCGTGTCGTGTCGTGTTGGACTCCCGTGGACACACACGACACGTACACGTGTGGGGACACGATTACCAACTACTAGTTTTGGGTATTAGCTAGGTTTTGGTGTCGAATTTGGGTTTACCCCCAATTTTCAGTAATGAACAGTTTTCCTGGTATTTTTTTAGTATTTTAAATGGATTTCAAACTGATTTTTATGTATATATATATATGTTTATTTACGTGTATATATACTGTATATGTATGAATATATGTATATGAGTGTGTGGATATGTGTATGTGTATGTAAATGTATATATATAGGTATGTATAGGTGATATATATATGTAATGTATGTGTGTGTGCTTGTGCTCCTTTCTTAGTTTTCTGAGAACAGAAACCCCCCCCCCCCCCCCCCCCCGCCACTGTTATACACACACACACCACTGCCCCTCTTCCCAGCACACTGTGCACACCCTCACACACTCACACCCCTTCCACTCTCATGTACACATGACACACCCTCTCTCTCACTAAGCATGTACACCACTATCCCATTTCCCTATATATATATATATATATATATATATATATATATATATATATATATATATATATATATATATATATATATATATATATATATGTTATAAATATGTTATATATGTGTATATATATGTATTATATATATATTTGGTTATCTATATATAGTTGGTATATATATATAGAGTATGTATTATATATATTTGTATTAGATATATATTGAGAGTATATATATGTTATATACATAGTGTGATATATATATATACCTATATGTGTTAGTGTCCTAGATTCACTAGCCTATGGTTAGTGAGTTTGGAATTGACCAATAGGCTTAGTAGACCTAGGTTGACTAGCAAGTTGACCCCTTTTGACCATGGTTGACCAAAGTCAACTATAGGTCAACCATGACCAAATTGACCTAGAAATGACTTGGATGAACATAGAAGGACTATTTGACTAAGGTTTGACTAAACCCTAACTAGATGATTAGGTTAACCATATGGATTATGAGGATAATCCTATGTAGATTAAGATATGTATGGGATTAAGTGAGATACTTAGAGTTGAGTCATGACTTGAGTTGGATAATGGGATTAGCTTGATTATAGGATTAAGGTTGGTATTATATATATGTATTTATGTGTGATATACTTTGTATAGATAATTGGTTATACCTTAACATTGTGGTATAGTATCTTAGGTATCCTAAGACATGTTAGCCTATGTTTGGTTTTGAGTTAGCCTTATAGAGTTGACCCTTGACCTAATTACCTTATTGACTAGTCTATAATAAACCAAAATCTTTTGGTCTAGACTTTGACCTAGTTTGACTATATTGACTAGTAATTGACTATTCTGACCATTGTTGACTAAATCCTAGATAACTTGACTAGTTTGGCTAGAATGTTTGACCAAGAGTTGACTTTAACCTAAATTAGACTTGTTTAACCTTGTTTGACCTTGTATGACAGTTTAACTTCTTGTGACCTAGTATGACTTAATTTGACTTAGTTTGACTGCAGTGTTGACCAAGTTTGACTTTGACCTAGATTGGCTTAGAAATCATATAGATTGCATTGTAGATTTCATTTACCTTCATTTTGGACATGTCATAACTGTATTGCTCTATTTTAGGACATTGTGACCCTGGTACAGACATCTGATATTACACTACTCTTTTCAGAGTATCAGGCGAGTACATTCTCTGATAGTTCTCTCATTTATTTGTCAATTACTGTATTTTAGTTCTAGTTAGTTCTATGTGATTCTCTGTATCAACACGTATGGATATTTCTGGATTCATGTATTCGACACATACCTTACTTGCTGGCCTCTATTACTGGAGTCATTGGAATCATTCCGGAATCATTTCTGGAATCATCATGTATTGGCCAGACTCATCTCGATTCTTTTGTCAATTTTGGATTCACTTGCTGGGCGGGAAAATATTGAGTAAGACATGTAGACATACCCCAAATCTGGAATCTCCTACTGGAATCTACCGGAAGCATAGCCATCTCTTGCCTGATCCGTGAGAGATGTGCCTGATACCTACAGCCGTTTATATGTCGACCTCGGTATTTTAAAACACACTGTTAGATCATAGTTGGACTCACCCTGGATTCATTGATCACTGTTGGACTCATCTTGTACCGGAAATCATCTGGTATCGGATTATATGGACTGGATTCACACTGGGATTACATTAGACTTATATTGTACTGTCTGGACTCATACATGTTATTCTAGTTCAGTTAGCTTTTATTACAGTCTTTATTGTCATGATTCTTCTCTTGTTTTAGTTACCTTTCTTTTCTTGTATCTTACTGTTTCTCTATGCCATCTTTACCTGTATAAAACTGCCATGCTCATCAATAAAACTGTCTATAACTGCTTTATAGTTCTTTGTCATTTACTTGGATTTTCTAGATGAGTTGTACTCGTTCCTGTCCTGATTGGACCTGTTGAAAATATTACAGATGATAATCCTGAGGACACATGCCCTACTTACCATGGACCTGGCGAGGGATTAGCTACCTTTGGTACCGACTCTCAGGAGTGATTCAGGAGATTAGCTAGTAGACTACTTTAGCTTTCATGTTTTGACTTGTTGTATTAAAGTTAAGATATTGAGTTTGTATTAAGTTTGTTTGAGACATTGTTTTATTATTTTAGTAGTTAGTTGTTGTTGTCTTTAATTCCTTAGGTATAACTTCTGTGTTATCTTATCGTGTTTTAGACTGTGATTGAGTATATCCTATCCTTTACTTGTCCTCCATTCGGAGCTGATATCTGGACAAGTACATTATATACACTGCATGAGATTAGTTAGCAACCTAGGACAGCTTACTACCGCCGACACTGCGGCGTAGGCTGGACGTACCCACTTTTCGTGCCCCTATACAGGGTGCGGGTCGTGACATCTCATTAGCTTCATCTGGAGGGAAAAGGATATTTATGAGATTGAATTTCCAGGTAGCAGTGTCCTTGTTGATTAGATCACTGACTTTGTTGGCCCAGTGGTTATTGTGTGTATACCCATACACTTTGAAATTAGGAAGAGTTGGAACCCAAGGATCACTCCATATGTTAATATTGTTGCCATCACCTACTGACCAGAAAATGTTGTTAAGGAGAAACTCTCTACTACAAAGAAGACTGGACCAGATACTGGAAGAGTTACTGGTAGGGGCAGCAGTCCAGAATGTGGTTGATTGTAGATACTTGTTGTGCAGTAGTGTAGCCCAAACTGAAGTAGGATTAGTAAGAAACCTCCATGTCAGTTTTAAAACTAAGGCCAAATTTGAGATGTAAGGATCCCTTATGCCAAGTCCTCCATGAAATTTAGGTTGAGAGAATTTATCCCAGGCTGTAAAATAGATCTTTCTTTTGTCTGTTGAAGACCACCAAAAGTTACATTGCTGTTGAGCAAGTTTCTTAGCCACCTTTTTGGAATATGGTATGCAGACAAGTAGTAAGTAGGAAGGGAGGATAAGGTCGACTTGATTAGGGTTGTTCTTCCTGCATGAGATAGGCATTTACTTTTCCAACCCTGGAGTTTCGAAGTACTTGCATTCAAGAGATCAGAGTAAGTACTTAATCTTTTCTTTGATTTGAGAAGCAAATGACCAACATATCTATCATTTGGTTGCATCAATTGGACCCCCAGCAAATGAATATACAACTCCTTCATAATAGGATTTGTCTTCTTTGTGAAGAATATAGAAGATTTGTCGAAATTAATACGCTGACCAGACCAATTTTCAAAGGTTTTGAGGATAAGTTTCACCTGGGTAAAGTTATGAAGGGAACAAGAGCCAAAAATGAAAAGATCATCGGCAAATGCCAAATGTGAATAAGTTTGGTGAGAATGTCGAATTTTGATACCATCATACAATGAGTTTCTGACCATAGAATTAATCAAAGAAGATAGAATTTCGATACAAAGTATGAATATGTATGGAGACAGGGGACAACCCTGTCTTACAAAAAACAAAACTTAAAGGTTTGATTTTGTTTGCCCCGGATTTCCTGGGAGACCATTGAAATGGGTTTGAATTGGGGCTAATTTCATAATTTTAGCTTTTTAGGGGGTCAATTCTTTAAAAATATATTTAATTGGTTGGTTTATATGGCGTTCTACATAGACTTGCGCCAGGGTGAACCGCGTCTGAAATCGAGAGCCACATGTCCGGTTCTGATTGGTCAAACTTTATTTGTCTAGGGTGTGGCGTCACTAGTTTTGTTCTTGCCAATAGAACGGTGACACGTGACAGCTCGATTTCAGCCGTGATTTTTTCTTTCGATTTATTTGGACTTTTTTTTCTTTTCTGATTGTCGTTACAGGCACTATGAACAAACAACTTGTTAGGAGAGGTTGTAAGCATTGAGATTTTTATTTTTTTGCAAAAAGAAAAAAAAACTGAGTGGTGAGGATAATAAGAAGTATTTCACAAATTTTTGAAGTTAGAAGCGACATCAAAAATTAGGTGCAATAGTGTATTAAGTATATTGGAGTTTTTAAAAACTATAGTGCAACTTATAAACAATTTCAAAATAAAAAAGATTATGGTTACATGAGAGCATCAATATAGTAGCTGGAGCTAAAAAAATACATATTGACGTCCAAATTTGTAATAAAAAAATTAATGTCGAATGGATTAGACTTATATGAGAATAGTAAGAAAATTAATCTTGAGGTCCAATGAGTTGAGTGGACAAGATGCCATGATTTTTTTTTTTATAAATAATATAAAATTTAGAATCTAAAAATTGTGGCTTCAAATTGAGTTTTACTATTTTACAAGATGAGTTCCTATATTCTGAATGTAGAAAGTTTGAGGTCCAGTTTACAACTCTTGTGGGTGGAATGAGACCATCATAGGACTCCAATTGAACTTTACTATTCTACAAAATAAGCTCCTACATTTTAAATCTATGATCTAGAAATTGTAACAAATCTTTACTATTGATGCTCTTGAGGCCATAATTTGGGTACATACTAAGGACCTCCTCTACCCAAGAGAATTATTAAACAACATTGTTTGTCGAACTGACGGGAGGAATCGCACACAGCACCATGCTGACATGACAACCTCCCTTTGGCGGAGGTGAAATCCGGTGCTAGCATGGGAGTTGCTGGAACCAATAGGAGGCTGTCATATTTATTATTATTAAATTAAATTATTGTTGGGCCAAGTCTATCTTTTTTTTAAGGACATTAGGTCGTAGGAAATTACAAAATTCTTTAACTAACTTGTACTTTCTTGTGCGTTGCTTCTTCCAAATGTTACATACGGAATGTAAGGAGGTGGAAAATGAAAATGTACATTAATGTATCCATAATAACTTATCAATATCCAAGTTATTGATATTTAATGTTAATATTAAATTAACTTATTGGTAATCAAATATTAAGAATTACCATTAAAAACAATTTAGAAATAACTTATAAATTAAAGTCCTATTTATGAATATAACTAATTAGTCAGAATAATGCTAATAAAATTTATGAATTTAATTAGAAAGAAAGTTTTTTTTTTAGTATTGATCGATTAATTAAATTATTATTAATACTCTTAGGCTAAACTAATTAATGTATTATCAATCATATGAAGAAAAAAAAATATTAACGAAAATAATCCCTAATATCTAGTCGATAGGGTTAAACATGAAATATTATATATATATATATATATATATATATATATATATATATATATATATATATACCATTGTCCCTGTTTACTATAGTGATGGAGTAGTTTACTTGCATGATGGACTTAGCAGTACATCGTAAGCAAATCACGCCTCTATACCGACAAGTTATACCTATTGTCTCCCATCTTATATACGCGGACGATCTTCTAACATTCATTGAGCCATCTGTGAGATGCATCACTGCATTGAATCGGCTGCTGGAGGACTTCGGGAAGATCTCGGGGTTGCAACTGAATAGAGAAAAGTGCAATGTGTATTATAATAAAGATTGTCCGCAGAAGGAGGTCTGGTCGAATATGCTTTGCATCGACACGGGCCAACTCCCAGTCAGGTACCTCGGCTTACCTCTCTCTATTACATATGCGAGAGATACAGACTGTCAAGGCTTAGTCCAGTATGTCCAAACTAGATTGGAGGGATGGCAAGCACAATTGTTGTCATTCGGTGGAAAACTAGGACTTATTCGATCGGTCATTCTGGCTATTGCAGCATACTGGTTACAAACCATTCATATTCTAGACAAGACGATTGAGAAAATAGAGAAGTTGTGTGCCAACTTCGTCTGGCGCGGTGGTCTCCACTCGATATCGTGGAAGGAATTATGTCAGGACAAAAAGGAAGAAGGAGTTGGCATATGCTCTCTGAAGGTGCTGAGGACTGTTGCTTTGCACAAACAGGCATGGAAATTCTTGAAAGGTACATCCTTGTGGGCTCGGTGGACGCAAAGTAGGTATTTGTGCGGCTCTAATTATTGGGTCTAGGAGATAAATAACAACTTTTCAGTTACCTTCAAAAATATCTTAAGAACAGACCACATTTGAAAGAAAAATTCAAAAAATAATCCACGACGGGAGAGATACGAGCCTCTGGTTGGATCCGTGGTTAAATCATCAGAGTTTGGTCGACAAACTGGGATGGCCGTCATTTTAATTGATCGGTAGCTTGGAACCTTTGAGCGTGATGATCGAAAATGGGGCTTGGAATACCCACACGCGCCAGGTTGGGTGCTGGTTTGACGAAGACATCAAGGCAATTCCAATTGCAGGCTTGGAGACAGCCGACCGTTGGGAATGGGAAGCCTCTGCCACTGGAGAGTTCGTCAACAAGCTGGTATATGAACAAGTTCGTCCTCGGCATCTGCAAGTTAGTTGGGCCGAAATAGTATGGGCCAAAGAGGTGGCTGTCAAGATGAAACTATGTGCTTACAAGGCTATAAGAGGACGTCTTATAACTAGAGATCGGTTGACTCGTATGGGAGTGCAAGTGCTAATGTCGAATGCGTATTATGCCGAACACAGCCTGAGTCGCAGGATCATCTATTTTTTCAATACGTTATAGCGGGGCACATTTGGCAGCGGTGTCGAGACCAGCTTGGTATAAGTAGTGTGGGAAGAAGAGGGCTGCAAGACACGTTTGATGAGGTAGCTGCTTGCAAGGGTCAGGGCCAGGAGAAATTTAACAAAGCAAGAATCAGACTCCTATCGGCTGTATGGCATGTATGGAGGGAAAGGAATATGCGAATATTTGAAGGCACGGGAATGTCATTAGCAGCAATGATCAATAATATATAGAAAGATATTGAATGTATGGAGAGGACTCGTTAATATAAGAAGTCCCAGTGTATGATATTTACCATTTTTAATAAATAAAAGTACTCGTTCTTCAATATATATATATATATATATATATATATATATATATATATATATATATATATATGGGAAATTTATGAAATGCCCAAAAAAATGAAAAAGTTTTATGAAAAACCCACCGCTCAATAACATTTCATCGTGTGCCCAGAATTAGCAAAAAATATATAAAGAGGGTTCTGAATGACCGTTTTGCCCTTCCTTCTAATTTATTGAAAACCCACGAAACTACTCTTAAAAAAATATTTTGATACTTCATCTTCTTCCATCGCTGCTCACTTTCGAATGTAGTTTTTCTCCTCAAAAATTTTCAAAAACTCGTCGGAAAATTTTGGAAAGGCCGAGACAAACGACAAAAGTGCTAAAACGGAGGTCCAAATATTATTTTTTTGCGATTGTAAAATTTGGAAGGTCGTCTAACAAAAAAAATCGTTAATCTCAGGCTTCTCGAAGATACGCTCATTTTGCGACAAACCGGGCCTCGTTTCGACCTCCCAGTCAAAAGTTATGACCCTCCAAAGTTTCAACTGACAATAAAATGCAGGAGAATGGCTATTCTCCGTGTTAGAACACGAAAAATGTTAATTTTAACACGGAGAATGGCATTCTCCGTCTTAATTTACACAGAGAATGACAATTCTCTGTGTTAGTAACACGGAGAATGGCATTCTCCGTCTTAATTTATACGGAGAATGGCCATTCTCCGTGCTAAATTACACGGAGAATGGCCATTCTCCGTCTTAATTTACACGGAGAATGGCCATTCTCCGTGTAATTTAGCACGGAGAATGGTCATTCCAGTGTTAAAACGCAGGAGAATGGTCATTCTCCGTGTTAGAAATACGGAGAATGCCATTCTCCGTGTTAAATAAAACGGAGAATGGCATTCTCCGTGTTAAATAAAACGGAGAATGGCCATTCTCCGTGTGATTTAGCACGGAGAATGGTCATTCCAGTGTTAAAACGCAGGAGAATGTCCATTCTCCGTGTTAATTTACACGGAGATTGTTTATTTCCAGTATTAAAACGTAGGAGAATGACCATTCTCCGTTCTAAATTACACGGAGAATGGCCATTCTTCGTGCTAAATGACACAGAGAATGGCCATTCTCCGTGTAATTTAGCACGGAGAATGGTCATTCAAATGTTAAAACACAGGAGAATGGCCATTCTCCGTGTTAGAAACACGGAGAATGCAATTCTCCGTGCCATTCTCCGTGTTAGTAACACGGAGAATGGCATTCAACATGGAGAATGGCATTCTCCGTGTTAATTTACACAGAGAATGGCATTCTCCTTGTTAAAATGCAGGAGAATGACTGTTCTTCATGTTATATCGACGGAGAACAGTTGACAGAAACCTAATTTTTTATTTTTTTTGCTTTGTGGAAAGAAATTTGACATGAATAAAGATTCAAGAGTTTTCGTTCCTCTTTCAAAACGATGCTAACTCTTATGGAAAAGAAGAAGAAGATCTTCTCTCCATAATTGACCTAATTGTCGGAAAAGAAGAAGAAGAAGAAGATGAGCGATGATCGGATTCGACTGAAAAAAAAGCACGGTGAACTAGGTACGATCTTTGCGATCTCTGCTGAAGATGAGAGCAATAGAATTTAGATCTCTCGTGAAGAAGAAGAAGACGACGGAAATCGTAATCCAAATCTGAGTTTGTGCGGAGGGGTAGTAATGGTATTAATTTTGTAAATACAGAGCATCTAAAGGAAATCTTGGAATACTTAACGTGGAAATATATAATTCTGGACATTTCATAAAACCCATCCTGCGGATGGATTTTTCATATATATATATATATATATATATATATATATATATATATATATATATATATATATATATATATATATATATATATATATATATATATATATATATTCATGTGAGTAGTTCCTTCCCCATCCTCCACATTAGTCTTATCCGAGGATGGACCTATATATATATAGGATAAGATAGGCTCCAATCCAATCAAAAATATTTTTTATACCACATCCCACCAAAATATTAAGAGTTATTTGTATTTACCCCCCCCCCCCCCCCAATTGCTAATCATATTTTTAATTCCTCCCCAATTTTATTTTAATTAGTGTAACCCTCCCCCCAATCCTATGGTAATGTGTAAACAAACCCTCTTTAAATTTTTGTTTTTGCATTTGAAGACCTTTTGTTTAATAAAAATCTCACATTTTAATTTTTTTCAGTTTGCACCCCTGCCGTTAAAATACGTCTAAAAATAAGATTTTACCCCTCCCCCATCTCTCTCCGGTGGTGGGGACTGTAGGACCGATTGTAGAAACGAGTTGTAAAGCGCAATACTCTAGAGGGGGGTGAATAGAGTAGGCAGCGGAAATTAACTATTTAAAAATTGTTAGCAATAAGATCACAGATATGTAAATAAAAAGTAGAGAGTATAGAGCAAACGCAAACATAATGATGTATACTGGTTTTCCTCTTGTGAGGTGTGAAACCCAGTTTTCTTTAGCTAGTTATTTAATTAGAATTTTCGTATTCGTAAATAAAACGTTTTCAAATTATTATTATTATTAATATTATTATTGATTATTCTTGGGTGAAAAGAATTTTGAAAATTATAATCAACTTGGATTTTTGGATTTTGAGCCCAGACCCAGGCCCGAGCCCATTCTTCCTATTTCTTTTTAATCCTGAATTTGACTTGGTTTTAATTAAAAAAAAAAAAATTAAATTTGAGCTGGTCCAATTTGGACCAAAACTCACCCCCTCGTTTCACATTCTCAACTCCAAACTCTCCCACTCCCCCTCTTATAACTCCCTGTTATTAAAACACCACCATCAACTCCTCATTTAATCCCTATTCTCCCCACTCCTACTTTTTCTCCACAACCACTCTTCCCAACTCCCTATTTTATCCCACGTTTTTCTCTCACGATCTCCAACTGAACCCACACTTCTTTCTCTCTAATCTCTCTCTCGGTTCCTCTTCCTGGAGAACCAAAGCTCACCAACTCTATTCTCCTCACAACTCTCTCTCTCTCACCTTTCCCATTCTCTCTGTGGAGAAGAAAACCCATCTCTCAACAGAGCCCTCCCTCTCTCTCTCTCTGTTCTCTTGGAGAGCTCTTTCCCGAGCAAACCCCAAACCCAAGCCCTAGCTTTCCGCGACCCCCGACGAGCGTCGCTCCTCCCGCGGCCATCCGACGCCGTTCCCGAGGTCGGCGACCCTCTCCGCGGCCATCCGCCGCCGTTCCCGAGGCCGGCGACCCCCTCCGCGCCGCCCTCTCCGTCCAGCCGAGCCGGCGCCGCTCCCTTTTCTGCGCCATCTCCGGCGCACCGCCGTTCCGGCCAAGCCGCGCCAGGTCCGGCCAGAACCCCGACGGGTTTCCCGTCCGGCGATCCCCCTCCTGTCCCGCGCGCGATCCTCCCCGCGCTGTCCCGAGCTCGACGGCGCACCCCCGCCGTCCAGATCTGCGGATCTCCGGCCGTCCGCGCCCCTCCCGCGGGTCCAGCGCTCTCCGGCGCCCTCCTCGGTGAACCCGAGCCGATCTGTGGTCGCCGTGCCCCGGTCTAGCGCCTCTCATCACCCGTGGATCCGTTCCCCGTCGCGTCAGCGTGCCCCGCTGTCGTCGTTGCTGTCCGGAAACCCTCCCTGTAGATTTCCAGCACCCTTTCCCGCGGTTCTTTGCTGTTCCCGTGGATTTCCCGCTGTCCGTGGACTTTCCCGCGGTTCAGAACTTCTACCTGCTGCCGACTTAGTTCGGATTCCTTTCCCGAGATTATCCCGCGGCTCCCTGACCAACGGATCTTGGTAATTTCTGTTAATCAGAGTAGTTCGTCCCTCCCGTGAGTCGATGATGATAGATCGGTCCCCCCGGTTCCCTCTCGGGAATCCGGATAGCTGTGTTTTATATTTCGATTAGCTGCGTTAGTTTGATTTCCTGTGTTTTACTTGCTGGGTTGGCGTGAATTGGTTGGTATTGGAATTCCCGGATATTTCGAAAATTATTCGGTGGATTGGAATTAATTTTGTGGTGTTGGAATTATTTTGGCTGATATTTCTGTGGACTATTTTGGGTTGGAAATGGGTTTCCCTGGTTTGGGACATTTTGCAGGTGTTTGTTGGCGCGCTTCCCAGTTTTGGGTTTGTCCCGGAATAGAGGAAGTGCTGCCCAATTTTTTTACAAAATTATATTTTTAATTGATTTCAAAACTGGCTTTCGAAAATGATTTTCTAAACCGATTTTCGGGCGACGACCGTACCGGTCTGTGGGCCCCGGCGAAATGCAAACGCACCGGTCCGACCGGACGTTGAGGCATAAACCGAATTTGAGGAAATGGACCGAGTCTGAGACTCCTAGCTTTCTTTAAATTATTATTTTATTTTTTAGGCTAAATATTATAGTCATTTAAATTCTGCATTTTATTTAATAATTCAGTCATTTTTTATTTAATGTAAAAGAAAGATGTATCGGGCATAAGCCCACCCTAGGACCAGTAGCTGTGCCCATGTATTTGTGTAGCGTAGTTATTTTCTTTTCTTTTTCTGGTGGATGTGATTTGGGTGGATTTTGGATTGATTTCATATTCGTAGATAGGACGTAATTTACGGCTTAATTACGAGTTTAGCTAAAATAAATAAAATATTATTAATTCACTGTTTGTCACTAAAAGAAAACTGTATTTTATATACATATTATGAAAACACAAAGTTTTCCAAATTGTAATTGATTCTTGCGATTTTCCAAAATTGTAATCGATTCTCGTGATTTTCCAAATAATCCAATTAACAGGTTAATCAACGCACGTAGTTGCGACGTAATCGTTAGCTGTAAATAAATACAACTTAAAACCTGACTAGGACAGGTCTACTAGAGATTGCAACTAGCACACTTAGTCTGGTTATTCAAGGATCTAAGTCGAGTTCTCAACTGTAGGAACTCGAAGTTACAACTGACGTTCCTCCTCGGTACCGACTCGTTCTTCCAGTCAATCTAATACAAGGCAAGTGCAGTTATGTCTATTTGGTAATTTATCTAGTAATTGTTTTACTGCAATTTTAAACCACATTGCTACACGGAACTCTCTCCTAGAGTTCGAATATTGACTCATTGATTGAATCTGATTGACTCGGGATATTGGGGGAGTAGTGTAGCGTCTATGACCAATACCCCTATATTGCATCATTGATTGTGCGAGCTGATTCCTCCTATACACGAGGATAGGCCGGACCGTATCATTAGGATATAATTGAATCATCCCAAGCCGGTCATAGTTCGTTACCTACTCAAATCACATTGTTTTCAATTGTAAAATTGTGAAAAATATTGTTAAAGTATTTCAAATTGTTTAACATTGCAAATTTTAAATTATTATTTGAATTATTTGGATATTCGTAATTGTACTTTGCTCCCTCCTGACTGGAGACCCAACATTTTAGGTATCACTGATGAGGCTTTGTTACGCGATCCCAAGACGAGGAATTCGAGATTGCTGAGCTGTTTGCCTAGAGTTTTCTTTTATTCATGATGTATAAAAAAATGGTTTAAGTTGTATCTTTTATTTCATGTAAAAGTTTAATAAAGTTTTAAATTTTCGAATGTTGAGCTGTGACAAATATAGTATTGTTGTATGGTTACCTGCTACTGAACAGCTTACTGCCGCCGTCTCAACAACGGTGCAGGCTGGGCATGATCCGATTCGACCCAAGCAATTGGGACCGGGTCGTGACATGTTTTTAGTGGTGGCCCATGCAGGTCTGAACAACAACTTAGGAAAACATACCTAGAAACAATTAGAACACTAGAACATCAATTTGTCACAACATAGGACCGAAATATATTATAAATAAATATTTTTGTTTGATTATAGACTGGTAGGATACCTTGCTTATGTTTGCATCCTAAACCTTCCAGAGAATGACCATTGACAAGACCAATCCGGCTGGCAATGAGGTGTTATCTCCGGATCATACCTCATCTACTCAACCAAGTCCAGGGTTTATTCCCTCGCGGCTGTTTGACCGTCCTCATAGTGCATCCAGTGAAGTTTTTCACTACACTGGCGATTCCTACCTCATCTCAACTGAGTTGCATTTCCTTGGTGGAGTATCCATTTTGTTGCTCCACCAGTACCAGCAATCATCTTCCAAATGGTTGCCCTATTTCAAGAAACCCTGGAGTTCCAGAAAGCACAAGATGAAGCCCAGCAGGACCAGATGAATATCACGAGAGAAGACATGAAGAACGTCATGATGTAGCCTTAGTTATCCCCAACCAAGTTAGAGCAGAACTTTTGCCCTAGGAAGGATACCCCTGAATCTAGAAGATATTTGGGGTCCCATCAAGTACTCTACTTTCCGGCAGCCTTGTCGTAAGAAGCTATGGGCTTGTAACTATCGCAAGAGGCCTGGTCATCAGGCTGTTAGTTGCCGCAAGAGATTGGGACAATGTTTGGAATGTGGATCTGCTGAACATCGGGTAAAGGACTGCCCCTTATCTTTCTATCAAACCATAGCTCCTAACCCAGCAACACCTGTTAGGCCACAACATAGGGACCCTCTTCCTATCCAGCAGACCCTGCCCCTTACAATAAGGCATGATTCAGACTCGAAGATCATAGAAGATGAAGGACCAGATCGATGAACTGAAGGCTCTAGGATTTGTTCAGAGTGGAACTTTACCTTAGGGAGTATCTATCTTGTTTTTTGCCCCAGAAGGATGGAACAACGGATGTGCATCGATTACCAGACACTAAAGAATAAGTGCTCTCTGTCCGGATCGAGGATTTGTTTAATCTGTTTGTGTGGAGTTAGGGTGTTTCGAAGTTTGATTTAAGATCTGACTACCACCAAATCAGAGTCAGGAAGGAGGACATTTCCAAGACAGCGTTTAAATACCAAGTAAGGATAGTTTTCTGTGGTCAAGACGTTAGACTGACAAATGCTTCTGCTGTGTTCATGAATCTCATGAACAGATCTTTCATGAGTATTTGAGTCAGTTCATCTTCTCCATAGATAACATTCTGATATATTGGAAGATTGAAGAAGAGCATGAAGAACACCTGAGGAAGTTTTGGAATTTGCTGCAATTATCTTTACTTTGAAGCTATGGAAGCATGATTTTATGGAAAGGGAGTGAAAATTTATACGGACTACAAAAGCCTGAAATATGTCTTCACTCAGAAAGGGCTGAATGTTAGACTAAGAGCTAGCTGAAGCAGATGAAGGATTTCGAAATCAACCTGTAGTACCATTCAGGTAAGGCTAATGTGGTTGTTGATGCACTTGGTCGATACTGATGGCAAAGTTCTTAACCAAGGACTAGCACCTGCTAGAAGACATCGAGAAATTTGGACTGGAGATTATACTGCCTGGAAATGGAAGGAAGAAGCTGGATGCTGATTCAGTGTTGATGAAGTTGCAAATGAGCTCGAGTCTGATGGACAAAGTCAAGGAGACGTAATTTCAAAACGAGGCACTTTGCAGGCTTAGAGATCAAATGTTGGCTGGAACACTTGAGGGTTCTAACTCTGAAGAATGGTACGAGACTTTGCGTATCGGCTGACAAACGGAGGAACAATTTGATGAAAGAAATACACCAGTCGCAGTATTCCATAAATTCAGGAGATGATAAGATGTATCGGAATATGCCTCCATTAATTGGTGTTATGGAATAAAGAAGGATAATTCCAGGTATGAGAATTAGATGTGAATTTGTCAACATGAGAAATTAGCAAGAGAACAACAAGCTTGTTGGAGCCGCTGGACCATTCAGAATGGAAGTAGAAGCATATAACAATGAACTTTGAGTAAGGATTGTCTTGTTCCCAAGGAGGGAAGGGCACCAATTGGATTATAATGAACCGACTGACTAAGTCAGCACACTTTAATTTCCTTCAAGTTGGCTTATCCACTAAGAAGTGGGCAGCATTGTATGGGAAGCACATCTACCAGATTCATGGAGTACCGCGGGGCAAGCAATCAGAGAGGTCAATCCAGACGCTTGAAGATGTTTGAGATTTTGCGTCTCGAAATTTGGTAGGTCTTGGGAAGACCAAATTGCATTTGGGTGAAGTCTTTTTCCTACCAGAGGAACAATCAGTTTTGACGGAGCTGGAAATTGAGGCCAGGTACATCAGGTCATTTGAAGTTTAAGACGCGTTGGAAATAGCGTACCAGTTAGCTCTACCAGCTAATCTTGAGAGTGTGCAACGTCTTCTACGTCACAGCTCAGACGCTACATTTCAGATCCGAGTCACATTTTGGATAATTCAGAGCACAAGTTTGGACTCAACCTTTCAGTGCCAGAGAAACCAGTTGCAAGCCTAGTCAGAGTTAAGAAGATCAGAATTTGAGTCATCATTTAAACTCTTATTCCTTATCTTTTCTTTCCCCGTTCTAAATTTGACCAATGCTGCTAAATTAGCCTACTTTTGCAAGCTATCTTTTGTCAAGCTTGATCATGACGGTATTTTATTGGGTGCACCCACTAATATATTGTCTAATCAGAACCGGTGCATGATGGTCTGATCAACCTCGTGTACTTTGGTTCGCTTTTGTAATTTTTTTTTTCTGCGTGGATGATATCATAAATAAAAACTTGTCCCTAAACCGTCTCATCCACGACTGCCTTGGAAATCCTTATAGTTGGACCTGAGTTACGGGCGCCGTACCCGTACATGTTTGTCTTCCTACCTTACTTTAAATTTCGAGGACGAAATTTTCTAAGGAGGGAAGATTGTGAAACCCCGTTTTCTTTAGCTAGTTATTTAATTAGAATTTTCGTATTCGTAAATAAAACGTTTTCAAATTATTATTATTATTAATATTATTATTGATTATTCTTGGGTGAAAAGAATTTTGAAAATTATAATCAACTTGGATTTTTGGATTTTGAGCCCAGACCCAGGCCCGAGCCCATTCTTCCTATTTCTTTTTAATCCTGAATTTGACTTGGTTTTAATTAAAAAAAAATTAAATTTGAGCTGGTCCAATTTGGACCAAAACTCACCCCCTCGTTTCACATTCTCAACTCCAAACTCTCCCACTCCCCCTCTTATAACTCCCTGTTATTAAAACACCACCATCAACTCCTCATTTAATCCCTATTCTCCCCACTCCTACTTTTTCTCCACAACCACTCTTCCCAACTCCCTATTTTATCCCACGTTTTTCTCTCACGATCTCCAACTGAACCCACACTTCTTTCTCTCTAATCTCTCTCTCGGTTCCTCTTCCTGGAGAACCAAAGCTCACCAACTCTATTCTCCTCACAACTCTCTCTCTCACCTTTCCCATTCTCTCTGTGGAGAAGAAAACCCATCTCTCAACAGAGCCCTCCCTCTCTCTCTCTCTGTTCTCTTGGAGAGCTCTTTCCCGAGCAAACCCCAAACCCAAGCCCTAGCTTTCCGCGACCCCCGACGAGCGTCGCTCCTCCCGCGGCCATCCGACGCCGTTCCCGAGGTCGGCGACCCTCTCCGCGGCCATCCGCCGCCGTTCCCGAGGCCGGCGACCCCCTCCGCGCCGCCCTCTCCGTCCAGCCGAGCCGGCGCCGCTCCCTTTTCCGCGCCATCTCCGGCGCACCGCCGTTCCGGCCAAGCCGCGCCAGGTCCGGCCAGAACCCCGACGGGTTTCCCGTCCGGCGATCCCCCTCCTGTCCCGCGCGCGATCCTCCCCGCGCTGTCCCGAGCTCGACGGCGCACCCCCGCCGTCCAGATCTGCGGATCTCCGGCCGTCCGCGCCCCTCCCGCGGGTCCAGCGCTCTCCGGCGCCCTCCTCGGTGAACCCGAGCCGATCTGTGGTCGCCGTGCCCCGGTCTAGCGCCTCTCATCACCCGTGGATCCGTTCCCCGTCGCGTCAGCGTGCCCCGCTGTCGTCGTTGCTGTCCGGAAACCCTCCCTGTGGATTTCCAGCACCCTTTCCCGCGGTTCTTTGCTGTTCCCGTGGATTTCCCGCTGTCCGTGGACTTTCCCGCGGTTCAGAACTTCTACCTGCTGCCGACTTAGTTCGGATTCTTTTCCCGAGATTATCCCGCGGCTCCCTGACCAACGGATCTTGGTAATTTCTGTTAATCAGAGTAGTTCGTCCCTCCCGTGAGTCGATGATGATAGATCGGTCCCCCGGTTCCCTCTCGGGAATCCGGATAGCTGCGTTTTATATTTCGATTAGCTGCGTTAGTTTGATTTCCTGTGTTTTACTTGCTGGGTTGGCGTGAATTGGTTGGTATTGGAATTCCCGGATATTTCGGAAATTATTCGGTGGATTGGAATTAATTTTGTGGTGTTGGAATTATTTTGGCTGATATTTCTGTGGACTATTTTGGGTTGGAAATGGGTTTCCCTGGTTTGGGACATTTTGCAGGTGTTTGTTGGCGCGCTTCCCAGTTTTGGGTTTGTCCCGGAATAGAGGAAGTGCTGCCCAATTTTTTTACAAAATTATATTTTTAATTGATTTCAAAACTGGCTTTCGAAAATGATTTTCTAAACCGATTTTCGGGCGACGACCGTACCGGTCTGTGGGCCCCGGCGAAATGCAAACGCACCGGTCCGACCGGACGTTGAGGCATAAACCGAATTTGAGGAAATGGACCGAGTCTGAGACTCCTAGCTTTCTTTAAATTATTATTTTATTTTTTAGGCTAAATATTATAGTCATTTAAATTCTGCATTTTATTTAATAATTCAGTCATTTTTTTATTTAATGTAAAAGAAAGATGTATCGGGCATAAGCCCACCCTAGGACCAGTAGCTGTGCCCATGTATTTGTGTAGCGTAGTTATTTTCTTTTCTTTTTCTGGTGGATGTGATTTGGGTGGATTTTGGATTGATTTCATATTCGTAGATAGGACGTAATTTACGGCTTAATTACGAGTTTAGCTAAAATAAATAAAATATTATTAATTCACTGTTTGTCACTAAAAGAAAACTGTATTTTATATACATATTATGAAAACACAAAGTTTTCCAAATTGTAATTGATTCTTGCGATTTTCCAAAATTGTAATCGATTCTCGTGATTTTCCAAATAATCCAATTAACAGGTTAATCAACGCACGTAGTTGCGACGTAATCGTTAGCTGTAAATAAATACAACTTAAAACCTGACTAGGACAGGTCTACTAGAGATTGCAACTAGCACACTTAGTCTGGTTATTCAAGGATCTAAGTCGAGTTCTCAACTGTAGGAACTCGAAGTTACAACTGACGTTCCTCCTCGGTACCGACTCGTTCTTCCAGTCAATCTAATACAAGGCAAGTGCAGTTATGTCTATTTGGTAATTTATCTAGTAATTGTTTTACTGCAATTTTAAACCACATTGCTACACGGAACTCTCTCCTAGAGTTCGAATATTGACTCATTGATTGAATCTGATTGACTCGGGATATTGGGGGAGTAGTGTAGCGTCTATGACCAATACCCCTATATTGCATCATTGATTGTGCGAGCTGATTCCTCCTATACACGAGGATAGGCCGGACCGTATCATTAGGATATAATTGAATCATCCCAAGCCGGTCATAGTTCGTTACCTACTCAAATCACATTGTTTTCAATTGTAAAATTGTGAAAAATATTGTTAAAGTATTTCAAATTGTTTAACATTGCAAATTTTAAATTATTATTTGAATTATTTGGATATTCGTAATTGTACTTTGCTCCCTCCTGACTGGAGACCCAACATTTTAGGTATCACTGATGAGGCTTTGTTACGCGATCCCAAGACGAGGAATTCGAGATTGCTGAGCTGTTTGCCTAGAGTTTTCTTTTATTCATGATGTATAAAAAAATGGTTTAAGTTGTATCTTTTATTTCATGTAAAAGTTTAATAAAGTTTTAAATTTTCGAATGTTGAGTTGTGACAAATATAGTATTGTTGTATGGTTACCTGCTACTGAACAGCTTACTGCCGCCGTCTCAACAACGGTGCAGGCTGGGCATGATCCGATTCGACCCAAGCAATTGGGACCGGGTCGTGACATGTTTTTAGTGGTGGCCCATGCAGGTCTGAACAACAACTTAGGAAAATATACCTAGAAACAATTAGAACACTAGAACATCAATTTGTCACAACATAGGACCGAAATATATTATAAATAAATATTTTTGTTTGATTATAGACTGGTAGGATACCTTGCTTATGTTTGCATCCTAAACCTTCCAGAGAATGACCATTGACAAGACCAATCCGGCTGGCAATGAGGTGTTATCTCCGGATCATACCTCATCTACTCAACCAAGTCCAGGGTTTATTCCCTCGCGGCTGTTTGACCGTCCTCATAGTGCATCCAGTGAAGTTTTTCACTACACTGGCGATTCCTACCTCATCTCAACTGAGTTGCATTTCCTTGGTGGAGTATCCATTTTGTTGCTCCACCAGTACCAGCAATCATCTTCCAAATGGTTGCCCTATTTCAAGAAACCCTGGAGTTCCAGAAAGCACAAGATGAAGCCCAGCAGGAACAGATGAATATCACGAGAGAAGACATGAAGAACGTCATGATGTAGCCTTAGTTATCCCCAACCAAGTTAGAGCAGAACTTTTGCCCTAGGAAGGATACCCCTGAATCTAGAAGATATTTGGGGTCCCATCAAGTACTCTACTTTCCGGCAGCCTTGTCGTAAGAAGCTATGGGCTTGTAACTATCGCAAGAGGCCTGGTCATCAGGCTGTTAGTTGCCGCAAGAGATTGGGACAATGTTTGGAATGTGGATCTGCTGAACATCGGGTAAAGGACTGCCCCTTATCTTTCTATCAAACCATAGCTCCTAATCCAGCAACACCTGTTAGGCCACAACATAGGGACCCTCTTCCTATCCAGCAGACCCTGCCCCTTATAATAAGGCATGATTCAGACTCGAAGATCATAGAAGATGAAGGACCAGATCGATGAACTGAAGGCTCTAGGATTTGTTCAGAGTGGAACTTTACCTTAGGGAGTATCTATCTTGTTTTTGCCCCAGAAGGATGGAACAACGGATGTGCATCGATTACCAGACACTAAAGAACAAGTGCTCTCTGTCCGGATCGAGGATCTGTTTAATCTGTTTGTGTGGAGTTAGGGTGTTTCGAAGTTTGATTTAAGATCTGACTACCACCAAATCAGAGTCAGGAAGGAGGACATTTCTAAGACAGCGTTTAAATACCAAGTAAGGATAGTTTTCTGTGGTCAAGACGTTAGACTGACAAATGCTTCTGCTGTGTTCATGAATCTCATGAACAGATCTTTCATGAGTATTTGAGTCAGTTCATCTTCTCCATAGATAACATTCTGATATATTGGAAGATTGAAGAAGAGCATGAAGAACACCTGAGGAAGTTTTGGAATTTGCTGCAATTATCTTTACTTTGAAGCTATGGAAGCATGATTTTATGGAAAGGGAGTGAAAATTTATACGGACTACAAAAGCCTGAAATATGTCTTCACTCAGAAAGGGCTGAATGTTAGACTAAGAGCTAGCTGAAGCAGATGAAGGATTTCGAAATCAACCTGCAGTACCATTCAGGTAAGGCTAATGTGGTTGTTGATGCACTTGGTCGATACTGATGGCGAAGTTCTTAACCAAGGACTAGCACCTGCTAGAAGACATCGAGAAATTTGGACTGGAGATTATACTGCCTGGAAATGGAAGGAAGAAGCTGGATGCTGATTCAGTGTTGATGAAGTTGCAAATGAGCTCGAGTCTGATGGACAAAGTCAAGGAGACGTAATTTCAAAACGAGGCACTTTGCAGGCTTAGAGATCAAATGTTGGCTGGAACACTTGAGGGTTCTAACACTTGAGGGTTCTAACTCTGAGAAATTAGCAAGAGAACAACAAGCTTGTTGGAGCCGCTGGACCATTCAGAATGGAAGTAGAAGCATATAACAATGAACTTTGAGTAAGGATTGTCTTGTTCCCAAGGAGGGAAGGGCACCAATTGGATTATAATGAACCGACTGACTAAGTCAGCACACTTTAATTTCCTTCAAGTTGGTTTATCCACTAAGAAGTGGGCAGCATTGTATGGGAAGCACATCTACCAGATTCATGGAGTACCGCGGGGCAAGCAATCAGAGAGGTCAATCCAGATGCTTGAAGATGTTTGAGATTTTGCGTCTCGTTGGGATCCGTAACTGCAGGAAGACCAAGTTCAAAAAGCAACGTTCACTAACCGAACTCTGGCCGAACTCTGGCCGAACTCTGGCCGAACTCTGGCCGAATTCTGGCCGAACTCTGGTCGAACTCTGGCCGAATTCTGTCCGAGTTCTGTTGGAGTTCTGTCAGGGTTTTGCAAAATGGTTTTTGGGCTTTTTGAAAAGTCAAACAGTTAGGAAGTAGTTTAGACTTTTGTAAGTGGGCTTGTTTTCAAAATGAAAGGGTATTTTGAAAACGTTTCTTGGGTAGCCTATTTGCTAGTACGATGCAGTGTACATCGTATTTCTAGACTCAATAAATATGAAAATATATTGATGAAATAGGAAAACCAAGAGCCATTTGATGACGCCTTTCTTCAAATATTTGAACAGACTTGAAGACGCCTTTTTCACTTGACGGTGGTCGTCCAAAGATAAACAGATCTGAAAATCTGAATACCTTTCGGGGGCTTCGCCCCCGAACCCCTGACGGGGGGCGCTGCCCCCTCGACCCCTGTCCGCTGACCGGGCAGCGGAACACCCGATACGAGGCCCCGGATAGGTCGTTAGGCAGTTCAGAGAAATCTTCTTGTATAACGTCGTCTTTGGCCCATTGCATATATCCTGGTTTGATCATGTTTGATCATGCTTAAAGCATGTCTACAAATTCACGTTAGACAAACAAAACAATATGATACAAGCATAGCAATACTGATATAGAACATTAGGACAATGCTAATATTAGGACAATGCTAAGTTTAAGTAGCAACATGATAGTGATTACATGAATATTAGTGATGTCAATATGTTAAACTTAATTGATTAGCCATATTCAAAAACATGATATAATCATTGGGCTAACAATCTTCCCCTTTTTGATTATGGAAAATTCTTTAAGTTTAATATATATACAATAGATGCATGTATCACTAATAAACACATAATACTAGAATAGTGTGTGTTAACTTAAACTTATTTCTCTCCCTTTGATATGATCAAAAATAAGCTCTCCCGTAATTAGAGCTAAAATGAACTCAAGCATAAGTAAAGGAGGAAAGCAAAAATAATCAAGATCAAGGATTAGGAGAACAGTGTAATGACAAGTGTAGAAAATTGCATAACTAAAGTAGAAAAACTTGTCAAAATACAACATAGTTGGTTAAACTTAAAAAAAACATGGAAAGCAATCAATACATAGTTTACCAACTAGAAATCAAAAAATGGCATTCAAAACTCAATTCGTTCATCATATTAAGTTTTGAAATAGACAAAAAAAAAATATCAATATAGTAGGAATCAATCTTTGGTCATAAATAAATCACGACGAATAGAAATTCGCAGATCTAGTATATATTAAAAAAATCAAAAATATAATGAGACTTTTAACAATGATAAAAAAAATAATATGATTCATAATTTGTCCATACAAATTAGTGATCAATTCCATAAAGAGTATAATCATCGAAAAAAAATCAAAATATGTATACTAGAATCTATGCAAAATCTATACCAAAGTTCATACATTTGAATTCAATTACCTTAGCATGATATATATCCATCAGATAAACATGAAGGTAATGAAGACAAAATACTTGAGAAGGAGAAATTCAGTCGACTTGAATGCTCCCCGCAAAGTATGATCAGTCTAAATATAGATAATCATGAACTTTGAGATAAACTCTCAATAAGAAATGTCAAAAGTAATTTTAAACTCAATCAAATAAGGATAATTAAATATATTGGCAAGATAATTTTTAGAAACTCGAAAGAGAGAATTAAAAATAAATAATAATCATATATTCTCTCATCCAATACAAATCCAAATATCATGAACAACTCAACAAGATATTTAAATAAGACTATATGTCCATGATGAACTAGGTATACCATATATTTAGGGCATAAAATAATTAAAACAATTAATTTGCTCCCCCTTAAAATATGCGTATATAGTTCAAAAATAATTTATATGCATAAAATAGATAAAATAAATAATCAGAAGATCTAAGAGATATTCAAGATAATGCATCTTTTCTTTCCTTTGATCAAATGCATATAAAATTCCAAACTCAAAACAAATATCATCTTTAGGCAAATAAAAGAAATATCCAAGATTCAATAAATTAAAAAAAAATCAAAAAGACTTTTCAAAAATATGGAATTTATTGCGAAAAACTGTCTTAATAAATGTTCGAATGCGTCCATTTAGTCCTTAGACTGAAAAATGGCAATTCGAATCACGAAAACAATAAAAGAATCCATAATTCATAAATAAATCCATTTGAACAAATAAATTTAACTAGATAAATGTCCAAAGAAAAGTGTATTCTAGATATATGGCATGTCAAGGGGATAATTGATTTAAAACAATTAACTGCTCTACCTTTACATGGCTATATCCAAAAATAATAATATTGACAAAATTTTAAAATAAAATTCAGAGACATATTTTCAAAAGAGAAAACTAATTCAAAAATATAAGGTCTTCTTATCAAAGTTCATTTCTTTCTTTTTGAAGCCTTAGCACGGTGTCCACCTGACAATCGTAAGGTTTAAAGAAAAGAAATGCTTTGAGAGAGAGATTCAATTTGCTTGACTTCTCCCCTGCAAAGAATTACTGTTGTAGACAGTAAGTAACTTGAATAAGAAGATAATAATATAAAGCTCAAGAACATGAATATTACGAATATTACACAAGCTAAAGATGAAATCACAATACCATAATATTCAAATATTAGTCACGAATACGAAAAACAATCATCTTTAGAAAAAAGAAGAAATATCCATTAAATGAACATTTAAAAATAAAAACAATCAAAAGATATTTCAAATTAGCATGATGAATAATCGTATAAGTCAAAAGATGACATAAATTGATCTATGCTATAGAATCTCACAATCGACAAGATAGATCAACATATGCTACCTTTTGTAAAATTAAATTATTAAATAATATTATCCATCAAATCTAAAATCCAAAATCCATCAGATAGTAATTGCAACTAGATCTCAATAAATCTTTAGTTTATAAAGCGTTGATCAATCTTGAGTTAGCTATAGGGGTACTGTCCCAGCTAACGGAGGTTCACCGGGGAACACTTAAGTACCGCTTCGCTTCGACCGTAGTCGTGGTGACAGACAGACCCTTTGTAGGCTTGTACCCAAAACAAATCTCTTCTTTAATAACCGAGAATTTAAAAAAAATTAGTGCAATAAAAAAAATTATATTCTATGGACTTAAAAATCTTAGAACAATGTAGCATACTGTATAAGATGTAACAATTTACATTTATCCTTATGTGCTACAAAATCATTGGGTAACAATAAAATATAAAACATTTGTAAATCAAAATGTAGAACCTAGATACGTTGATGTATTCTGGAATCTAGGGGACTGGGTTCAGTACCTTGGATCCAGAACTAGACGATAGTTGCAAGTACATCTTAATAAATCTTAAGTCTATAAAGTATTGATCACTTCGGGTTAGCTGTAGGGGCCGATTCCCAGCTAGCGGTAGTCCAAAGACTAGTACACCGTGTCGCTTCAGGCTATTTACACCTGTATGACAGAAGGACCCTTTCGGCTTGTTCCCAAAATAATTTCTACTCTTAAGAACTTAGATTCAAAGGAATATATGCAGTATCATCGAACATCATCGAAATCCAGAATCCCTAAAAGTAAAATAAGTAAATACCCAAAGAATGGTTTATCAAGATCAAGATATTAAAAATATCATGTATCCAAAATGTAAACCAAAAAGCCAAGAAAAACATACACCATTAAAAGAGGCTTTGAGGAAGAAGCTAATAAAGATAAGGACATAAATTTGTTCAAAGTAATCAATAGCTGAAGTATGAGATAAGCACAAGTTTGAAACTACTTTTCAAAATAATATAATATATAACTTGAACTTAACTCATATATCCCCATAAAGATATTTATACAATATAAGAAACATGTCAGCAATATATGAATGATAATGAATTATTCATGTATCATTAACAAGCATAAAAAGAAATTATCACAAGATCAAAAACATACATAAATAAACTTTATCAGAAAAGATGTAATTGATTCATAAGAATGTAATCAAAATAAAATTTGAGAATCAATAGTGAAGTATATTATGCAAGCACAAGGTTAAAATAAAATTATATGTATATACTTTTCAAGTAAATAGAAGACTTGTGCTAAACATACATACTCACAAAATACTGATCAAAATAAATATGATATGTTAAAGACAAATCAATAAGAAGTGACCATTAAAAAATATTAAAGACGAAGAGTCAAAAAAAATTCACCAAAACAAAATTAAGCTCCTATGCATGCTTCAAGAATAAAGATTAAGAGTAAAGAGCATACATAAACAAATGTGTCACACTAATGGAAAGTGAGTGAAAGACAATTTAGTGTGAACTAATCATTTGAGCTAAACAACTAGTCAAGCTAGGATTATATCTCACATTAATTCAAAAAATAAACAATTCAAAAGATATCAATGAAAGCTAATCGCAAAACATCATGCTAGATATTAAGAACTATTTAGAAAGCATGTTACCGAAGTGGTTCTAGTGACCATACTTCTATTGGTGCAATTGCATGGAAGATGACCTTTGTAGCTTTGCAATCACCAACATGTTCCATGGTTCTATTTGATATGAGAAGCTTCACCTGCAATATTAGGTGAAGACTTTGGTATCCAATACTTGGATCCACATTTGTTAGCTTTGGGAACCCATTTGCACAAGTTCATATCAACAAGTTTTCTAATCTGACAATGATTAGAAACATGTCCTTCCATACCACAATAATGACAGAAAGAATTAACATTAGTACTATGTACAACAGTATGAGAACGTACAGTAGTATGATATGATGTGCGTGGATACTTGTAATATAAAGCATAGTTATGTGAAGCTTTAGCTTTGCTTGCTTCCTTTATAGATGATCTGTCGTGTGTGACTTTGTGATGTGCTAAGTGTCTTGTGTTAGACTGAGCCGTAGGTTGTATTACCTGCTTTCCCAATCTAATCTCTAACTTTTTAGAGTTAGCACAGATCTCATCATACTTAGCAGAAAGAGCATCAATTCTACATGAAGCAATAGAATACTTCTTCTTTTCTGATTCTAGTTCCTCCTTAAGTTTAGCATTTTCTTGAATGCTTTTCCCAATGCAATCAAGTGCCTCAGGCAATCTAAACTTCAGTTTGGAAATCTCAGTAGAATTATCAGAAGGAGAACTATTTCTAGTATCATTCAATAAGCAAGTAAGCTTTTCATTCTCATGCATATAGGATTGAATATCCTTTCTAGCTTGTTTATATTTATCTAATACTTTCTTGTGTTCTTCTAACAGATCACTGAAAGCATCAGATAAATCATCATAAGAAAATTCACTCTCTCCGGAAAAATAATTATTTTGTACCTCGTTTGATAATGCCATTGAGCATAAATTTGTAGCTTGATGAGGTCTCTCTTCTTCTTCTTCTTCTTCTTCTTCTTCTTCTTCTTCTTCTTCTTCTTCTTCAGAATCGCTTACTTCGCTTTCACACCATATGCTCGTGCTAGTGTACTTGTGAGATGATAATCTTTGTTCGTAGTGACTCTCCTTTCTAGCAGTAGTACAATCTTCTTGGATGTGGCCTGTCTTCTTGCAATTGTCACATACAAGCTCTTCTTCGTATAAGGGATTGTGTCGTACCTTAAATCTCAATTCCATCATGTACATATTTGTATCATTATGAAGACTATCCTTCTCTCTGGAGTTGCTAGCTTTGCTTTCATACCTGCACTCATAAGTAGCTTCAAGAACTTTCCAAATTTTATGAGATGTTGTGCAAGTATTAACAAGATTAAATACATTTGTGTCTACAGCACAATAAAAGATATGCATAGCTTTTGCATCAAGGCTAGCTAACTTCTTCTCTTCCTCCGTGTAACTATAATAAGGCTTATTGATTATAGAGGATGTGAGAATAGAAGTGATAGTAGGCTTCTTGTAGCCATTGACAATAATTGACCATAAGTCAAAATCTAGAGACTTCAAGTAAAAGCTCATCCGTGTCTTCCAATAAGTATAATTTGTACCATCAAATAGTGGGAGTCTGTTTGAGGATTGATCTTCAGTTGTAAAGTACATACTTGCCATATGTGATATAGTGATCTATGTAACAGCAGTTATATAATAACAATATTATCTCGCTTTACCTGTATAACCCGCTCTGATAATGAGGATCTGCTCCAAGAATGTTAAGCCAAATAATAGAGTCCTTGCTAGGATACCAATTGAAGGAGCAATTGGTTTAAGCAATAATATCTTTATAAGGAGCACCTGTAAAAATATCTCTAGAAGGAGCACTGGCTCTGATACCAATTGTAGGAACAATTGGGATCAGAATATATTACCTCTAGTTGCAGTACCCGCTCTGATACCAATTGTAGGACCGATTGTAGGAACGAGTTGTAAAGCGTAATACTCTAGAGGGGGGTGAATAGAGTAGGCAGCGGAAATTAACTATTTAAAAATTATTAGCAACAAGATCACAGATAATATATCACAGATATGTAAATAAAAAGTAGAGAGTAGAGAGCAAACGCAAACACAAGGATGTATACTGGTTTCCCTCTTGTGAGGACTAGTCAAGTCGGAAGAACTCTAGCTTCCAGTTGAATCCACTATGGAAAATCACCACAAGTTTTCATCCGAAGTTCTTGCAACTTCTACAACGCGAGCTTTGATCCGAAGTACTCGACCAACTTCAATTGTGAAGTGTGTAACTTCAATCAAGCCTCTGATTACAACCACTCTGAAACTTCTAGACCATACCGCACTGGCAAATCGACTAGAGGATTGTAACTGGCTTGGGATCTAAAATTTAAAGCTCAAGAAAACTCTTTGGAAGACTGAAAGCTTTAGATAGAGAGAAGATTGAAAAGTGAATGGGTGAGTTGAAATGATCGAAATCCTTCTCTATTTATAGTTTTTCCAAAGGTAGAATTCTGACAGAATTCGGGCAGAATTCGGGCAGAACTCGATGAGCAAATCTCGTTGGGATCCGTAACTGTAGGAAGACCAAGTTCAAAAAGCAACGTTCACTAACCGAACTCTGGCCGAACTCTGGCCGAATTCTGGCCGAACTCTGGCCGAACTCTGGCCGAATTCTGTCCGAGTTCTGTTGGAGTTCTGTCAGGGTTTTGCAAAATAGTTTTTGGGCTTTTTGAAAAGTCAAACAGTTAGAAAGTAGTTTGGGCTTTTGTAAGTGGGCTTGTTTTCAAAATGAAAGGGTATTTTGAAAACGTTTCTTGGGTAGCCTATTTGCCAGTACGATGCAGTGTACATCGTATTTCTAGACTCAATAAATATGAAAATACATTGATGAAATAGGAAAACCAAGAGCCATTTGATGACGCCTTTCTTCAAATATTTGAGCAGACTTGAAGACGCCTTTTTCACTTGACGGTGGTCGTCCAAAGATAAACAGACCTGAAAATCTGAATACCTTTCAGGGGCTTCGCCCCCGAACCCCTGACGGGGGGCGCTGCCCCCTCGACCCCTGTTCGCTGACCGGGCAGCGGAACCCTCGATGCGAGGCCCCGGATAGGTCGTTAGGCGGTTCAGAGAAATCTTTTTGTATAATGCCGTCTTTGGCCCATTGCATATGTCCTGGTTTGATCATGTTTGATCATGCTTAAAGCATGTCTACAAATTCACGTTAGACAAACAAAACAATATGATACAAGCATAGCAATATTGATATAGAACATTAGGACAATGCTAATATTAGGACAATGCTAAGTTTAAGTAGCAACATGATAGTGATTACATGAATATTAGTGACGTCAATATGTTAAACTTAATTGATTAGCCATATTCAAAAACATGATATAATCATTGGGCTAACAGGGACTTGTCAAGCGGGACCGACCAGAGGAGAGGGGAGGGTGGCCGGCCAGCGGAGGGAGGAGGGGGCGGGTCGAGCTAGGGGTGAGCATTCGGTTAATTCGGTTCAAACCGAACCGAAAACCGAATTGAACCGAAAATCGAATAAGCAAAACTGAAACCGAACAGAATTGGTCCATAACCGATTCAAACCGAACCGAATTAAATTGGTTCGATTTTTGGTTTATTCGGTTTATTCATTTTTTGGTTTATTTGCACATTTTTGTTAATATATATAGTACTTAAATATACCTAAATATATATACCTAAATATATATATATATATATATATATATATATATATATATATATTCGGTTTTCGGTTTTGGACCGAAACCGAAATCGAATAAAAAAATTTTAGTATTTTCAAAACCAAAACCGAACCAATTTTTTAGATTTGGTTCGATTTTCGGTCCAAAACCGAATAATGCTCACCCCTAGGTCGAGCATGGCCGGCCAAGCGTAGCGAGGAGGGGGATTAGAGGGGCTGGCCAGCGAAGGGTGGAGGGGGCGGGTCGAGGGGGCCGGCCAGCGGAGGGGGAAGGGGGGTGGGGGGGGGGGGGGGGGGGGCGAGTAAGAAAAAATCGAACCGAACCGAACCGAACCGAGATTCGATTCGGTTTAAAAAAGATTCGGTTCGATTTCGGTTTTGAAAATACTAAATTTTCTTATTCGGTTTCGGGTTTCGGTTTAGGTCAAAAACCTAAATCCGAATAAGAAAATTTAGTTTATATATATATATATATATATATATATATACTAAATAAAAATGTGAATTTTTTTTTAAACAAGGAGTCTTCAAATGCAAAAACGCAAATCTAAGGAGGGTTTTTTTGCACTTTATCCGAAGATTGGGGGGGGGGGGGGGGGGATAATAGTAATTAAAATAAATTTGAGGGGGAAGTAGATATATGATTAACAATTAGAGGGTTAAATACAAATAACTCAAATATTAACTTAGTCTAAACTTATCCAACTATCAAACACATACACAAGTGTTTTTAATCTAGTATGAGACGATTCAAATTTCTAGTTTTGCCCTTGTGCTTAACCAAACAACTTGGTTGAAGAAAAATTTGACAACAAACTCATGTTCTCATCCTTGCCTTCAAGAATTGGAGATGAACATCCCACACAGATATTTAATATAACAGAAAATTGTATGGATAGCATTGAAGTTCTTTTCAATTGCATAAAAACCACAAAGTTTAGAAAATTATAAAAACAACTCTAATATGCCATTTTAAAAGATGTAAGCACTAATTAGGTCGACATCTTAATGATCAGCTCAGTAGTAGTTTTATTAAATGAAGAGACAATATTAGTCCAATTTAGACTCTGTTTGATAGTAGTAGTTTTACTAAGTGAAAGAACTTATGGCTATGTAATAAGTAGCTTAATATGTAAGAGCTACATGGAGCTTAAAATTAAAAAAATATATATATATGTATATTAATTATGAAATAAAAATAAGGTTCTTTCTAACAAAGGGTAAAGTGGGAAAAAAATTCTTAGATTTGCGTTTTTGCAACTAAAGACCTCTGGCTTTAAAAAACACTCAAATTTTATATTTGGTACAGTTTACGTCCAATTTGCTTTCTGTCAATAACGAATATTAAATTAGACATGAATGACAATTATATCCTATAAAACATAAAAGTATAGTGCAAAAAAATTCTCCTTCATTCCCTTCACGCACCCCCCCCCCCAATTTGCAGTAGCAGCAAACGCTGGTGGAGAAGGAGAAGGATCATTTTGGATTTTTTTTTAAATTTATTTTTTAAAAATGTTACTAACGCTCATTTCAAAGGCTAATAGACAGTATGGTTCTTTTTAATCAAGTCAACTATTGCGGGTGGATTTTAATTGTTATATTTGTCTAATGAGTTTTATTTTGCTGACGAGAAAAATTTAAGGAAGATTTTTTTTTTTTTGTACTTTATCCATTAGCATGAGAATAAAGTTGGTAGGGCTGTAAAAATGTTTGAATGAGAGGCCATTCCCTCATGGCTTCGCTCATCCCGACTTCTCACTCCGTGGCCGTCCGATGCCGATCAGACAGCACGCGTCTCTCCCCACCCAATTCGCAAGACCAAGACGTGTTAGGTTTCGATTGGACAGGTCCACCAACATGTAGGGGTGCAACTCGGACGGGATAAATTCGAGTCTGATCGGATAAATACGATCCGACCCAACCCGAGTTCAACCCGAGCCAAATCCGATCTCCGGACTTGGTCTTGGACTTCAAATATTGAACCCGAGGTCGGGTCGGACTTGGGCTCGGACTTGACTTATGATTCATCGGGTTGGACTCGGGTTGACCTCAAGTCCGACCCAACCCGCCCGAGTTGCACCCCTACCAACATGTTCGACTAAAGAGAGAGGGCTCGCAAATGTTGTGATTCCTCCACAGCCAGCTTATACTTTGTGGGCAGCAAGCCAGCAATATAAGCCAATTAAGTTATAAACTATATCGTAATTATTGCAATTATTGCTCAGTTTATGAAAACTTCATATACACCGATTAACAAAATTTAAGTATCGGTCACTAGTCGAATACTTTTGCACTTTAGCTAATTTAGAATGTAAATTATAAGCCGATTAACAAAATTTCTCCGATGTAAACTATAAGCTAATTTGGAATATAACTTTTGAAAACAGAATCTAAATTGGCTTTTAATTTTGTTAATCTCCGACATAAATTATATTACAACCGATTAACAAAATTTAGCTATAAACTAGGAGTACTCCCAGTATTAGGAAAGACTAAAACAGAATATAACTATGAAGACTAAGGCCTCGTTGATTCCCTTGTACTTTTCATAGGAAAGAGAAACTAAAATTTATGTCACATTTCCTTTCCGTTGTTTGGTAAAACAAGAAAACCATCTAGAAACTGATTTCCTTTTCAGTGTTTGGTCGGTGCAAGAAAGGAAAGCAAAAATACATCAATGTTCCAATAATATCCTTATCTTTTAAAATAAAAATGACATTATAAAAATCCAAAGAAACCCAACATACGAGGAGTTAATAGTAAAATAAGCAATAACAAATGGTTAGTTTTGTCATAATTTTTTGTAATAAATGTTGGAAAAGCAGGAGGAAAAATTAATCCCATGGGTCATGAGTGGAACCATATTCCCTTCCATTTACCCTCTTGTCAGGAAAAGCACAAGAGTTTGGGACAGTCAAGTTTAAACTTTCGATACATGTACTAAGTACGAATAAATTGTAGTGACATTTGTGGCAGGAAACACAATAGGAAGGTGTTCATAGTGAATAGTGATGTCCTACAAAAATTCTCATTCGGGAGAGGGCTAAATGCACGCCTTGTAATGTTCGGCTATCAACACAATTACCATTCTTTAAAAAACAACTGCACAAAGAGAAGTTAAATCTGCAAACTATAGCTTACTACATAAAGAGAAGTTAAATCTGCAAACTATAGCTTACTACATTTTGAAATTCTAGAGCACGCACGAGTGTTTTTATACAAAGGGAAAAGAAAAGAAAAAAAGGAAAAAAAAAACCTACTGAATCTAGACTTTCACAAGAAAAATCCAGTAGGCTCTAGGCTAAACCATCCAAGTCTGGAAACTGAGGGTGTTGGGCTCAGAGGCATAACGAAAACAAAGGTTCTCTCACCGCATCGATAGAAGATGAAAAGGAAACAATTGAGGGAAAATGCGTGTCAAATTATTTGACTGATTTTGTATATATAGATACATTTCAATTCAATGAAAAAAGAAGTGACAAATCTTTAAGTTTTTTTTTTCCCATTTGCTTGAACTTACTACACGAAGAAAGATACTGTGCATTATGCTCACAATGCTGTCAAAAGTCAAGAAAGAGCATGAGTCCATCATCTATTTTTGAGAGGGAGTATAGCAGAACTATCCATCTTGTTTGTTGGGCTATCTTTAGCTTGCGTTGTGCTTCTGGCAAGTTCTGATATGGTGCAAAAAGCTGCATCAGAAGAGCAAAGAAGGATTAATCCATCAGAAGAGAGGCGGAGTGAAGGGGAATAGGTTAACATATTTCAAAACACTGATTTGAAGGTCCCGCTTAGCAGTAAATAAATTGAACAGTAATATATTTCGGTCATATGCTACAAAATGGCAGATAGACTGTAAATGATGATAACCATGTAATTAACTATTGAAGTTATAATAACTAGAAGTTGCGAACTTGTGATGCACGGGTCATTTGAAATAGTGTAATTTTTGCGATGGTAAACATTTATTGTAGTTGGAAGTGTGTAATTATTTGTAATTAGTAATTACGTTAGTGGGAACTGGGGAGGTGTCTAATTTATATGTTTTACTCCTAGTTAACTTAAGCATATATATATATATATATATATATATATATATATATAAATATATATATATATATATATTTTATATATATATATATATATATAAATATATATATATATATTTTTAAGCATATATATATATATATATATATATATATATATATATATATATATATAAAAAGAAAAAAATATATATATATATATAGAGAGAGAGAGAGAGAGAAAGAGAGAGGGGGGGGGGGGGGGGGGGGGAGGGGGGGTTGGAGAATGGCACTTTTGGAACATGAAAGTTCTTCGGTGAAGCCTAGCCTAGAAGTTTTCCTACTGTATATAAGATAACTAGGTCCGGATACTCAATTATTGATCAGAGTTAAAAAAGACTACTTAGTTGCATAAACAAGCATATAGAATGATGGAAGCAATTGAACTTGGAATGTGAAACGGTTTGACATGTGAGCCGTAAGCAACGATACAGTCCAAGATATGGTATAAGCTAGTCTGATAGGCATGACTTCATTCCAATGCTCAGGCAAAATGAAATTACATTACTACAAAATACCGCACACATTTATTTATGTATTTATATGTCCATAACAACATTATATTTAAGGAATGTGGTCTGAAATTATAACATCAAATTCGTACATGGGGGTTAGTCAATCTGGATTTCAGAATCGTACAGGGTAATTTTAAAATCATGTGTTAGTCAATTGTTGTTCTGGAAAATGGTTTCAAAATCAGGTGTTAGTCAATTACAATTATTAAATGATAGGTTTTGTTGAGAGTAAATAAGGGACTTTAGTCCCACATCGGTTAGATGTAATATGAAGAGGGGTTGGACCCTCTATAAGTAGTAGGCAGTAGCCCTCAATAAAATTATCTGAGATATTAGACTCATTTCAACTTGGTATCAGAGCCAGGTTACCCTAGCCGCCCCCCCCCCCCCCCCCCCCCCCCTCCTCTCTCTCTCTCTCCCTAACCCTAGTCGTCGCCTCTCCAGCGCCGCAACCCCGCCCCTCCTGCTGCCTCCCGTCGACGCCGTCTCCCGCCTACCAGCGCCGCCCCTCCCACCCCTCTACCAGCGCCGCCCCCCCCCCCACCCTCCCAGCGCCGCCCCCCCCCCCCTTTTTTTTCCTGCTGCTACAGCACCCTTTTTAGGGTTTTTCGCTGATCTGCAAAAAAAAAAAATAAAAAAAAATAAAAAAAAATAAAAAATAAAAAAACAGATTTCTTCTCTTTAGAAGATCTCTGTAGTTGCCTCGAGAATCAGAGTTCCTTCTCTTTAGAAGATCTCTATACTCAGATTTTTTTTGCGAAGATTTCTGATTGTTGTCTTCGAGAATTAGTACCTTCTTTTTAGAAGCTCTACTACGAATACGAAATCTCTTTAGATCTTCGTATCTCAGAAACGTTGTCTTTACAATCGTTTCTGCACGGCTGGTATACCTCTGGTTTGTCTCATGCAAGGAGGCACAACTACGTTGGTTATACTTGAGCCGTCCGAACGCGTTATCATGACGCGGTTCTAGTTGGTCGTATAAACTACGACATATCAGTGAGGGATCTAGTTTTGTTGTTTCCCCCCGATAGCTGACTAAGACGAAGACGACTCAAAAGAAGACGACTCCGGAAACAACAACACCTCACTGATTGCGGTTGCAGAAGTCATGGATTCCATCTATGGGAAGTTAACAGCAGAAGAAATGAAGGCCCTGGTCGAGGATCTCCTGACCAAGAGATTACCGGAGGCAACCCCACGCGTGACCCATACTGATGTGGATCCGTCACCGTACAAAATGGAAAAGTTGGACAAGCTGGAGACGAAGTTGGAAGGCACGACCAACTACTTGAAATGGTCGCGGCAGGCGATGCGGACGCTGAAGGGACGTGGCTTGGTTGGTTATGTAGATGGCCACACCAAGGCCCCTGTCGATCACTCCTCGAAGGAGTTTGTTGTATGGGACATTGTCAACAATGTCGTGGCTGGCTGGTTGACAGCCTCTTTGACCGACCAAGTGTCGGGTAACGTTGAAGCAATGGAGGGAGCTGCTGATATCTGGAGAACGTTGAAAGACATGTACTCCGGTTCGGGTAACCCCATGCGAGTCTTCCAACTGCAGGATGAGCTCGATAGGGTAATCCAAGACGATCGTACCATCTCTGAGTACGCTGCCTTGTTGAAGAAGTACTGGTCTGATCTTGACCATTATGATCCTCTTGGCATGGAGGATGCTCAGGTTGAACCGACTTTTGCAAAATATTTCCAGAAATTTCTGGATTATATCTCGCGACAACGGATGATGAAGTTTTTGAAGGGGCTCAACCCAGCGTTTGAGCAACGGCGGAATGTACTTCTTGCACAACCGACGCTGCCGACATTAGAAGACGCCATAGCTGCCATGGCACAAGAAGAAGCATGGTTGAAGCTGATGCCTACCAAGGGTATCTCACAGAGGGAGCAGGTCGGAGTTGACACATCTGCTCTTGCCACTTTCACACAGCCTCCTTCTACGGGAGGCGTTTGCCACAACTGTGGTGACACAGGGCATTACATCCGCTTTTGCCCAAAACCGACACGGACTCCCTCGAATGGTCGGGGTCGTGGTCGCGGTGGACGACGAGGTGGTCGAGGCAGCTACGGTGGTGGAAGGGGCACTTACTCTGGAGGCAACAAGACGCATCTGGCGGATGAAGGTGGGGACAATCAGCTGGCGGACATCACTCCATTTGAGAGAGAAGTTATCGAGAAGATGCGCGGCTCAACGCTTGGTTCTGGTGAAAGACAAGTCATTCCTGGGGCGCCGTCCACTACAGGAGATTACTGCACTTACTTCTCCCAAACCAGTGCCGGTATACCTCCGCGTGCTCTTGCATCTGTCTCTCAGCCAGCTTGGATTATGGACTCTGGGGCATCTTGCCATGTCACGGGGTTCCGAGGAGAGTTCCGGGAATACTCTCCTCTAACGCCGCCAGAAAGCATTCAGACTGCTGATGGTACTTCCAGGCCTGTTACGGGTAAAGGCAATGTTGATTGCACTCCTTCCATCACTCTATCTAATGTCTTACATGCTCCTTCCTTTTCTGTCAATCTTATTTCCATTAGCGCCATTATCCTTGATCTAAACTGTATTATTTCATTTGATATTCCTAAGGTAACTTTTCAGGAGAAGGGAACGGGGAGACGACTAGGCACTGGCACATGGCATAAGGGTCTATGGTACTTGAACAGGAACGGTCTGGATAGAGCACTGGCATCTTTGGTTGCAGACGTCCAACCGGAAGTCCGAAGTCGAAGTGTCGAAGCCGAGCTGCTCCTCCATCATCAGCGTGTAGGACATTCTTCTTTTCCCGTTATTAGTCGACTGTATCCGTCATTATATCAAAAAGCAAATAAAGAGTTGTTAGTTTGTGATGCTTGTGAGTTGGGGAAACATACCAGAAGCTCCTATGTGCATTCTGGGCATCGATGTTCTGCTGCTTTTGATATGATTCATTCCGATGTGTGGGGCTCTTGTCCTACAAACGGTGTTAACGGTTATAGATGGTTTGTTACTTTCATTGACTGCTCTACCCGCATAACGTGGGTCTACCTGCTGAAGAATAAAAGTGATGTTTTTGAGGCATTTCAAAGCTTCCATCAACGGGTGAAGACACAGTATAATGCTCGTGTTAAGTGTTTTCGGTCGGATAATGGGACGGAATATACCCATAAGAGGTTTGCTGTATATTTATCCTCTCATGGTATACTACATCAAACCTCTTGTGCATATACACCGGCTCAAAATGGTGTTGCCGAACGAAAAAATAGGCACCTGCTGGAGGTAGCTCGGACGATGATGCTGGCTATGAATGTCCCTAAATTTTTGTGGGGGCAGGCTGTCTTGACAGCCTCTTATCTCATCAACAGGATGCCCTCTCAATTACTGGACTGGAAGACGCCTTTGGAAATGCTCACGGGGACAACTGCGTACACCGTTCCTCCGAAAGTATTTGGTTGCGTATGCTTCGTCCACGATAACAGGCCTGGTGTTGGTAAGCTGGATCCTCGAGCACTTAAGTGTGTCTTTGTTGGGTACACCGGGACACAGAAGGGTTACGTCTGCTGGAGCCCGGTTGAACGGAAGCTGTTTGTAAGCATGGACGTTACATTCAGAGAGCTGGAACCTTATTATGGTTCGGACGAAGGTTCTGCGTTTGGGAACACGCCTCACACAGCGGGTGTTAGACGTGAGGGGGAGGTAGTACGCCCAAACGTAGTTGTCGGATCGGTACCTTGTCCTGTCGTGACAAATTGGCAGAAACGGAAAGAAAGCATCAATGATACTGATACGGAGGATGAAGAAGACAATATGAACATTTCGCAGGGGGAAAAGCAGACAAGAGAAAAGGAGCTCCAAGTTTACAGAAGAAGACAGCAGAGGTCCAGTACTGTGCCATACCCTGTGCCTATAGTGCCAAGTCCCTCGTCTACTCCTGCCCCGACTCCTGAAGATGTTACTCCCGCACCGGATCGCTCGGATTCGGAAGCGGATCTCTTCGATTCGGATGGTATGCTTTCTCCACCACCCATTGCTCCCTTAAGGAGGTCTTCTCGCATTAATGCGGGAAAGGCTCCTATTCGTTATAAAGATTATGAACATGATATCGCCAACTACCTATCTTATTCTAATATTTCTCCGACTTATCAAACATTCCTCACTTCGTTAGACTCCACTTCTTTACCTAAGAATTGGCAGGAAGCAAAGGACCCAAGATGGAAAGCCGCAATGATGGAAGAACTTGGGACACTAGAGAAAAATAAGACATGGAAGCTGGTGCCATTACCTGAAGGGAAGAAAGCTGTGGGATGCAAATGGATTTACACAGTGAAGGAGACACCAGAAGGAAAAGTTGAACGATACAAGGCGAGACTGGTTGCAAAAGGCTATACCCAGACATATGGTATCGACTATGATGAGACTTTTGTCCCAGTAGCGAAGATGAGTACCGTAAGAACACTGGTCTCCATTGCAGCAAACTATGGGTGAAAGCTACACCAGTTAGACGTAAAGAACGCATTTCTTCATGGAGACCTACAAGAAGAAGTATACATGGAGACTCCTCCGGGGTGCTACTCTGTGTCAGATTCAGGTGAAGGAACGTCACATGGAAAAGTGTGCAAACTGAAGAAGTCGCTGTACGGGCTGAAGCAATCTCCTCGAGCCTGGTTTGACAGATTCAGAAGGGCTGTCACTGGCATGGGGTACCATCAGACAAATGCAGATCATATTGTCTTCCTCCAGCATGCAAGGGGCCACATTACTATACTTGCTGTATATGTAGATGATATAGTGATCACAGGTGACGATGTAGTTGAGATAACTAAACTGAAGACGAAACTCGCCAAAGAGTTTGAGGTGAAGGACCTGGGAGAGATGAGATACTTTTTGGATATCGAGGTGTGTGATGGTGAACAAGGAATTGTTCTCTCACAAAGGAAATATGTACTAGATCTGCTAAAGGAGACAGGAATGCTGGAATGCCGAGCAGCAGTCACTCCAATTGACCAGAAGTGCAAGATGGGAGCAGAAGCAGGAAAGCCTGTTGATCGCGAAAGGTATCAAAGGCTAGTAGGCAGACTGATTTATCTAGGGCATACTCGCCCTGATATCTCATTTGCAGTAAGTGTTGTAAGCCGCTATATGCATGATCCAAGAACGGGTCATATGGATGCAGTATTTCAGATCCTAAGATATCTGAAAGGGACGCCGGAAAAAGGACTGTGGTTCAAGAAGAATGGATGCACAGATGTTGAGGGATACTGCGATGCAGACTGGACAAGCTGCATAGACGACAGAAGGTCTACCACAGGGTACTGTGTTTTTGTAGGAGGAAACCTGGTTTCATGGAGAAGCAAGAAACAGTCAGTGGTAGCACGGTCGACAGCTGAAGCAGAATACAGAGCAATGGCTCTAGGAGTATCAGAATTGCTATGGGTAAAGGCGCTGCTGACAGAGTTGAAGCTAGACAAGGGGACACCATTGCGCCTTCTGAGCGATAGTCAAGCTGCGATAAGTATAGCGAACAATCCGGTTCAGCACGACAGAACGAAGCACATCGAGATCGATCGATTCTTCATCAAGGAAAAGCTGGAACAAGGGATACTGAAGATTGATTATGTTCGCTCAGAAGAACAAGTGGCAGACTGTCTGACTAAGGGTCTTAGTTCATTGAGTCTGTCAAAGCTATGTAACAAGATGGGGATAATTAATATCTATCGCCCATCTTGAGGGAGAGTGTTGAGAGTAAATAAGGGACTTTAGTCCCACATCGGTTAGATGTAATATGAAGAGGGGTTGGACCCTCTATAAGTAGTAGGCAGTAGCCCTCAATAAAATTATCTGAGATATTAGACTCATTTCAACTGGTTTCAATGTTTTCAAACCGCAACTAACAACATCCCATCTATTTTGGCCCGATGGAACCACATCTCTCACCCATACGATTTCAAAATCTCACGTACTTATTTGGTTATATCAAACTTTTTTTCCCTACTCTTGTACATCTTCATCTCCCATATTTGGTTATATCAAAATCTGTGAGACTCAAGAGCTCGGCGACGAAGTCAAGAGTATGTTTTTTATTCTCCCCCCCCCCCCCCCCCCCCCAATCCCAAATAATTTGCTGTAAAAGTTCGGACTTCTATGTATTCTTAATGCAATTTTTGCTTGTTTTCCAATTCCTTTCTTCTGGGAATTTGATGGGTCCTCGAAAAAAAAAAATCCAATCATTTTGATGGATTTCGATCCAATTTGGTCACGGTTAGATTTAGAGTTGGATTAGGTTGAGATTTGCGCTTTGGATTATGGTTTTTTCCCCTCTCAATCTAACCTTTAAAAGATGTAGTTTTGATTAAATTTGGTAAATAATGGCGTAGGGTTGGAACTTTTTACATCAAAACCTAATCTTGGCTTTAAAATTTTGCATATTACTATTTTTTTTTTCTTGTGATTTTTATGACAGACCTTTGTCATTGTTCCACAATTCAAGTGTGTAGCGTTTGGAGCTTAAACTTAGACTTGCCGTGGATGAGTCAAAGCTTGTACTTTGCTCAAAATTTTGTAGATAATTGGATTGTTTGTTGCATACTTTGGAATAATTTGACTTTGTTTCTTTGCTCAAGGAGAGCAAGTCTTAAGCCAAGCTAGTTGTATTTAGTTATTTACCAACCAAAAAGCTCTCGAATGCAGAAATTTCAGAATCCTTGCCAGGTGAGTCTTGTTTGTCATTGTGCATTGAGATGAAGAATTGTTACTTACCATCGTATCTGCTTTATGTGATCAATTAAATGCTTTTATCTTCACTTATCTTGCTTTTGACTTTTGAGTAGGTAGTCGATTTACATGTCTGTGCAATGAGCTACTTGTGTCAAATATAAAGATGTCAAATGCCAACTAACTATCGAACGGAATTGTTTGCAATACGAGTAGGTTTTTATGGTTTGGTATAATTTTTTGTTGGATTCATGTTCATATACTATTTATAGTTTTATCTCATTCATACAAGTTTATCATGTGCTTTGTCGTCAAGCAGGGAGTTCATCTTAACACAAGGAGTGACATAACTTCACCGTAAGTTTAGTTGAATCTTCGTGTATTATCCTATAGATAGCAGCAGCCATGCAATGGTGGGTTCAACCACTAGCTGTAAACCATAACCATAGTGTACTTAGATTGGTATTTTGGACCGTAGAGTCCAAATTCTGCTATATATGGTTGCCATTGCTCCCATAACTGTACAAGCGCCTTGTGAAAAACGTTTTAGTTTTTTCATTATATGGGTCTGAATCATGCACAAGGCAAACTTGATAAACGACTCACAGTATAAGAGGAAGGGGCATGTGTGTGATCCTTTGATTTTTAAAGTTGACAATTATTTTGGACTGCTCGACTGAAGTGGCTGAATTAGTGTTAGGACACATTTCAATTTTAGAGGGCATGTCTATTATTTTTGGGTATTTTCTAATAAGAAACTTGATGAAAAATATTAATCTTTGTTTTGATACCTGACTTGCGTGGCTCGGTTTTACATGTGTGTGTTCATTTGTAAAATATTGATTTTTGGATCTAGGTATCTATTAAATGTCAATTATATAAGTACAATATTAGTATATTTAAACCTGGCAGTGATGTTTTATTCCTTAGAAAGTTTAAGAGAGGATTTTTTTTTGCAATGTGGGCAGCTTTAATGTTGAGTTTGTGCATATATTTAGGGGATATATGCAAGGTTATAAACGACGGTAGGCGGGTGCGCGGCGGAGAGAGTCCGCCTACCGCTTAGGCCGCCTAGGCGGTCGATACATTTTGAACACTTTTTACTATTTTACCATAGTTTTTTGCATAATATGCATATTGCGCCTAGGCGCCACCTAGGCGGTGGTTACATTTTGAATACTTTTTACTATTTTACCATAGTTTTTTTTGCGTAATATGCATATTTTAACGGTGTTCCATGCATAACTAAGTTGTAGAACGAAGATTTATAAGGTTTTAGTTTTGTAAAAGTGACCATAGGCCCATAATGTTTTAAAAAACCTTTTTGGCCAAAATATTTTGTAAAGTATTTCTCCGCCTAGGTGTCCGCCTACGTTGCCTCACCTCCGCCTATGCCGCCAACCTCCGTTGGCCGCCTACTCTAGGCGCCGCCTAGGCGGTCTAGGCGGACGCCATTTAGAACACTGGATATATGTTGGAACTCTTAGTATTTAACTGGCTGCAGTGCACTACACCGAAACGTTGCATGAAGGGTCGAAGTCTGATTCTAGACGTGACCGTGCGGAGCCATTAAAGTTCAAGCTCGACCAAGGTATATATGCCAAATTGATTGCACAACCAATTTGGGGAAAAGTACTTCTAACTTCTAATTAAATATCCTGCAACTGCAAAAAGAACAATAACCTCTCAATTAGTATCTCCTAGACTTATATTTGCTTTGCTATAGCTTTAAATTTTTATTTTATTATTGTTTTGACAATTATTTTAAACAAAGCTTTTATCAATAGCTGGAACTTTGGGTATGTAATTTTTATAATTTATTGTATACTTTTGAGATAGAAAAAAAAATTTGTATATTGAAAGAAACACTAGCATTTATATTTGATACATTAGCATGGAATGTGCTTGTTTCAACTTACTAGATATATGTAGTTGTAAGTTCAATCTAGGGATGGTTAATCAACCTACTCCTAGCTTAAAAAAAAGACACCGTATAAATATTCGAATGACAAGGAGGAGAAAGAGCTTCTCCCGTTTTTGGTGGAAGAGATGAAAAATAGTTCTAGACTCAGAGAATGTATGTTTTAAAAAGGATGTCATTAAAGGTGTCATCCTTCAAGGATAAATGAACAATTTAACCAATGTGGCGAGAATATCAAAAGCTACAACTTCAATAAATAAGTAGAATATGAAAGAAAAACTATGAGCCTATAGAGATGGCGATGAAGAATGTCTCACATTTTGGATGGGGACGTATCTCCTCTAGATTCACAGCTCCAGAGGAGGTTTGGTACTCACTCAAAGAGGTAACTTGTTATACATACAAGAAATGTTATACACCCATGTAGGTATATAATTTTGACTATTTCAACTTATATAACTTTTATTTATGTTGTAGGCTTAGTCACATGCTTACAAATTAAAAAAATGTTGTGTTTAAGAACTACGAAGAGTTGGCTATGGTGTGTGGGAAAAACTTTGTTGTAGGTAGTGATGTTGCCTGGTAAGTCCTTTGAGAGCAGATGATCAGATAATCTTCCCTGTACCGAGACACGTGTTGAGACTGAGAGAAGTTGAAGATTGGATGATATCACACCATTGGAGACACAACAAACAATGAGAGTTGATGTACGTGCTTGTGGAAAGAGTCCTGCATCCTCCTCCAGATTTAAGAGCAGAAGACTATTGCTAGTGGCTCAAATCGAGGACAACCTCGCTCTAAGCTTCAAGAGGACGTTGTTGCGGATTCCATTTTTCTGTTGGGAATGCAATATGGGAATTCACAACTCAGTTAGAAAAGTTAAGCGAGCGTAAGAGCAGTGATTGGCAGGAGCTCTACATAGCACAATCGGCTTGACGCATCAAGAGAAGTGGCTAGCTCCAAGAATCCTTTCTACTTTGGAGGCAAAGGAATATTTTGTTGGCTTGGATCCGGAGACTCTATGTTGGATGGATGAGATTTATGTTTAGTCAACCTCCACAATAAATTTAATGATAGCCAAGTTTCATTCAATTTAATAATTGTAAAAAAGATTTGTCTTAGTTATTTATGACTATATATTGAACTTTTTATTATTATTGATTGCCCGTGTGGATTATAGTTTATTTAGGCGTCACATTAATGGTTTGCTTAAATTTGTGTAAAACTCTTTATGTTTGTCTACTAGTGGTTTATTTATGTTCTTATCTTCTTCAGAAAGTTTATATATTTGTTTTAGTTTTCATATTTGATTCATCTTCATGTGATAATTGATTTATATCACAGGACATAAAAAATTTTAATCATGACATAATGGATTACAATATTTTAATAGGAACATGTTAACAAGAATGGAATTAGAGTTTCTAGATGAAGATGAGGAGATTCTTGTTAACTTGGCTGATTTAATGAAAAAGGCAGTTGTGCTATAATTAAAGGTATTTGGTTGTATATCTCACAACCCGAAAAATCTGTTCGTCACGGCATTTCTAATATGGGAATTACTTGAGAACAAAAATGGAATGTGACACAACAAAGTTTCGAAGAATCTACAGAATGTACCCTGACACTTTCAAAAAATTGTGCATGATATTAAGGTTGGGGGGGGTGTCATCTAAGTGATACTAGGTATGTTAGCGTAGAGGAAATGTTGGCAATTCATGTTCATTGTCAGTCAAAAAAACTAACGGTGTTGATAGATCCCAATAGATAGTCAATGCCCTCATTTAACAAGGCCTTTGGATGCTTTTTATTATTATTGATTGCCCGTGTGGATTATAGTTTATTTAGGCTTCACATTAATGGTTTGCTTAAATTTGTGTAAAACTCTTTATGTTTGTCTACTAGTGGTTTATTTCTGTTCTTATCTTCTTCAGAAAGTTTATATATTTGTTTTAGTTTTCATATTTGATTCATCTTCATGTGATAACTGATTTATATCACAGGACATAAAAAATTTTAATCATGACATAATGGATTACAATATTTTAATAGGAACATGTTAACAAGAATGGAATTAGAGTTTCTAGATGAAGATGAGGAGATTCTTGTTAACTTGGCTGATTTAATGAAAAAGGCAGTTGTGCTATAATTAAAGGTATTGGGTTGTATATCTCACAACCCGAAAAATGTTCGTCGCGGCATTTCTAACATGGGAATTACTTGAGAACAAAAATGGAATGTGACACAACAAAGTTTCGAAGAATCTACAGAATGTACCCTGACACTTTCAAAAAATTGTGCATGATATTAAGGTTGGGGGGGTGTCATCTAAGTGATACTAGGTATGTTAGCGTAGAGGAAATGTTGGCAATTCATGTTCATTGTCAGTCAAAAAAACTAACGGTGTTGATAGATCCCAATAGATAGTCAATGTCTCATTTAACAAGGCCTTTGGATGCTTTGGTTGCTCCCTCTGCCTTACTAATGGCAATTCCAGAGGATGAGACTCCACCAAAGGTCATGTCGTCTACACGCTATTATCCCTACTCAAGGTACTATTTTTATTTATACAATAAATGTGAGTAGAATTTGATATTACATATAATTATTTTTAAAAAATCATATATAGGTTTCTATCGGGGCAATTGATGGTTCCTACATTCCAAACAGTTCACATTTCTGTTGTGACACGATATCATAATCATCACAAGGAGTATTCGCAAAACGTGTTAGTTGCATGCAACTTTGATCTTCAATTCATTTATCATGGTTGGTTGGCAGGGCTCAGCAAATGGTGCAAAAGTCCTAAAGAGTACAATCAATTGACATCTACCACTTCCTTCAGGCAAAAAATATATATAATACTTAAATATTTTATATTATGGTATCTAACTAATGTTAAATTATTCATAATGTCAAAAAAAAATTATCTTGTTGACCGTGGATATCTGAACAATTTCTAGCACGGTAGCACGGCAGCACCTTATCATAAAACGAGATATAATCTTAAGGAGCTTGATACCCAAAATCCTGGGAGTGGAAGACGTAACCTAAAGGAGGTCTTTAACCATTGACATGCTTCATTGTGTAATACAATTGAACGAATCTTCAGAGTATTTAAATCTCGGTTCGTTATTTTTAAGTCTACACCTACTGGATTTTCATATATGACACAAGTGAATATGGTTCAAACTAATGTTGGAATACATAATTTTCTTCGTCAAGCAGTGTTCTAAATGGCGGTCGAGGTGGCCGCTTAGGCGGCGCCTAGGCGCTATGCATCCGCTTTCCGCACCGTTTTTGTTGTAGGTGGCGAAGTAGGCTGCCAGTGAAGATTTGGCGGCGTAGGCGGATGTAAGGTAGGCGGCGGGAATAGGGGCGCCTTGGCGGAGCAATACATGACTAGATGTTTTGGAGAAACAATTTTGCAAACATTATGGACCTATGATTCACTTTTAAGGGACTGAAAGTTCATAAATTTTTGTTCTACAACTTAGTTATGCATAAAACATTCTTAAAATGTGCATATTGTGCATAAAACTATGGTAAAATAGGAAAAATAGTCCAAAATGTATCAAGCACCTAGGCACCCACCCTCTCCGTCGCGCACCTGTCTACCGCCGTTTAGAACCCTTTCGTCGAGAGAACAATAATGATGAATTTTCAATTGACCGTCAAATCATAAAGGTATCTAGAAATATCCCTACATGTATTGATGATGATTCTGATAACGAGAATGACTTGCAAAGAGAGGTTGACTCAACAAACAGTTGACGCAGAATGGAGAGATAATATGACAGAAAACATGTAGGCAGATGCCATACTACTGGCCGCTAGTATCCTTATTATTTACAATTGTACTTTTGGCATAATTTAAGATTTTTTTCCCCAATGTTTCAACATTGCTAATGTTTTTATTAGTTGTGACATTGCATTAGAGACTAAATTTTTATGCTAGCTAGATTTCTTGAAATATATTAAATTAATTATGTATTTAAATTATGTATATGTTGTTGCAATTTGCATACAATATTGATGATGAAAAGATTACACTACATCCAAATAACATAATTTCATGTACCATAAATTTTAGGTTGCCAAAATATTATACCTAAGTATAATATGTAGTACCAGAAAATTCACACTACTAACATGGTTTGATAAATTACCAAGCATATTATACTTCAATTAATGTGTAGACAAAATGTAAATTTCCAATTATATTATTGTATATTTCACTTTACATCACTTGCCATATCTTTATTAAACAAAAAATAAATTTAGATAGTGAAATTAGAAACACAGTATGGGTGTAGTTCAGAATCATAATCATAGTCACATGCATTCAGTAATCACCGAGTTTTGTATGAAAACACAGTAATTGTAATTATGCAATTATACCCATAGTGTGTTTCTGAAATCTGGATGATTAACTCTCCCCCCAAGTTGCTATTGACCAATGTCCTCCCTTTGGCTTTAATGTACCTTAGGGGATGACCAAACATGTAAGACCTTGTAGCTTTCGTAATGTGGAGTGAGATGCTTCAGCCCTAAATTTCATTTATGTACCCCTTCTTAAATTACTCTTCCAATCTTGATGCCAAAACCCATGCAAAACTACAAACCTATATCCAAAAGTGCCAAAACCCATGCAAAACTACAAACCTATATCCAAAAGACACAATAGAGTAATCAAACTTAGACCATATGTATTCATAATTCAAATATCGAAATGTTTACAGCAGCTCGATGAGGAGATGAGTAATGCTCTGAACTTGGGAGCTTCATAACTTGTGCTACATTGACACATATACAAGGAATGTATGAAGATATATTGGTATAAATCATTTTTATGCTATTAGACTGACATATGATTGGTGTGTGTTTTCTAACTAATTTGTATGAGAGCCAATATACTCATAAGTGATTGATCAACTATGTTGGCTCTAAACTTCTGGATGTGACAAGGAGAAGGCAATGACAGAGTATAAACACTCTTTTGGAGATGACAGAAAGAATGAGGAGAGGAAACTTTTCGTTGTGATTATTATTCATGCAAATGAGACCTTTAAATAGGCAAACAAAACTTAAACATGTGGACAACAAAAGAACGTGGAGTAAAAGACTCCTGGCCACACACATGTCCTAGGGACTAGCAACAAATCTAAAGACTAGGTAAACTAAGGACACCTATCTAGATTATTAACTGATATTCTCCTCCTTAATCTAGATTTGGTCAAGGTTGACAACTCCAAGCTCTTCCTCGGTACCAAGCTTCGGAGCATTCCTCCCGCATCCGGGTGGGAAATCCCGAACCACTGTTGCCCTTCTCTTCTTCTTCGAAATCGATGCAAGAGACTCCATCGCGAACTTCTCCTGCTGTTTTGATTCAACCAAATGAGCTTCGATCGGCTCAATCTTTTTCTTCCACTCCTGAGCTTGCTTGACTGCGTCCAACTCTGCCCTCTTTGCGTCGTCTACTTCGGCACTGAGCTTTTCGACCAACATTTTCATAACAGCTAGCTTATCCTCTGCTGCCTTTGCTGTCTCGAGCTCCTGCTTCAAAGCCTCAACCTTGAAATCTAACTTGAGCAAGCACTCGGCGCATTCTTTGCCAAGTTTTTCTGATTCAGCCTCCTTGGCTTGCAATTTTGCGGCACACCCTCTGTGTACTTGCTCCAGGAATTGGAGCCTTTGCTGCAAGTTCTTCAGCTCCCGATTCTCCTCTTCGAGATGCGCATTCCTTGACGCGATACTCGACCTGGTTTCCTCGAACTCCGAGACGACATTCTTGTACAACACCTTCGACTCGGAGACCTGGGCCTCAAGCGCCTTCGTCCTTCCCTCCTCGTGGGCCAGGGCCTGGCTGCACATTTCCAGCCGCGAGCGGAGGTCTTCCGCGATCCTGGTCTCCGAGTCTAGCCTTGCCTCCAGTAAGGACATCCCGTCGACCAGGTCCGAATGTTCCGTCTCCCACTCCCTCTCGCACCTTCTGAGCCTCTCCTTGAGCTCCTCCTTCTCGCGCACAGACTCGGCCAGTATCTCGTCCCGCCGCGACAGCTCCTCGCGCGCATGGACTTCTTGGAGCCTCGTCTCGTCGTGGTCCTTCTGCTCCTTACTGAAGAGGAGTGGAAGGCGCGCCAAAGACGTCACGAGCTAGACGAACGATTGTCTGGCGGCACAGGACGTAGGCGCGGCGGACGTTCCGGTGGGCGTGGAAACTCGCCAGGCAAGGGGCGGTGTCACAATTGTGGCATCTACGGCCACTGGGCAGAAGACTGCCGCAATCCTAAGCTTGATGACACGAAAAAGTGCCAAAATTGTGCATCTATGGCCACTGGGCAGAAGACTGTCGCAAGCCAAAACGCATGGGGATTAATTATTAATGGTATAAAGGCTTAATCAACAATTAAGAAGCTGTAAGCTTTTAAAAAATTTAATATCAGTTAATAATCTAGATAGGTGTCCTTAGTTTACCTAGTCTTTAGGATTTGTTGCTAGTCCCTAGGACGTGTGTGGCCAGGAGTCTTTTACTCCACGTTCTTTTGTTGTCCACATGTTTAAGTTTTGTTTGCCTATTTAAAGGCCTCATTTGCATGAATAATAATCACAACGAAAATTTCCTCTCCTCATTCTTTCTGTCATCTCCAAAAGAGTGTTTATACTCTGTCATTGCCTTCTCCTTGTCACATCCAGAAGTTTAGAGCCAACAAACTAGGCACCAAGGAAAAGGGCATTAGTCTTCAGCCATCAACAGGCAACGATTGACTGAACCTTCAACCAACTTCTCCACTTGATCTGTTAATTTCCTTTCTCTTCCTTCACTTCTCAATCTATTGGTGTAAAAATAAAAGTATATGCATGAAACTGTTGGGGCCCTAGGATTGTAAGATGTACTATTGCAATAGTGTTCAAAGTTAAAATAATTAATTAAATTTGAGCTACAGGGAAACAAGAAGTCCAAGTATATTACACTTCAGATTTAATAAGATCACAAGCATAACAATATAATAAAAAAAGGACATGAAAACTTAACAATTATGCAGAAGAATTTATTTCATCTTGCCTGAGAAAATGTACTAAAGGAAATGATAGGAAAAATCTCTCTAGTAGTTTATCCACAGGCATTCAAGTCCAAAAGCACTATGATTGTACTTCTGATATACAACTTAACAAGAAATATTTAGCAGCAAACTGAAACATGAAGTAAAGACAACAATGGAAAATCACGACTAGATAATACAAAAAGGCACAAGGTAACAAACCTCAGGGTCCTCTTCAATCATGTGAGTCGCCCGTTGACTGAGATTTATAGCAGCATGGTACATATCATTCAGGATATGCTCCGAGATTACGCTTTTGTTCATTTTCCACAAAAAATTATGTTTTTGTCTACCATCTTCTGAACTTATTGCTCTCTGCATGAAGCAACACGAAGCCAAATTTTTAAAAACCTTCACCTCGTGAAGAAGATAATTGCAACTCATGTGATATTAGGTTCACAATAGATATTCTGGTTGGAGTGGGGAGAGGCAGGAGTAGGTGGTTTTGAATCAGTCAGTTTGGCTAATACCACAAATGAAAAAGGAGTCTAAACCATCACAAATAGAATCAGATGACCAAAGAAGAACAGTAAAATGATGAGATAAGCAACACATGAAAAGAGAGAATTAATCCCAATCTGAAACAACTTCCATTATGCCACATACATGTTAAGACCAAGTAGTAGTCCGTCGGAGAGTATATCACACAAAAAACATGTCACACCATTCATGGTGATAGAGAGGGGCTTTGTGTAAATCGATATTCCTACCTTTTGTCCAAAAGGTTCTACTAGTATAGAAGAACCAAAACTATAGTAGATCCAAAAGAAAACTACACCATAGCAAACCCATGCTATCAAATTTCAGATGAACTTGTAAGTTGTAACAATTCCAAGCCTGAAGTATGATGATATCATTTATCTTAGCAGACCAAAATGAAACCATCAAGTTCAAACTCATTCATCAACTTCTAAAAGGGTTATCAAGTATCATTTATGCTTCAATTAGTTTAATAGTAAATTCCTCGTGCTAAATTGGAGTCACTTTATTCAACTTAGTACCAGATTCTTGCTTAGCATCCCTTTCTACAATTAGAAAGAGGAAGAAAGAAAAGAAAAAGCTTACCTTCATATCCAAGTAGTCATCCTTCCAAAATTTGTACAAAATTCCTTCAGTTTTCGTCTTCTCTAAAAGTGCAGCATTATGAATCTATAAACAAGACAACGTGTGAGAATCCATAAGTAGTTCACATGACAAACATGTTCTATAATTGACATTGCACAATACTCACAAAACAGACCTGCAAACTTATATGTATTGAGTTTCATATATAATAAGAACACGATCACCTTCAAAATCAATATACTTGTCTAAAATTCAAAATTCTGGCATATTTTAGGTCATTATGAAAGTAACTGCTGATATTTGACACTTGTTTGGAACACAAAACATCAAAAATAGAAAATTATATTTAGGATTTGTGAAACATAAAATAATTCAAACACATGATTGGAAAAAGACAGTGTTCTAAGTGTTCTAAATATCGCTAGACGGAGACGGTGCCCTAAGGGCCCGCCTACCTCCTAGGGCGCCTAGGCGCCGAACTGATATATATATATATATATATGTCATATGCAAACATAACTCATAGGTGAGAAGTTGGTTAGCCTGTTGTGTACAAGTAGTGGGTCGGCTGTGGGGAGTTCAGGGTTCAAACCATCACTTCATCATAAAAAAAAAAATTCCTCATTCCCTCCCTTTCCTCTCTCATCATTTTTATCCAATTATTTTTTTCCCTCATTTCCTCTCCTTTCTTTCCTTTCCTCTACTCTCCCTCCGGCTCTCCTCTCCCTCTCCTCTCCCTTTCCTCCCTCTCCCCACCACCCCACCACCACCACGACCACCACCGTCTCCACCACCACCACGAGTCCATCGACCACCACCGCCTCCACCACCACCACGACTACCACCACCACCACCACGAGTCCACGACCACCACCGCCTCCACCACCACCACTACCGCCACCCGTCAGCAACAACAGCATCAGCACAACCACCACCACTGGTAAGTTTTTGTTTTTATTTTTTTGAAATTTTAAATAGGGCCGCCTAGGCCCGTCTAGTGCCTAGGATGGCCGCCTAGGGCCTTTTCGGTGCGGCGGTGGCCGCTTAGGCCTATTTTTAGAACACTGGAAAAAGATAAGAAATATCGGAATCGGTATCGGACCCTTCCTATGAGTATCGGGATCGGCGATACTCGGGATCGGCATCGGATTTTTTGGTATCGGAAAGTAAATAATGAATAATAAATTATTAAAATTTTAGAAAAAAATGTTTTATACATATAGTCATAATTTTAAGTACTTTGTGTGTTGTTTCTTACAGTAGTTTTGAAATTGAATGAAATAGTAGTCACCCTTGTCAATTGGTTTACCTTTGATATACAAGTTTTTCTTCGTTTACATGCTACAACCTTTAGTGTGCTTTTACACCCTTGTTGATTGGTCTTTTTTCGTTCAATTTTCTTTGTCAAATTGACTAAAAAAAGACCATAATGTTGGTATCGGTAAGTATCAGTATTGATTAGTATCGGATCACAACATGTCAAACCATATCAATATCGGCCGTACTGGATTGATAACGGCCGATACTGCAAACTATGATAAGAAAGTCAAGTCAAATATGTAAGAAAAAACCATACTAAAGTCCCAAGCTCCATAGATGCTAGAAAGAGTATCTCCTAAATCAAGGAATGTTCATCAAAGTGAAAAACAAATTAAAATACCAATTATCATGTTTCATCACTTGTTTCGAGGACACTTACAAATGATCTCAAGCATCAAAGAAAGTTTGTTCAAGTACTAACAAAACCATTTCCTCATAACATATGATTCCTGATGCAAACAGATTATCTATGTTTGGGCCCTTGTGGTCTAGTCCTTGTTCAGCGTACCGGATTTTAAATTAAAAGCCTATACGTCTAGATAATCCACTCTCTTCCATACAACACCTCCAAATCCATTAACAAAGCTGGAAGAGGCACCGGCCGTGCAAATGGGGAAACTAGGAATAGATTCTACCAAATAGACTTCTAACTCGAGTAACATGCACTGATGTCCTTTGGCATAGATCTTGAACAAAATTCAGTTATATTATAAACTCTAAGAATTCACATCTACGATGTTAAAATACTTATTCAGTGGGAAAAATTATTACCTGATCGTTCTCATATATGCCCTTTTTTGCCAGTAACGTGAATATCCTGCGTGCCTCGTCTCCATATCTCTTTACAACAAGGGCCTCAACCTGAAATATGTAAGTATAAATAGCGTAAGATTGCTCTACTTAAACATGATACATATTTCTTCAAAATCAATCAAGCACCTCATCATTTTGACACGTTTCGATGATGTTCTTCAAGTCTACATCAAGAAGTTCAAGCATAACATGTTACAATTTGCCAAAACAAAAACTAAATCACATGTTCCAAATAGTATGCTTTAAGAGAATTGAAATTAAAAAACTTACTAATAGTATGTAATGCTTCTGTCTCCTCATCTGACAAGCGGCAGCCAAGTTCTTCAACAAGAATCTTCCGAACATTTTCCAATGTCATTGAAGATCCTCCAGGCTTTACCTTCACTCCTTCTAATATGTCATCCATTGATGACATAACTAAACGGAGAAAACAAATGTAACAAAAAAAACTAAACAAATCACATACTGAACAGAACATTTATATAAAAGTCACATAATTGGCTACATTGCCCTATAACCTATGTATCTCAATTTAACTTAACAAAAGAAGAAAGTTGGTTGAAAGAATATTGGATAAGTATCCCAATAATGTAACTTTTGGTGTATATTGTTCAGCCTTATCCTACTAATGACTTTTAGGGGAATCCATCTAATCATTACAAGTATCCAAGAGTATGAAATGTTTTTTTTCAGTTATGAAATGAGTCTATTGCAACTGAGTCTTGTATGATCGTATTGGTGGAATCATAAATATGTATCAACATTCTCCACTATCAAGTAGTCACTAAGCACTACATGAAATTATTGATAAGTAATCAGATGTTACCAGAATTATTATCTTTAGCTTTTTGTTCATGATTGGATTCTATCATGGCCTCTAACACGATACCAGCATTAGGGCCAGATCTTGATTTTATATGTTCAACGCAGGCCTAGAAGCAAAAGCAAACAGAAAATTAGTAGAGCACAACTATGCTGAATGATATCATCTGCAAACAGCATGCCAATATAGAGAGAGAATAATATATACAAAAGAGTAGAAAGTTGCTTACAATATCTAGAACTTCATAGTATCTGATCCCATGAAGAAGAAAAAACGAAAAGGAGAAAAGAACAAAAGGTACAACAACCGTCTTAATCATGTTTTGAGAAAATAGGACCTTACACTAGATTAAGTTGTCATAATTTAGCTGCATTGACAAGATATTGATGTTTTTATTTTAAGAAATTAGGATCTCGTTGATCAAAACTCTTATCATAATAAAGATATTCTTTTGAAGTTTGGTAACTCGGCTAATTAAACAAAACCAGAAGTTTTCCATAATATAAGAAGCAGCTTCCATAGATTAGTCTCATTAGTTTAACTAAATTTGAGGTGAAAAGTAGGTCAATGAGAATGATTTAGGTCTAGGACATTTCTTTGGTGAAATCAACCATGTTTAAAATTGTTGATCTTGTAACTACTGCACAAAGTTAACCTCAAACGAGGAACGTTATGATACATGGAACAAAACTAAACAACAAAATTACTTTGTATATATTCTAGAACGAGGTATGGTAGGGTAGGGTACTTCAGAAAACTTTAGTGCAAAAATGAATGGTGGTTTTGGATCATAGATTCATAGCACACTTTCCAATCTGGTGTGTGCATGTGTGTATATATATTACAGTTTGAGAAGTCTAGTTTTTCACATACATAAGCATCAGGTAGTTCAGCACACAACCATTTATGATTTAGGATTTCCTCATTTCTTAATAGAACATTTAAATTTTAAATTTTAAATTTTTTTCACTTTAAATTAAATTTTAAATCATTTCATTTTTGTCTACTTTTGCAGATGAAAGTTCAGGAATGGTAAATGAAAACCAGTTAGAGGCTTTTGGTAACTCTATTATTGCATATAGCAAAATATAGAAATATAAAAAAAATCCAAATTATAAGTTTGTGGATGAATATATAGGTTTTATTTTTGGATTACTAGGTTATCTGGTACTATTAAATTTAGTCAAATATTTTATAGACCAAGTTCTCATTTTCGTATTGAGTCTACAGTCCATATTCTATAAGTTTATCTTTGTATTCGTAACTTCTTAAACTCTTTTGTATAATAAGTGTATCAAAATGACATGATATATAATCTGCTTATTAATTTAAAAAACTGTACTTTAGGAAACAATAAGGTGACAACTTTGACCATGGAACTAAATGGACTTATGAAGAAGGATTTCTCAGTATTCTTTAAATCAGTTAGGTTTATTGCATGCTAACTTGCAAAATAAGAGGCATGGGAATAGTATGACGAGGGACATATTCCATATAGGGACATGTGGGCAGTAATATTGACCATATAATGAAAATAAGAAAGATAATAAACATGCATAGAAATGAAGAAAGATAAGCAATAGGTTAAAAAAAAAAATTAGCTTACATGATTCAAATTTTACTTTCTTTTCGTTGATGCAATGAAATGAAAAAAAATTGATTTGATGACATACCTTCTTCTTAAGACAACATACAAATTTCTCAAAATTGGCTCGCCACAGAAATTCACTCTCAGCGATTGTAGCTTGGCCATCATTGTCAACCTCTCTGGCTTTACGTTTCCGCTGTTATATGAAAATATCGATTAATGTGTAGAAACTACCACTGGGAAGATAAGTATTTAAGCTGTGCATGTTACTGTAACAAAATATTTTTTTAGTACTTCAAATTGTACAGTTGTAATGGATGTACTTTATCAAGTTTATTTTTCTTGGAGATAACCCAGTCATTAATGACCGTCCTGTCTTGGACTACTAAGATCAAACTCTGTATCTCATTCCCATTTTTATTTTGCCCAAAATGGATTTTAAATCCACGTCCACTCCTCCCCTCCCTTACTAGTGTTACCACTAGACCACCCCCTGGTGGGCAGTACTTTATAAAGTTGAAAAGCAAAATTTTATAAAACTTACTTCCAGAATTTGTACTAAAAAAGTTTCTATATTTCTTCAAGACATTGCAACCATAGCACTAAGATAGGTTGTGATCACACCAATTGGAGAGAAAAAATGGACTTATTTTGAACAATCCTAATACATCAATGTAAATTTAAACAACATAATTTTGTACATATTTCATCAAGAGTAGAAATATCCCGTTAGTCGGTGAGAATAGAAACAGTATGCTAAACTAGAAGTATGTAGAGAAACTTTGAAATCTAATGTTTTAAAATTAGTAAGATGAAAGCATATCATACGAAATGAAACTTCATCTAAAAGTCGAAGAGAAATAAACGAGTACATGTAGATGGACAAGAGATACCTAGGACTAAGAGTAAAGTTTTGGGTATTTAAGATATCAATCAGTAATTATGTAGGAGATTTGAGAAACATGTTGTGCATAGAATTAAAACTTGATGAATGAACTAGAGGAGACCTTCGAAAGTACTTTGTTGTCGCAGTATATCAACAATGAAACTAAAAGAAAATTTCTTTAAGACAACTATAAGACCAACAATGTTTCAAAATGATGGCAATTAAGAAAAATATATAGAAAACTTAGCGTAGCTAAAATAAGAAATCTAAGATGGATCATGATTCATAACACATTAAAAGACAAGAAATGAGTGTATCTGTAGGACGTTAGAGGTATCACCAATTGTGAGAGAGAGAGAGAGAATTGTCTTGGATGGTTTGCACATGTGCAATGTAGACCAAGAGATGCACCGGTATAGAGGAGCTATAAGATAGTATTTAAAGGTCTTTGTAAGAGTAGGTCTCGGTGAAGTAGGACGGGACCTAAAGAAAGGTACCTATGTGTAGAATATGAGATTTGGCGTGATTTCGGGTGTAGAAGCTTTAGTTTGTGAACAATTATATTATATTAATCTATCATAATATAATTATAACATAAGTTCAAAAAAAAATGAATTGCAATTAATTGATATTACCAAATAGTGGACGTAGGGTTAACAAGGATGACGTTAAGGGTTCACCTTAGATGTCGATCCTCGTGGGCTTTTGTACTAGGAAATCCTTTCAATATGTCTATAGCAACGAAGATAATAACGATAATTGTTGGATTAAGTGCTAGGGTCTTAGGCACTAAGACAACATATCGACATCGCAAGGATGCTATTTAGTTAAACAATTCTAACATGTAGATCGAGAAGTATATTGAATTAAGATATGATACTTCCCAAGCCTCTCAACCTCAATATTTTTCTTAATCAACTATCTTCCTTGTTTCTTTGTTTTACATCTCTTTCTATAGTCTAGGTTGCTCTCATCAAATAGCTTGTAAAAATAACTCATTCACCTCTCCTTAATATCATGTTTCTTACTAATATATTTTGGTCCGCTCTTGATACACTTAATATTATCCAAGTCTCTACTCATTTCCTACTCTAAGTAAGCATATAAACATTTTTTCCTCCACCTTAGTTTTTAACCTCCTATATCAACAATCACAAGCTTTAGATATAGCTTCATTAACTGTTTTCTTAGCTTTATTTTTTGCTACTTTATAACTCTCAAAGTTTATCCCATTTTTAATTTTTTACCAATTTTTTAGGCAATTATTTTTCCTTAGTAATCTTTTTTAACTTCCTCGTTCCACCACCAACTTTCTTTCGAGGACTAACATTACCTACACTCCTAGAATCACTATTGCTACTTTCTTGATACAATTTGCCATATTGTACCACATCGTTAGAATCCGCTTCTATGACCCCATCTTCCTTTACTATCTTCCTTATTTTCTTTGTTTTGCATCTCTTTCTATAGTCTATGTTGCTCTCATCAAATAGCTTGTAAAAATAACTCATTCACCTCTTCTTAATATCATCTTTCTTACTAATATTTTGGTCCACTCTTGATACACTTAATATTATCCAAGTCTCTACTCATTTTCCCACACCTAGTAAGCCTACAAACATTTTTTTCCTCCACCATAATTTTTAACCTCCTATATAGATAATCACAAGCCTTAGATATAGCTTCATTAACTATTTTTTAGCTTCATTTTTGCTACTTTATAACTCTCAAAGTTTAACTCATTTTTAATTTTTTTTACCAATCTTTTTAGGCAATTATTTTTCCTTAGTAATCTTTTTTAACTTCCTCTTTCCACTACCAACTTTCTTTCGAGGTCCAAACATTACCTACACTCCTAGAATCACTATTGCTACTTTCTTGATACAATTTGCCATATTGTACCGCATCATTAGAATCCGCTTCTATAACCCATCTTCCTTTATTATCACATCCTTAAAATTTATTATGTTCTCTTCTTTCAAGTTCCACCATTTGGTTCTTGGTCTCTTCTCCACCCTAGCTTTTCTCTTCCATAACTAAATCCAAGGTTATAAACGGCGGTAGGCGGGTGCGCGGACGAGAGTCCGCCTACCGCCTAGGCGGTGCCTAGGCACCGCCTAGGCAGTTGATACATTTTGAACATTTTTTACTATTTTACCACTGTTTTTTGCATAATATGCATATTTTAAGGGTGTTCCATGCATAACTAAGTTGTAGAACGAAGATTTATAAAGTTTTAGTGTTGTTAGGCTCATAATGTTAAAAAAAAAACTTTTTGGCTAAAATATTTTGTAAAGTATTTATCCGCCTAGGCGCTCGCCTACGCTGCCTCACCTCCGCCTATGCCGCCAACCTCCATTGACCGCCTACTCCACCGCCTACAGCAAAGCGGTGCGGAGAGGGACCGCCTACCGCCTAGGCGCCGCCTAGGCGGGCGCCATTTAGAACACTGACTAAACCTAACATGTCTGTTAAGAAAAGTGGGAGGCATCAATGGAATGAACAGCATAATACTTAGAAGTGTTCCATTTTAATGAACTAAAAATTCCTTTGTCATTCTACAGAAAACCTCATGCTTCCATAGTGTTTCCTAAGACCGTTTTGCGGCTTTAGAATCTATAAAGTATAAACTACAAGAACTAGTAACAGGAATTAAATCTCCATGCCATCACGACAAGTAAAAAACACTGGAAATTTTAACAACTAAATAAGGATGCAACATATTAACAAATTTTATAGTTCTACACAAGGACACCATATTGATCTGCACAATGAGAACTTGCAATGTGATGATTGGAAAGGACTAAAAAACTTATAAAGCAGTATATTATTATTTTCATTTAATACCATATTGATCTGAACAATGTAGGAAAAATTATGCTGCCAGAGTACTAACCTTGTCACCAACTGAGACGCCAGGAGAGTGGTCTGTTACTTTGACATTTGGGATTGTATTTGTCCCCATATCAGGAATTTCACAAAATCTCTCAGCATGTGACACAGCTGCAGCAATTGTTACTTGTTGTTCAACAGACGAGCTTCCTACATCAGTGTGTAAAATACAAGCATAAATATATCATCATTTGGCTCCCCTATCGTGCTAATATTACTTCCAGTAAATTGCTCACAGAATTCCTTAACAACATTGACATATGCTTGTGGAAAAAAGATTAATTACACTTGATTTATAAACACTTTTACAAGTAAGGTTGGAGGATATAAAACTTGATCTCATCAAAAGCTTTATAACATGGCTAGAATTAGCAAGAGATGTGAATTCAAAAGGTTAGCACCACAAAAAAATAAAGTGATGCACCGACATTTTATTTACATATATATTTACTGCCTTCCCAAATATGCCGACACTGGAACTTTTTTGACTCATTCTTTCTTGTGGGCAGCCGTTTGAGATGAAGACTTTGTTATTGCTAATTCTTTCTTATGGGCAAATCACTAGCAGAACATGATTATATGGATAAATATCCATATATGGCAACCACATCCCATGATTTCCATCCATAAACTGCAAACCGTAACTGGGCCAGCTTTACCTGCACAAACCCCAGCTGAACTTTCACATCATCTTGTGAGTTATAACTTGCATCGCAGTGTACCACCACAGTGAGTTTTGTTTATAGATATCATAGAAAGGTAACCACCAAGCATTATTTTGTCATACATAATGGCACCATTATGTTGTTCTCATGCAAACCAATAGTCGGAAGTTTCCAACTGGCACATGAGACACCTCTTCCTACATATACTACAATAACAACAACAACAAGAAGAAAGCCTTTATTCCATAATTTTGGGGACACCTCTTCCTACATATAAATATTATTTATTTGTACTTTTTCCTACCATTAATCACGAAATGGAACAAGCAATACACTCTTCTTTTTAGTCTATCCACTTTAGAAGGCGAGGGTGGTCGAGCCCCCTCTAGTTATAAAAAGAGAAAAGATAAACCATAAGCCCCAAATAGAAATTTTAGTATATAACCCTAAATTTGTAATTAGAATATTCAACAATTTGTTATTTGTTACAATTCAAAATCCTATTTGTCGTATTCTATTTCTCCAATCTCAATCATTGTCATCCATCTCGTAGTTTACACTATCACGTCCAGGCCCACGGGCCCACCACAACACGACCCATGCATGGGCTTCATGTTCATCACCACTTGGCCGACTTGCCAAACTAGTTTATTCGGATGTAAATATGAGATCTAAACACTCAAATATTAACTAATCAAGCTCTCATATATAACATGTTTCACAATATCTGCCACTCAAAAATGTGATGCTCCTCATTGCAAACCCTTGCATTTGCCTTAATCTCACATTACTGGAACATGATTCACTAGATAGCTTTGATACCATTTGTCACGCATGGCCCACAGGCCATCCAAGACATGACCATGCGAGAGTATCATGCATAGTTACTTGGTCTAATTGCCAAAATTGTTAACCTCGATATACACATGAGACCCAAACAGTTAAATATAAACAAATCAAACTCTTATCCATTTGGGGTTTCACATCCACCCTATCTCTACCTCCTTCACTAGCCCAATATCATTTTATCCTCCCAGCCTCCTCCAAGACTCAAAATACGACGAGTCCTTTCCTCCTCTAACAACAACTCCAACCTAGTTTGATAATGATGGCAAGAAAGTAAGTTCTATATATATTCTATTTTTACACACATGTTTACGACGCATCATAGTGTTTTCTGGAACTCATCACAGTTTTTACCAAAGCGTAGTAGTGATTGTACAACAATGATTTACAATACACCAAGCATTGTCACAACCATACCGGAGCACTACCAAACGGCACATCTTACAACAATGAGACGCCTCTTCATAACATATCGAAGATTATTTTTGTTATTTGTTTCCTTATCCCCGCATTAATGTACTGACTATAAGAAGCCTATAATTCAAGAAGGCAACTAAGGTAATAATCCTTTTTTTTTTCATTTAACAAAAGTAGTCCTTGGCTGGCAAAGTAAATTAGAAGGGGCAGATCGGTTGGTTAGGGTTGTGGTTTCCAAGATGCCGACAGGATAGCAATAACAGTAAACCCAGAAGGTAAAATAAAATTAAAAATTAAGGACTTCTCATAGTGTACTTATCTTAGATCGTTTCTTTCCCGACGAAGGTACATCCTCAGGTTTGATGGATGGTTCAGAAAATGGACAACGCTCCACATAATTTGCATGTATAAGTCTATTGAAGTTCTTGCGAATATCATTGCGTATGGCTGCATAGTATAAAAACATACATAAGCAGTTAGTTGTAGCTAGTAAGATATGATAAAAATAGTGATACCAAGAAGTGGAACTTAATGAAAGGAAAAAAAACAAACTTAAAATCATTTTAAATCAGCCAAATCATTGTTGAAGGAGACATCATGAGCATCTATTACAATATAGACAAGAGGCATTAGTGAATCTACCCCCAGGATGCTTCAAAGTGACTCGTACTGCAAGTTGGTCAAACGTAAGCCTGCCATGTTGAAGTAGACCATCAAGAATATTCGCACTGCAAGGAGTTCACATACACCTCTATGCAGATTAGTAAAGGAGCTTATAAGGTAAAAATCACTTGACTGTTATCAGAATGAATTAATAGACAATAGGAACAGGATTATCCGAACTGAGTCGTTAACAGAATAAGAATATCAAAAGAATCGCCCAAGAGAAATACGACAAAGAAAAGTTCAACACACTTACTGGGGTCGGCTAGCTTAATAAGTAAAATAGCTAGCGCCTATGTCCTACACCATACATCAGTTTGTATTTTGAAGCATATTATGGTCCACATATATCATCATTGTTAAAAAAGAGTCATTCTCTTCTTAAGTTGATTCATCAATCCTATCAATCATTTTTCTTCTTATACAGTAATGTTCATATCATAAGCTTTGGACTCTCGCAAGAAACCTTAAACATTTTTTGATTTGGGTAATTAAGAATTCATTGGTCAGGCTAAAATTGAATAGATCCAATTCGGATGTCCCATATTATTTATTCTACACAAGCCTAATTTGTCTCAACACCTAATGTATTAGGGAAACTAATTCTAAGCAATAATAAATTCACAGGTTTGTAAGTTTCATGCTAAAGGAAAGTATTTAGGAGCAACTGTTAACTTATAAAAAAATTTAAAACTCTTGATCTTCCTGATTCTGGGAATCATTACGGCTAGGTTTGGGATAGCTTATCATGGCTGTTTCTGCATATTTTTTTTCCTAAAGCATTGCCAAAAGTTGTTTGGTACCAGCTTACAAAAAAGAACAGTCGGTTCAATTTTCGGACAGCTTTTGACAGCAGGTGGGAGGCTGCTGTGAGTGCTGTCCAAAGCTGCTTGTGCTGATGCTTTTTGAAAAGCAGCAGCAATCCCAAACCAGGCTTACAGTGTCCAGCACGGGGTTTACAGAGTTGCAATTTCACAGTTAGGTTGTGCTTGGTTTGGTAGACAGTGTTTCATTTCGTACAGAAAATGGGACAACACATCCTTAGTCTCAGAATAATCATATACACTTCATAAGTTTGTCAACTAGAGAAAAACAGGCACTAACCTGCTCCCCAAGGTCAGCATTAACGATAGCCGAGAACTTTGTGAACCGCATCCGCTGAATATTATAGAACAAGGCCGTATACTGAGTCACATTCCTGATGGCTCCTCCGAGCCCAGCTGCTTAAAATAGCAACAACAACAAAAAAACATATTCCGCCATAAACAAGCCTGATTATTCAAAATACCCAACAAAAAATAAATCAACATGAATTCTTTTGGGGGAAAATCTAAGCATGGTTTCTTGAGGAAAATAGCATCGGACAAACTCCAACTTCAACAATTAAAATTACACATTAACCAAATGACATCAAAATCTTTTTTTTTACTAATTTGCAACTAAATACTCCGAACATTTCCAGATTTACAAGTTGCTACCCTAAACTGTTAGAACTAGCACCTAATACCTTAAACTTTTCCAACTTTGGAACTCGCTACCAGGATGGTATCATATTTCTTAATAGTAAACTACCTTACCGGCATAGGGTACCACGTTGCAGACCAGTGAAAGTTCAAGGTATTTACTTGCTAATTATAATACCTTAAAGTCTGCTTGGCAATTGTAGGGTAGTGGTTATGAGATATTTTAAGAGTACCGGTTATGAGTGGCTATAAGGGGTCCGATTTTGGGTGGTTTTTAAGTAGCGGCTTTTAAACTAGTCCAATCGATGCTCGATTATTCACTAACAAGCGATTCTGAAAGTTATTTTTACATGAATAAAATTAAATAGGTAAGGGTATCACTAGTTATCATTATATTTTTTGTGAGGATATAAATGAATAAAATCCTCAAAACCCACCGATTTGGGGTGTTTATAAAGCCACTCAAAATTACATTACACTGGTTTTTTTTTTTTTTTTTTTTTTTTGGGGGGGGGGGGGGGGGGGGTTGAGCCGCCCAAAATCAGTGCCTCAAAAAAATTAACAAGCAAAGGTTTTCATAAATGGTCGGCTCAAAAACACCCCAGAACCGGTAAAAACATCGTTACCAAGTAGACCCTTAGGGTAGCAAGCTACTAATTTTAATAGTTTAGGCTAGCAATTTGCAAGTGCGGAAAAGTTCAGGGTATGTAGTTGCAAATCCCAACCCGATCATCAAAATACCCATGAACATGGGCAACTCCCAACCCAATAATCAAAATACCCATGAACAAAATTACATCAAATCAATTCTTTTTTACAGAACAAGAAAAAGATCATCCGACACCCAATCAACCAAAGCACCCATGAACTAAATTACACCAAAATCAAATTTCTTTTTCGCAAAAAAACACGGGCTATCAACAGCAAGAGCATCTAGCACAATCCCAACCCAATTTATTCTCAGAGCACTGGGAAACTTCAACCCTAAAATACCCATCATATGAGCTGCAATAATTTATCGTTTCTTCTCAAGAAACTTTAAAAAAAAAAAGTTGCACCTCTCAACCATCAAACCACATCAATACAAATAATTCTTGACACCCATCGACTAAAATTACATCAAATCAATCTTTTTTTTCCTCACGAAAATAAGCATGGGTTTCGATAAAACGAAGAAGATCGGGCACCTGGTCTTTCAATGGAGAAGGCCTGGACGCAGTTGTGCTGGATGAGGACGAGGAGGCTGCTCCTGACCTGGGGCGGGGGGAGCCGAACGAAGCGGACGATCTCCGGGAGGGCGAGGGATCCCCTGTGGAGGAGGCATCCCACTACTTTCTGCGCCATCGACAGAAAAATCTCAATCATGAGGACACGGACACTACGACACGGACACGATTGGGATAGAAGGGGGGAGGGGAGGGGAACTTACGGAGACGATTTCGCCGAAGTGGGATTTGACGATGGTCTCGGCGTGAGCAAGTCCCTGCTGCGCCACCATCTCTCTTACGAGGGTTTTGACAGATTTGCTAAACGAATTTAAAATTTTAAAAGGTTTAAATTTTATGATATAGCTACCATCTGCGCCACCATCTCTCTTACGATGGTCTCGGTTTTGACAGATTTTCCAACAAAGGTTTAAATAATTCTTTTATGATATAGCTAAAAATGGTTTAAATATTTAAATTATATTTGAATTTAGATTTGCTAAACGAATTTAAAATTTTAAAAAAATTCACTTTAGATTAAATTTTAAATTTAGCTTTTAAATATTTTTAAATTTAGCTTTTAATATATATATGTAGTCATAACCCGTGCCCATAGGGCATGGTTCATTTAAGGTATTCCCCCTCAAAATCTTGGACCCCCAATTTTAAACGAACAATAATAATTTTGAGGCCCCCATCAAAATATTAAATCCCAACCACTGCTGGATGTAAATTTTTTTTGGATTCCCCATAAAACCCCACTCTCAATAATGCTCATCCACAACCATTATGAGACCCCCATCAAAATATTAAATCCCAACCATCAAAATATTAAATCCCCATCTTTGGATTCCCCATAAAACCCCACTCCCAATAATGCTCTTCCCCATAAAACCCCACTCACAATAATGCTTTTCCCCATAAAACCCCACAACCGTTGATTCACCAAGATTAAATCCCAACCACTCTTTATCTTGGCACAGTCAGCCCTAGGATTCAAAAATCTTTGTGTTTTGTATAATAGATTTGGGTAAAAAGGCGAGGAAGTTAGTTTTTTTATCCGTAATTTTTTAATAAAATAAATGGTGGATGATATACATATGGTTTGGACGGTTTATTTCTGAGTCGTTTTCAAGCCGCACTATAAAGAGTACTAGTAAAACACGTGCAACGTAATTTTTTTTTTTTTAATGTTATCAAAAAATAATTTAAATTTTGAATTCCTAAAATACCCTTGAGTATTTTCATCATGTTTCATATCAACTTGCATGTCATTTATGTTTAAGAGTCAAAGCAATAAAGTTTGCATGCTATGAAGTCTCCTCTTTCTATACAACTCTTCATGTTCTAATGGTAATAATTTTTTTTGTCCTTACCATTTTTCAAAGGTTATTTATTATTCTCAATAAAATATTAAAAACAAATTTTTTTACTTCGAATTTCTTAGTATTGTAAAAAGTTAGCATACACATGTGAATAATCACCTAGAAAAGACAGAAAGACAGTAGCTAATCTTATGATATTCTAATTGAAATACGTGTAAAACACGTACATGTAGACTAGTATTATTAAAAGTAGTTTATTTAAGTATATTTGAATGAAATTTTTTTTTCTCTCTATAAAAAAATGCTCAAGATTGAGTTGTCTAACTCATGTATATTTCGTCAATCATTTCGTTTTTAAAAATTAAAATTAAAATGAGTTCCATAACAGTAGTTATTTTTTACATAGTTTAAAATAAAATTAAAACCTAAAATTCTCCTAACTGAATAAATAGGTAAAAATACTAAAATATTTTAGTATTTAAATTATATTTAAACTAACTAAATGATATTATAATAAATCTTTAAATATTATAACATATCCAAAAGTTTAAAAATATATTTATAATAAATCTTAAAATATTCTAACATAATTTAATTTTTTATATTTCAATCATATTGTAATTTTTTTTCTTCTTTTAACGTGCACACACGTGAAAGTAACTAGCATATTTAAATTCGCGTGCGTTAAATAATTCTTTTATGATATAGCTAAAAATGGTTTAAATATTTAAATTATATTTGAATTTAGATTTGCTAAACGAATTTAAAATTTTAAAATTTTTCACTTTAAATTTAATTTTAAATTTAGCTTTTAAATATTTTTAAATTTAGCTTTAATATATATGTATTTGTGGGTAAAAAGGAGAGGAAGTTAGTTTTTTATCCGTAATTTTTTAATAAAATAAATGGTGGATGATATACATATGGCTTGGGTGATTTATTTCTGAGTCGTTTTCAAGCCCACTATAAAGAGTACTAGTAAAAGCACGTACGTTGCACGTAATTTTTTTTTTTATAATGTTATCAAAAAATAATTTAAATATTTAATTTAAATTAAGATTTATTATATTTATATTTATATTTATATTTTCATTAAGATTTAGAAAAAATAACTACTTTAATTATAATTTGTTACGGATATATGAGGATAAAAGAGAGGGTATTCGGCTATGCCTTCCGTAATTTTTGTGGATAAAAAAGATATTTTGTTATGTGAAAAAAATGAGAGAAAGTTTAAAATTATATTCTTCCATAATTTTTTTAAAATGAAATGGTTGATGATATACATACGGCTTAGACGGCTTAATTTGGAGCCGTTTTGAAGTCCAGAGATAGATGTTTATATTTTAATTATAATTTGTTATAGTTTTATTTATACTTTAATTATAAATTATTATAGATATTTGTAAACGAAGTAGGTTGTTTTCGGTTATGCGAGAGAGAGAGAGAGAGAGAGAGAGAGAGTTAGTTAGTTTTAGAATTTTTATTTTTTTCTAATTTTTAAAATTAATTTATTGAGGATTTACAAACAGCTAGATGGCTCAATTTCGAGTCGTTTCTAAGCTATCTTATATTAGCAAAGATAAAGATGTAGTCTTCTGCTTATCTTTTTGATAAGCTAGTTACTACCTTTTTTATCCAACTTTTGACAAGCATGAGAGGCGGCCGGTACGACAGCGACTACGACGGTAGGGATAGTTCAGATCCCATCCGAATCCGAGTGTTTGTCATTTTCGTCAGTGTTTTGACGAAAAAAACAAATTGAATTGAATCCAACGCTTGTTATTTCCGTTAGACACGGACAACAAAACTGTAGGAACGTTGAGCACCTCTAGAGGAGGGTGAATAGAGTGCATGTGTACAGTGGAATAAAAATTACCACTTAAAAATATGTGCAGTGTCACATGTGATAAGTACTAGGCAGATGATATGGCAAAAGTCAAACTTATATGAAGTAAGCAGTATATAAGTAAATGCGTAAAGTAAGGAGATTAGAAAAGTAAACGCAAACACCAAGGTTTATACTAGTTTTCCTTTGAGAGGACTAGACCAGTCTCGAGAACTCTAGCTCGATGTTTAATCCACAATTTGAAATAGCAGTTACACCACGTGCTTTAATCCGAAGGGCACGCCGACTTCTTACACCCTCGTGCTTTTATCCGAAGGACACGACGACTTCAACCATGAGCTTTTATACGAAGGACTCGCGACTTCACAACAATAAGCGTAGAGACAACACTTTGAAAACCAAACTTTTTACAACTCGATCCAACTTATAAATCAAGACCGCACTGGCATATAGTTGGCTTGTGGGTTGTAAACTTGGTAGATAAAATGGTTAACGCTCAGGTAGAACTCTTGAATAGATAGAAGAAGAAATAATGAGTGAGTTGAAATGAATAAAATTTTCTTCTCTATTTATAAGAGTTTTAGAACCAGAGTTTGGGCAGAACTCGGTTAAGGTAACGTTCAAATTTTTGAACGTTTTGGAGCCAAAAAATAGGTATTCATTCTGACCATTAGAGGATTCAGGAGGACCGAGTTCGTGGGAACCGCACCAAGTTCAATTACATGGTATTCAAAATATTTTGGGTTTGAAGTTTGTTTTTGGGCTCTTTTTGAATGGGCTGGCCTTTTGGTTTGTGTATTGAATAGGATTTAGGCTTTTTGGTGGAGAGGCTAGGAAGCTGAGCAAGTGCCAGTTGCGACTCAACGTACAGAGTTTCCTAGACTTAAATAAAAAGCAAAATACAGACATAAACATAAAAAACCAAGAGCATTTTAATCACGTATTTCTTCTGACATTAGAGCAGACTTGAAGACATCTTTTTTCTTGATGGCAGTTGTCCAAAGATAACAGATATGAAAATCTGAATACCTTTCGAGGACTTCGCCCCCGAACCCCCACGGGGGGCGCTATCCCCTCGACCTATGTCCGCTGACCGGGCAGCAGAACTCCCGAGTACGAGGCCCCAGATAGGTCGTTAGACGGTTCAGAGAAATATTCTTGTATAACGTCTTTTTAGTCCATTATTAATCCTTTATTACATATGTCCTGGTTTGATCATGCTTACTGCTTGTTTGCAAGTACATGTTAGGCGAACAAAATAATATACAGTATGATAATGAATAGTAGGACAATGCTAAGTTTAAATAGCAACATGATATTGATTACATGAATATTAGTGACATTGTTATGTTAAACTTAATCTAATATTCATATTCAAAAATATGATATAATCATTGGGCTAACAAAAACATGAGATGGTCGATCAAGTATGAAGATGTTACATCCCAATTCCAAAATATGTGAGACCAGACCACGTGAACAATGACTAGCTAATGCGACTACAGGTGGATCCAACCTATTAGACCTACTGAAGCATACTCTGTTATATAAAAGTGAACTCTAAAGGAACGTTAGGTGTCACGCCCCGATCCGAGAAATTGCTCGTCCTTGCTAGATTTCACCCGAATCATCGTCCTCACTAGGGTGTGATGCCGCACGAGCTTGGAGTTGCGCTCGTGCAAGGCAAGATAATAGTTTCACATAGTGATTATCTCAAATTGATAACATAAGTAGCGGAAGGAAACAGAGTATACAATAAGAATCTCTTTTATTAATAATGAACTGAAGGTTACAAAGGCTTGAATAGGCCAACTAAATATGCTAACTGGCTACAACACTCATGATCTCTCTAGCTCACACGGGATTACAGTGTTCCATACATTATGTCTCTTTATAACCAATAAGTAGTCTTCGGCAGAACATCTCCATGTTGCAAGTCCGAACGCCAAATGCGGTAGCTCCTCTTAAACGCTAAGGACTCAATGCCTCGGCGCGTCCAAGCCAAGCCCCGCCCCCCGATCATACCCTGAACCTGCAAGCAAACTAGTGGGAGATTAGTGCTTTCGTCCTCGCTGCACTGATCAAGACCCACTCGCACCCAAACCAAACATTAAGTACATTTAGTGAAACATGCAACATTATTTGGTGATCTTTCAATTTAGCCTTAGGGTCAATTTCATGGCATTATTCAACATAACAACTTAATATGAATGTGTCCAATATCGTGTCCCTGTGGCAGATACAGTTAGACATAATACGAACATGAACATAGTGATCGTGCTCATCTCCGTCCCATTTTGCCTAGCCTACAATGGTTAGAACTTTACATACGAAATCATACAATTCACGCAACCAATCAGCCATACTTAGACTTATGCATAAGGGTCGCAGGCCCTACGCCTGTACCCAACTCTAATCTCAGCCCACCGGCCCTATCTATATGAAGGTCACGGTGTTTCGCACCGTAATGGACTTGGCATCCTTATGTGTAAGCCTATGATCGCTCCAATATGGGTTGCTAACCCAGTATCTGAAGGATCCCAAACTTACTAATATCATAACTTATCACAACACTGGCCGGTCATAACCCGTCCTAATAATGTGCACCATAAATACCATACATAATTCTCTTCTAGGCCGAACGGTCCCGGTGCCCCGATCGTAACCGTTCAAGGGAAGCCACACCCATGCACGGACCATCCGAGTCCATTGACCATGCAATATGCACCATAGCAGACAAGTCATAACATTCCGACCAATCTTATGTTCCATAAATATTCACGTTCCATAAACATATTCATTTTCCCTAAACATAATCCACCATCTCTATCTCAAGTTCCGAAGACATTATGCCCCAACACATTCGTATTGATGCACGACACCCAACGGCTTAGACATCTCGTACTTATACTCAATGCGTTCCACTCGTAAGTCATTCACATAATAGCAGTTCCGTAGTTACTTAGTCATTTTGTAGCTTCCGTGCACGAGGGCACGCTTAACACCATAATTAGTATTCTAGGCCTAGTGTTCAATATTCTCGGAGTCGTGCACGTGGTGCACATCTCGATGTTGTCTTTCAATGTTCTACCATCACCGCCCTACCGTGACCCGTAGACTTGATGCACGTCGCTTCAATTGTTCAATATTCTATCTTAATGTTCGACACATACTAAGACCTTTAACCGTTCGAGCCACGCTCGCTAACATAATGGCAACTTGCGCATACAAGGATACATTTTATTAGACGTGAAGGAATAGGAAGAGAGTCAAGAATCCGCCCACCTTAAGCCGATACGCCTTGTCATTTTCGTCGAGCTGAAGCGGCTCGATTCCATAACCTGGTTGCACGGCTAACTCTTTTGACTTGGCCACTCCGTTGAACTATTCGACTGATTCGGCCTACCGCGCCTATGCCACAATCTGTTGCAAGGCGATGATTTGGTTTCGCGGACACCTTCATGAACAAGGCAAACTGCCGACCCCTTATGATTCAGCGTAAAAGCATAGTCTGTACACCAGATCAATCAAAGTTAATACCTTGTTCAAACCGAACTTATGCTTTGCATCGATTCGCATCGATACTTCATCGGGTCACGCAACTCTTTGAGTCAACGACTCATCATAATGCACCGTGCGAAGCGGGACATTACATAATATACCACTCAAAAAAGGTTCGTCCTCGAACCGAAACTAACACTCAAACCAAGTGTTTCGCTAGATCGTTTCACGATCTCATGCTACAATCGCTTGAATCATACAACTTAGTTTGGATCATACACATATTTTAGGCGTCCCACCAATATATGTATTTCAGCCAAGCTCAGTTGTAGGATGTCGAGACAAAGCTACAGGCTCAACTTAAATCCTCATGCACCAATCATTTCGTACTCGTCTTGGTTAAATCTTAGCATCTATTCCCAAACTACTTCTCGTATGCATTATTCCAACACATGATCATCTTCCAAACATATCTGCATATAACTTAACTCAAAACTATCACTTCGATTCCATAAGTTTCTTGATGACCATCTAACGCACGTATTACATTCAGTCATTGTGTATCCGATCGCAACAATCCTCCGCAATGCCTATTCGCCCAATCGTTTCCTATCTCTCGCACCACTCAAGTCTTTCACCTAATCGCTCATAACATTTGGCCTCAACGCATGGACTAAGTCCAACACGTCTAAACTTTCCTTGCCTACTATCCGTACTATGCATCGCACGCAACTATTCCAACACGATCCACGTTCTCGAACTATCTACGTATCGCGTCTGGGGCTACCCCCGTTAGGTAACTTATCCAGACATCGTGCTTAATCTCTCCCGACACAAGAGGTCAACTTGAGTCTACGATGCTCAAGGCAACAATCTTTCTGACCCAGGGTCTCTTACGATACACCTATCTCTGATTCTTGATCGAATAGGAATTTCTTATTCAAT